>BPLQ01012759.1:0-164369 GCA_021605075.1 Caerostris darwini
ATTTCAGCCAAATCGATCGAAAATTACTCCCTTAAAACGCTAAAAACACTAAAAAAGATCGGAAGCCGCCCCAGAGCACGTCATGTTATGACTTAAGCGCATACCTGCTTATGTCTGCGAAAACCAAAATAGCTAATCAGAAGAAAATGTTTCTTGATTTTTCTTGATATCTTTAAATTTATCTGAGGTACCCGAGAATAGCAAGTTTAATTTTTAATAATATGTGAATTTGAAAATATCTACAATCACACAATCAATGAAATCTCCAGTTTTATGTAACTATCAACCAAATTTCTTTTTTAATTAAATATTTTAATTAAAAACAATAAAAAAATTAGTTTGTTTGTCTTGAATATTAAGTTTTTGAACTACTTACGAAAAAATGGCAAAGAATTATTGTTATTTTACATTAGAGGGCAGTTGAAATATTTTTTTTTTATTTGCTTCATAAAATTTATCTTTTTTTTTTTCGATTATAAATGCAACACATACCTAAACATGTACTTTAAAAGACAGCTTTCGTTAAAAAAAACTCAAAGTTATTAAATTGTTTTTACCATAACTGACTAGGATTCATTTAGAAAAAAAATTAGGTAGTCTTTTCCTAGACTCTTTACAACATTATTACTTTCGGAGAAATCCTTTACTATACAACATTATTATGTTTGGAGAAAATTTAACAAAATCTTATATTTGGAAAAAATGGATTTTTCAATCAATCGCCTGAATAATTTTAAAGTAAAATTACATATGTTTTGGTATTTCTTTTTAACCTAGTGTTTCTATGTTTAAAATTATTAACCTCACAAAAGCAATCTACATCAGAAAAGTTATTGAAAATTCACAAAACTAGGGTCTTGTTATAAAACTAGATTTTCCCCTGACTCTCCCTGACTTTTCTATTCCTTTAGTAACAGTCCAAATAAAAATACACTTCATTTGGAACTAAAAACGTCCATCGTATATCAGGCAAAACAAACGCAATTGATTGTGGCAGAAACCAAATAAACCTAATCATCACAAAAAAATATTTTAGTTTTTTCTTGGTATCTTTAACTTTATCTGAATATTATATCTGTTTATAGATATCTTTGTACTCGTGTGTTACTAAGAAAGGAATCTTAGATACAGCCTTCTCCCTAAGCTACGTAAATACATCATCGAAAAAAAATTCTGTATCTAAAAGTACTCTACCAAAAGAATAAAAAACGATTTTTAGCTCTATTCTTGACATGCTTCATAAGAATATACTTGCACAACACGTTTTTATGATTCCGTGCTGTTTTCTTTAGCACTGAGGTAATATAGTTCATTACCATCTATTCTGATTAAGAGTATCAATTCAGGAAAACACCGCCTACGCGATCCAAGACATGATAGCGAATGATAGATCAAGCATTTAGTTAGCAAAGAGAAAAAAGTGTGACTTGTTTTATCAGTTTGTCTTAATGTCCCACTGATTCATCTACCACATCACGTACAAGAAGATTCACTTCAACACCTTTCTAATGAAAAAATTGTTAGTCAGTGGATCATAGTTGCTCCATGAGAACAACGGTAATATGAAAAGATTGTTGACTTCTACTTATGATATATAAACATTTCTCATTCTATTTTTCCTCATTCATTTTTGAAAGAATGTAGGAGGTTTTCCTTTTGATGTTAGTGAACCCTTTGAAAAAAATATTTTTGCTTTTTATTCAAATTTTATGTTTCCAACTAGAAGTTTTTTGAAAAACTTACAACAGAATAAAAGAATAATGTTGTAGGAAAACTGTAACTCGACAACAGTAATAATCATTGTAGGAAATTTTTAAAGCAAAAATCTATTCTAGATTTGTATTTCAAGTCATCAACAAAATCTTTTCTGAGAATATCTTTGAGTAACATGACCATAGTCCATTTATCTCCATACCATTATAACATATAACTAAACATTATAATGTATTTTTAAGCAAAACATCACATATTTTTTTTAAAAAGTAAGGATTTCAACATTACTTACATTTTAACAAAATGATGACTACATACTATTAAATTACAGTCAGTATAATCTTTAATAAATAATAATTACCATATGTTAAATATGATAAATAATAATCGTTACCATATGATAAATCTTTACAATATGTTTTTATACTCAGCTACTTAAATACAAAAAGTAATAGTGTAAAATATCTGAATATACTAACTCTAAGCCAAATGTAAAGGAAAAGAATGTATAAACGTTGTAAATTGAATCAATACTAGAGCTATTATTCATTTCTAAGGTATACTGAGTATTGAAATTTAATTTCCTTTTCACCTAATATTTATAAAAAAATTTTTCATTTTATAGAAAATTTCTTTTTTATAAAATGGAATAATGTTGCATAACAATACATAATATACAAATATGCATAGTCTTTATATGCATGAATACCTCAAACACTAGGAGATTATATTACGGAAGTTAAGTGCAGGGTCAAACCTTCAGAGCAGTAATGGCTTCTAAATATGTATTAATATTATAGGAATAATATAGTAAATATCATAATGAGACTATTACAATTACCAAATTACCTTTAAAATTTTATTATTTGAAAGAAATGATAATTATCATTTTGACAGATAAGCCATTAAAGTTTTTATTTTTTTAAATCCTAAGATTCATGCAAACTTTTAATAAAAATGAATGCTTGGTGTTTATTCCCCACATTCATATTGTTTTAAATATATTTTTTATTTAAAGTTTTTTATTTTTTTTTTTTAAAGTTTGACCCTATAATCGTTTTCTCTTGTTATGCTTGTAAATTAAGTTTATATTGCTATATGTATATATTGTTATACTAATATACTTTAGAATTATTTTGTTATTAGTATATACATCATGAATGTTTTTAAAGACACATTCGTTTTGAGCGTTTTTTATCTGTGTCTACGGAAGACATGCCGTTTTAACTACTATAAAGCCAAAATAACTTTGAAATAACATCTCCCTCCATCATATCTCATCTCATTTATCCTATTCATATAAAATTAATAACTGTGCCTATTTTAAGGTCCATTTTAAAGAAATAAATGCCGCAAAACCTCACTTATGCCATCTTTTTTATAATTTTCTCAGTTTTATATCGATTTCGAAGGTTGTAGCGAATATACAGCTAAATAATATTATTTAAGGTTTTACTTGATAGCCACCTTTAGTTATAAGTTGTTAAAATTGTTACTCTAACATAATTTTTCGAAAATTGCTTCACGATAAATTCGTCTTTCTGTTTGTTATCCTATTTTTTTCCACCCGTATTCCCATTGGAATATCTTTTTTCCCCGCTTCCTTCAATTTATCTCCCAAAATATTGCAAATCAGGTATGTAAATATTCTTTTAAATATCTACATTTAATTGCATATCTTATTTCTTTCTTAGATCTTATTCAAATTCTATGTTATTTTAACATCAAATCTAACTTGGCACCAATTTGATATATATATATTTTCAGTGCACGCAAGACATTTCATTACATTTTATAATAGTTTTGAACCAAAACTGTTGAATTAAAGTATATGTCTTTTTCATTAAGGCATCGATCGTTCTTGGTTTGTTATTTTTATCTATGTATTTGTAAAAGACGGCAGTATTTAAATAGTTTCGTTAAATTTTATCGAACAAGCAAAATTCAGCTGGAGTGATCCTATATAGAAATTTTAGTACATTTTTGAACAGTGGGAAAGCTTTATCATATAACGAAAAAGATTTTACAAAAATAAAAAAAATCCTTTGATATTAATAAAAAACCTTTTTCCAATTTTGTTATTCTATATGTAAGTTATTTTTAGTATTCTATCTTAATTGTTTGTATTTACCTATCATATTAATAACATGAAATAATTTTTTCAGCTCTATCCACAGTTGTTTCAAGTTCTCCATTCCACCAGCATCCTTTTAGCAATGGAATAATTCAACTTATAATAGAAGGTAAGCGATGATAAAAATATTAATTTTCTTTTATAATCTTTTCTAAATCGGATTCAGATAAGGAGGCATATTTGTGTTTTTATTTAAAAATATTAAGATAATGATTAGGAAATAGTACTATCAAATATTTCAACTTAATTTATTTTCAAACTCCTGATCTATTTCACTTTGTTTTTAACTGCTTAGCCCCAGTACATGTCAAGACATAAAGTATTTAATTTGTAGCGCCACACTGATCTAATTATGACATATATCGACGCTTCTTACGGTGCCAAATAAAATCCTACGATCGAGATCTTTATTAATATTAAATAATTCACAATAAAAATAATTTTGTACTCGAACATCTTCTTCATTTCACCTTTTGTTGTACATTTGTTTCCTTAGACCCAAAACTGATATGGGCTCATAGGGGACAATTTGTGAAATATTCCTGTATTTTGCATACACACAATTTTTTAAGAAGAAAAAATGCATGCAATGAAGAATTAATTCAAGGGTCCGTGATTTTAAGAACTCCCAATAGAATCCCTAGGTACAGTGAATACACTAATTGGACAAAAGTATTCCGATGACTTCGGGATAGATTGAAATGGCTAACTGATGACTAACATAACAGAAGGTGAGTTAAATCAAAGGCATCAATGAAAGATGCGAGAATAACAAGCATAAAGCAAAACATTTTTATGACTGTTTGGAAACATTTATTATTGAAGTTTTGGACATATTTTATGCACAGCGTATCATGTAGACCCATAAAGAGCTCAATCAAAATCTGAAATAAAATCAATAGGGCTCAATCAAAATCTGGTCAATAACAATGTCTCCCAGGTGTCGAAATCAATCATCAAGTCGAATTGAATGGAATCTGTGCAAACTATACATGGTGAATTAAAAACTCTTCTGATGTACAGTTTGTATCACGGGAATTCATTAGCAATCATCAGCAACAAGTGGCAAATTATCGTAGCACATTCAAAACGTCGCTTAAGGTATTGTAAAACTTGTCATAACTGAATTTGTGAACAATAGTGACGTTTCTTTCGGAGCGATGAAGTTTGTACACTCTTTAGAGTCCAATGGTAAGGGAGAATAACTATTGAAAGAATACGTTACGCTTCGAGTAGGGTTTAGTGGAAAAGTTATTATATCACGCGGATTCTTCTCGGTATTTGGCCTGACCTCTGGTTCATATAAAGGGAATTATAAATGCAATGGCTGTCTTAGTATTCATTGTCTGGTTTTAAGTATTTTAAATAACTGGTGTCCCTACCCATATTGTGACACCAGTTTCGCAGCATCACACTCTTGTTTCAAATAAGTAAATTCCAGTCTACTCTGCAAATGTCGTACGGAATTGGGTTTTTTTTATACGTATATATTTCCTTATACGTAATATCCAAAAATTCTGATTGAATCCTATGGAACACACGTGGGACTAATTTAAATGGACAGCTGGACACATCGGCCTAAATGAATATCGAAGTAAGCCTTTCTCTATTAGAAGATTGCTTGTTATTTTTAAACAAATAATAGATATTTTTTTCGGTATTTTTGTTATTACATTATAAAACCTCTCCATGGTACTTTGGTGCACAAGAAAAAAGTTTACTAGTGCCCAGATACTTTTCCTAAATTTTGTAATTTTAACCATCCACCAAGCTTTTAAAATAATATCTCTACCTATTATATATAAGTCCATTTTTAAACAACCAATATTTGGTTATTAATATAAAATAGTAAAAAATGCATATAAATGACCCAATAATAAACGAATTAAATTTTAAAACATAAATTTAAATATTTTTTTTAATTTACTATTTTCTCTAAACTTTCTTTCAAAATTTATATAACTTTTCCTTAATTTTTTTTCCTTTTCTCTGTTTTCTTTAAAATTTCTTTTTCCTTTCTTTACAAATTTATTACGTTTATTTCATGAATTGTTTAGCTGCATATCAAAAACTGCTATTTTAATTTTATAAACTGTCTCTAAATGCTTGATATTTTTCTTAAAAATTCTTTTTATTTCAACTCTCGCTAATATCATCCATCGCTGATACACAAGCAAAGTTCCAAAGTGTATTAATAGATGGCGCTGTAAGATGCATAAAGAAAGTAAATTCGGCTGCCAGTGATATTTTGAATCTAAATTACAACGTATTTGCCATGAGTTTCCCATTAAACCAACAGTAGTGTTCAATATGCTTGATTGTTTTCGTTTTTTGATGGAAAAAAGGATTTCCAAGTGATTCAACACTTGTGACACTGTTAGTGGAAAGCCCATCCACCATGGCAAGGTCATACCAAATTGGATGGGAAAACTCGGTAGAACTTTTTTTTGATGCCACACTGTTTCCTCCTTCTTCAAGTATCTTCAGTTTAAATTTGAACTCATTGTGACGAGGGGTTCTTTTTTTACAGCATTTTGAAAGTGGAACTTTAATTATAATACCCCTATATATAAAATTGGTAGGAAAAATATATTCCCACACTTACCTTTAAAAACATACGACATTTTAATAAAAGCAGGTACTTTATTACTTCATTTTGCGTCTGGATACTTCTGAGGTGTATCTATGTAGTTTAAAGCTGGGTAATCCATAATTGTCACTGATACTAAATTTGATTGATTTGGTGATTATTATTTTTTTTTTACAGATAGTGATAAACGGCTAAAGTTTTTATAATATTCTTCCATTTATTTAATGTAAATTATTATTCTCCTTTTGTTCTTTCCTCGTTTATTTTTGCTCTTTTTAAAAAACCGGAATCATTCGTAACTGAATCAAACCTAAAATAGCTTTTTGGGTAGGACGCAATTAATCCATTCCGCCCACAAATCTCATTTCCATAATTAAATCATTTTTCTCACTCATATTGATTGCCGCTCTGCTTGTATCTTTACAAATTAAAGATGTGAAAGAAAAGAGCAAAAAAAATTTGAAAAAAAGCGAGTGCTTTATTAATTAAAAAAAATAATAATAATTTATCTCTTCGCTTTAATGTTGTAAAAATTAGAAGGTTTCCTTCCTTTTGAGAAAAGTGATAAATATAATTAAATCCCAAAATATTCTGTCATAAATGCCCAAAATATTTTGTCATAAATAAATGTCATAAAAGTTCAAAATGTTCGAAAATGTATCGGATGATACTCAAATATTTTGTGGAATATTCGTACAATATTTATTAATTATTTTTCAATTCAACTTAAAACATTACAAAAAATTATAAGCTTGATGAATTTCTCAAAAATTGTAGAAGTGTTTTACGGCCCGACTCGTGGCCTAGGGGTAACGCACACAACTAGGTGCAGGAGGACTCAGATTCGAATAGTTGACGGCGTCTGTTGCAGTCACTGATTTCAGAAACGAGGAGGCTCGATTGCGGTTGTGACAAAGTGTGTAAAGGGTCTCGTATCGTAACCAGAAATTAGAATAATTAGTCAAGCTGTCTAGTGGAAGTTTTTCAGGTTTTCTCTCATACGCCAAGCAAATATGGAACAGTTAATCCTAAAAGATCTTCCAGAAGACAATGTCCTCCTCCATCCCCTGTCGGCGAGCTGTTTGTGCACACATAAGTAGAACACGAGGTCCACCAAAGTTCAACCAAAAAACAAATATCTTTGTGAAATCGCCATTTATTCTTAACTGCCAATTAATTGTTGAATTAATTTAACAAAAAAAGCTGAACTTTTTGATCAAATTCATTCAGATTTATAATCGCTTTTAACTATTTTAAATAATGGCGGTTTTTTTTAAATTAGACATTTTACTATACAATTTGAATAATTAGTTTTCTGAATAATAAGTTGAATAATAAATTTCAATTTAAATTATCTATAATAAAAAGAATTTTAAAAAAGTATTTATTAATTTAAACCGTTAATATTCGGGAAACAATATTCCTTAAATCATACAAAAGTCCTATTATTTGCTATGTATTATAAAAGAACAGATTTTAATAAAAATACATTATAGCTATAATGTTAGTTAATTAATTAACTTCGCTGTTGCAATTTAGTTATTTCTAACTTAGTATTGTCTTGGATGTTATATTATAAAATATTGCACATGTTAATTTAACAATATCTGAAACCAATATAAGTAAAAAAATATATAGTCAAATGAAAAAATTAAAAATAATTTTTCATTTCTTTAACCATATGTTTTCGCTAATTTAAAGACATTTTTTTTAAAAATAGCAAATTATGTTTGTATTCAACTTTGCTGGTATTAACAAAGTTTCTGCTATATTTCAAAAATATATTTCGTTTCCCATATATATCTATATACATTCACTCTACGTATATTCCTGTATTCTGCCATATTTCTAAAATATTCATAATAAATCGACCATCTATCCTTATATAAATGCTGAACAAATAATAACGAATTCACTCAGCACGCTTTTTTTTAGAACATTACACAAAATAATATGAATCACATACCATAAACTAAACAATTTTAAAAGAATCAAAATTCATTATTTTCCAAAATCGTGTTTCGTTTGCTTTATCGCTCTACGATCATTTTTTGCACATTTTGAGATATATATACCGGGACCTTCAATTTAAAATGGATTGTGAACCACTAATAAACATCCCTTTTCTCACCAAGATTCGAACCTGAAGCACTAAAGGCCAGAGCGCTATCCAATTGGCCATCAGGCCACATTCCAAAATCGTGTCAAAGGGTTATGGTTCTTTTTAAAAATCAGGTATCTTTTTCTTTAGTTAATACAATTTTTTTTTTCACAAAAATCTCAGCAATTTTATTTGTACCGATAAGCAGTCTTTTAAATGTAATTAATGAATGATGTATGAGGCTCACGTTTGAAAGTCCCAAAATTAATGTTAGTGTGAATCAATGTTACTGCATACATACTATTAAAACAAATTATAAATGCAGTTATATTAAAAATTGCAGGCAATGCACAAAAAATATTTTTAAATAAAGTGAGGGGAAATATTTTAAGCCGTTTACTATGTTAATATACTACTTGGTGTGTTTTAATGCATCTCATATAAATTTCATTTGGGTATTTATGCAAAAATAAAAAAATGAAGAGTTTAATATAATTTTTTCCCCTTAAATTTTCATCACAGATACACTGAAACCACGATTCAGCAGTGAGTGCAGCATTGTCTTTTGGTCTTTCACTTTTTTGATTTTTATTTTTGAATTCTATGCAAATTAGAAAGATAGAAATGTTGATAATTTCGTAATTTATGATAAATAAAGCCACTGTTATTAAAAAGAAGAGGCGATAGAGAATGTTTGTGATAGGGTAAGTGTTAGGTTTTCCTAACAGAAGTTAGCGGAATTTTAACCTAGTGAGGGTTTCTGGAATTTCTCCCGTATTACACGCAAATGGGAAGCAGTTTCCCCAAGAAAGACTTCGCTTCATCTCGGTAGGCTGGCCGTGGTATACAGAATTGAAACACGAGATCCACCAATGTTCAATAAAGAAACAAAAAACATTGACTTAAGGATAATAAGTTTTACAACCATTGTTTTCTACATATATACATCATGTTAGTGAATATCTCTTTAAAAACTATTCACGATTTTTAAGATTGTTAAAGTCGTGAATAGTTATTTTTCTTATATTTATGTGAATGTTAATAGCTATTAACTTCACATAAATATAAGAAAAAGTATTCAAAATTATATGGTTATTTTAACACTTTACATTCAATTTGTAATCAAAAATTTAAAAAATTTTATAAAAGCCTGTATACTATCTCAATAAAATATTTGAGAATATTCTATATTTTGTTTTCTTAATTAAAAAAAAAGATTCATTTTTAAATGTCCATATATCAAAGTTGTTATCTCTCAAAACTTTCACAATTTGTGTGATATTTTATAGCAAAAAAAACTTTCGGTAGTGAGAGAGGAAACAACATAAAAATTATTAACTATTTGCTGAAAAATCGTGCCAAAAAGTATTTTACTACTTTCTAAATATCTAATTTTCTGCATACAATCTCCATAACACAATCTGGAATTAAGTGTGTTTGAAAGAAAATTTTGGTTCCCACCTTTTTTCACTCCAAAAATTTTAAATAAGTAGGATTTTAAATTTTTTTAAAAATAGTATTATAATCTCAAATGGGAATAACGGATGACTTAAAAACAATATCTGTTTAATGTAGATGTATAATAAATATTCTTTGGAAATGATGTACATATCTGACTAACTCTTAAAGACAATCTTGTACAAGATGAAGTATTAGTAACACATTTGTTAAAACGACATTATCGAGTTGGCGTGAAATGGAAAATGGAACACCAATTATGCCAACCCAAATTGTTTAGAATTTTTTTTTTCAATTCTGATGTTGATTCATGTTTACTTTTAATTGAAATCCTGAAACTCTTCTGTAACATATTTAATAAGTAGAGTAAAACTTCTACTTCAAGTGGATGTGGTTTCTTGTAATTAATAAAACTTCACTTCTCTATCTTGATTTCATAATCTTTATTTTTTATTTTAGTGTATTTGAATTAAATAAATAACTCTACACAATATTTTTTTTATTTGACCATCTTTTTTCTCATTGTATTGTCTAGTATTTGTATACAAACGACTTTTCATTTAAAAATTACATTTAGACAATAGTTATATTAGATTCATTTGCTATAGTTATACATTTAGGAACATGTATTCTTAAAATTCATTCATAAATATCCTGGTACATTTTAAGTGTATCTCATATCGATTTTTGCTAGGTTTTGATGTAAACGTTTAATCAGATTCTTTTAAAGTCTTCTTAGAAACTATCTGAAATCATTCAATTAATATGAATGGAAATATTTCTCATTTTTATTTCATTTCTAATGATTTTTAAATCTATGAATAAAATATACTTTGCCATAATAAATCCTGAATTAAAATATTACGCAGAATAAGAATCATTGAATGTGATACTCAAAATATATCTAAAGTTTGATATCGTCCGCATCATGATACACATTTCAAGAATTTTTATCTATATATATTTAAATTTGAAAGCCATTGATGTAACTTCTAAAATTATTTTTAGTTGATAAACAATCTGAACGATAATAATGGATATTCCTGTATCGAATACTTGAAAAATTTTCGAATAGAGTGTCTTGCTATGTATACTTGAGTAATATTTAAAATATATCTAATATTAAGCTTATTTTGTATTAATTTTTAGATTTTTAATCCTTCGATTGAGATTTTCAATTAAAAAAAAAACTCATTACAAATTTTTATCTCGGTCTTAATACCATCAGAAATTAAGGAATCAATTGCATGAAGTCATTTTTTTCATTGGTACCTCCTTCATTAATTATGTTCTTTTGAAAAGAAAATATATTTTGAATATTCACATATTTCAAAACTACAGTTATCGTCTAAACTCATAATCTTGTATGACATAATTTTCTTTTGTATTTTTGATGATTCTGCAAAATAAAACTTGTAAAGAACTTCTTTCAAGTGATATTCATAATCGAATTATGAAAATTCTTCCTTGAATCGTAATGCATGAGCAACGCATGACTTTTTCTTCATATATATATTGTGGATTAAATTACATGGGTTTTGCTCATCCGTATAATTTAACAGTTGTTACTCATGAATGAATGAAATCTATTTTTTCACAGAAAACTGCACTGATTTCAAAATTAATTCTAAATCATTATGAAAAATAATATTTTTTGTCATTATCATCATCTGTGAAGATTAAAAAAAAATCATAGCTTTTACTGAATTGATATACACCAGATATCGATATACACCAGAAATTTAAAAACCGCTTATATTCCAGAATAGACAAATTTTAAGTACCATTATCAGTCAAAAATACGGAATACAAAATTAAAATACTTTTTTATATCTATCTATATTCATTTATTTAAGATACACCTTTTGGTAGAAGAAGAGTTTTGGAAATGAAAAGCGGTTGAAGTTTTACTTGAAAATACTTCTATGAACTTCTGTCACCTTCCAACCATTTCTTATGATTTACACATTTTAAATAGTGTATTATTTTAAAGTAAACAAATAAATATATCTTTTATATCTGAAGTAATTGAACAAAGATTTTCCCTATGATTTAATTTTTAAAAATAATTCGAAATTTAACTATATTTATTTATTTAAATATATGTTTTTTGGAGCACCTTTATTTTTCACAAATGAAATATTGCTTCATTTTTAAAATTATGTTAAATAAAAATCTTAAGGGACACTCAAATCAATCATCATCCATATCCATCAGGATAGCGATGAAACATTTTTCATCGAATGATCGATTACAATCTGGCTTTTTTTAAGCGAAATTTGCAGAATACTTCGCATATTTACAAGGTTTTTTTTTATTTATGATTATTAAAAACGAAATGGAATCGAAAATGTTTCGTACGGAGAATGTTTTCCTGCATTGGTGAGTCTTGTATTTCCTTTATATATATCATGAACAGCCCATCGATGGACACACCATTGTCGTCTGGGAAGACTTTTAGGGGTAGCTACTTCGCATTTGTGAGTCATATGGGAGAAAATCTGGAGAAATTCCACAAGGTAGACTTTTCTTTTCTTTTCTGGACACCACACCCCCTTACCAGTCAGAAAGGTGAGGATGGAACATCGTTGGACCTCATGTATATCACAAACAGCACACTGACGTGTGATGGAGAAGAACAGTGCCTTCCGGGACAACTTTTAGGGATCTATCACTAATTTAAGTGTCGTACGGAAAAAAAGCCGGAAAAGTACCACCAGGTAGCTTGAGTATCGATGCGAGACTATTTTACATACACTGTCATACTCTCCACCTAGTCTCTTCGTTTCTTAAATAAACAATGTAGCTACAGTATTAGAACCTTTGCTTACCCACAAGGTAGACATAATGTTGATGAGAGACGCTTACACACTTCTACAATCACCACCGAGTTTCCTGATTTCTGAAAGCCGTGACTGTAATTTTTGCCGTCAATATATTAAAATCTGAATACCCCTGCACGCGCTACTACCAAGTAATGGTACCCCAAGGAAAATATTTAATAATCAAATTTTAAAGAGAACTTCTCGATATGTCTTATCAGCTTTCACTTTAGGGTTATTTTTTCAGTAAAGATAAGTTATTTTGTTAAATTTGATTAATTTATTCAATTATAGATTTAATACATTGCTTTACATGAACTACTTCTTATTTTTCCACTCATGGTACATTTTGATCTCGAGATACGAACTTCGGTGATGAAATAAGTGATAACTATTGTTATAAGCATTTCTTGGATTCCAAGTACAAATATACCCCTCTCTCGTATCCGCATTCCGTGAGAAAAGTGTCTTTAACTAAATTTTTCCTTTCCTCATTTAAATAAAATTTGCTGTAATTAATAAGCAATCATAAATTAATTAAGCAACTGGAGGTAATTATACAGTGTAATTTACACAGCCTTTACGTTTATCTTATAGTAATCGCTGTATTTAGTTTATTTGCTTTTTAATTATGAAATGCAATACAAATTGAATACTGAAATTGTACTGAAATAAACTTGTGTAAAAAGAGCATGTCCCTATGAATTTTTTCAAAGATATACGACCTAAATTCCCTTTATGTTAGTGAATGTATAAAAGGGGTTTTTATAATAGTTTTACATTTGTTTTTTGAACAAGTAAATTTCAACGCTTTATAGATAGTTGATTTTTTTTTTCAGCAGAGGCTAAAAACAGAAAATTATATAAAATTAACATAAAATTATCGAATAGAATTAAATATCAAGAGCATGATTTTTCCAATGAAGAAAATTGTGAGAAAGTAGGATAGTAGAAGAAATTTCCTGTCACCAAATGAGTATTTCCTACATTACTGCAATTTGTTAATTGGAAATGAATGAACGAATTTCTAGTCTGATGCATTAGTAAATAGAAATTCGAGGGTAAAACTTAGGTTAGGAATTATGTAAGTTAGCAAACTATTCATTGTGTAGTAGTACTATAGCATTGTGTATTCTTTGAGAAGAAAATATTTGAGAGCTTTGTTATTTTACTTTAAAGACAATTTGTACTTTGAAACTGTTGCCAGAAACACGAGGCGAGGATCTGATCCGAGAAATGGGACTCGCCCTGATTGAAGACAGTGGAGGTTTAATCCCAACAGCAAGGGATTGAGAGAATGGGAAAGAATTCCGGAAATTATATACCGTATTACGTTGCGTGGGCGTTGGAGGATTACGGCACACTGCAGAAGATTCGGTTTCGTTTGATAACAAAAAAAAACTGAAACTCTTGTCTACACACCTATAAATTCCCTGCAATATTTTCTTTTACATGTCATGTAGGGGAAATGATTCTGTAAACAGGATGGAATGGATTTTCATTGCATGAGTAATGGAGATTCAAAAGTTTTTTATACTGTGCTTCCTTAATTTAGTAGCTATAGTGAATTGTATTAACTTCAAATTATGTCTTCTTACTCTTGGCATTCTTTAAAGTAATCAATAAAAATAATTTCCGTTTCATTTACTAGTACTCATTTAAAAAAATAAAATTTAAAAATTAGAATCCAACTTTCTTGTAACACTTAATGGTAAATTAAATTATTAGCTGATTTAGCACTCTTGGAATAATTTTGACATCCTATTAACGAAAGTTAGTTTAATTTCGCACCTGTGTAAATCATGCACTTCTATTGTTCTTTTTGATTGATGTTTATTTTAAATATTCATATACATTACATTGAGTAATACATTGTTTATTTATAAAAACAATGTATTGTATTTTTAAACTTTTCTTTAAAAAACAGTTCTCGTAATCTTCATAAATTTTACTGAACAAACCGTATACTAAACTAAAAGTCACAGTTGCGAAAAAGCGAAACAGTATGGTGAAATGATCTGTTTTTATTGAAATTGATATGAGTAACTCCCATGCATAGATAATGAAACGCACGTTGCATACTAGTGCAGAGCTATGTTAGAGAGTTTCTTAAAAGCCAACGTGAGCATAACCATGTTTCAGTCATGTGCCATGAAATGACAGAATGGTTGATACGGAATGGGTTGTAGGGCATTGAATGGCGAACAATGGTGCCATTGATGAAGTTGGCGCCTGACACACAGTTACCCGATCTTACCCTGCATTCGTGCACTTTGATCTTCCAGAAGTCTCATCCCGCTCATAAATTCTTTGCAACAACCATTGCTTTGCACAGCAGTGTAAGTAGGATGCAATTGGGAATCTATTACTTGGTATGACAAGTCAGCTTCGACCATCTCTGTTATGCGATCACTTTTAAAATTCATTTCACTATAACATATTCGACACTGTCAAAAAAAAAACATTATTGTTTTTGTCTGCAGGGAACAACAAAGATAAAAGATATGTTTCATGTTTCATACGATTTAATTTTTCATGTAATTGTTTCATGCTTCATACCATGCTAGTTGGTCAGTAAACGCGCACTTTGCAGCAGATGTTAATCCTTTTTATCGTTTGCATACTTGAAATAAAGAAATCTGCACATGAAATTTTGAGATGATCGGACTATTTTTATGGATGTTTCGGGGAAGTTTTTTCCTGCAAAAGAATGTATTATTTCTAAAATAAAAATGTTAATGGAGTTTCTTTTAATTTGCCTTTCATAAAAGAAAAAATCCTTTCCTTTTTTTTCTCAAAATTCCTTTTGTGTGTGTGTAGGATTGTTTCCAGATTATCTGCAACAGCCATACATATAGTGGTTATATTACGCCATTACAGTATGAAGTAAATTCATCTAAATATAAATCCTCACATGGCGTAAAATGTAATTTGATATTTATCTTTCAAATTCTCCGAAAAACAATCATTTTCCTCCAAAAACAAAAGTTATTATCAACACCAAATGCAACGAAAACTTAATTTAGTCAAATATATAAGCTGAAAAAGTTAAAATGAAATAAATGTGTTTCATTAGTGTTCTGCATGTATTTAATGTGTTTCATTAAGCAAAATTGAATTTTTATTAACTATTTTAATTATTAGTATTAGTTAATAAAAATTCAATTTAGCTTAATGAAACACATTTTTTTTCTTGTTTTTAGGGAAGTGGAAAAAATATGAGCGAAAGTATTTGAAAGAAACTATTTTAAGTTATATACCTATCCCTAAAATTTTACACCTTACAAAGAGTTTGCATTACCTTTACAGTGATGCTGATTCTTAATGTAAAATTTAGCGTTAGCTTTATTGTAGTAAAAAAACCTATGTTATTCAGGATCTTAAAATCATCAAAAAGATATTCAATTTTCGTCACGTGCAATTAAGAGGGTCCTATTTTGTTATTTTAACAATTTTTCGGAATGAACTTTTGTATAGTAGATATTAATGATGATTATTACCTGAAATTGTAAATCCTGATCTCTACTGGAATCGGAAGACAGTTATCATTTTTTGGAGCGCAAATGAGCAAATAGGTTATAATTGCATTATTTCAAGTAGCTCTATGCGAAATATGCTATGTAGTTAACCAGACAATTTATCTGAAATGGTTTTTAGAATAGTTAATTCTTATTATAATTTGTAACATGTCCACTTCTTGATTTCTTAAAGCCTACACAGAAGAAATGCTCCGTGAAATGGACTCTATACCAGAATTCCAGTTGAGTGAGATTCAATATGCTCTAATGAGACAGAAGATGAAGTCTCTGTATGATCACATCCGCCATCATCCGGCTCTACACCAAAGATATCTTTGGGTTGGCAAAGGACGACCAGACATCGATCCTGATATCGGTGCTGTGCAGACCATGAGACAAGTAAGTCACATCTTTCCAAATTTCATTCAATTAATATTTTTTTCTGCTAAAACAGTTTTTATTTAATCTTACATCCAGGGCCAGAAAGGTCTGGTGAATAACAAGTTGGATTCCCGAATCAAAGGTATTTTTTCATGTATACGCTGGAATAGGCCCTTTTAATCTGTAGGCCATAATGTCCTGCCGTAGAGCTCAGGAAATAATGGAGAATAGGAACCCTCAAACACCATGCCTGAGGGTGTTCGCTCAAAATTGTGGTGGCAAATGAGTGCAGTCCCTTGGGATGCAACTTGAGCAACGCTGAATATGTAACTCATTCTAGTGGCAAAGTTTCAGGCATTCAAAAACAGCCTAAAGTTGACAGAATTATTCTTGTAAACAATTCTCTAAAAGTAATTAAGTATTATATTATTTGTTCAGCTGGTCTCTGTGGATATACAACTACAACATTATTATGATAAATCTTACAAGTTCTGGATTTAAACCCAACTTGAAATCACTTTTTATCATTAATAATCGTCCTTTATTATTAATGATAAAAAGTTTTGCACAGATACTTTCAAGAATATTTAATGTTAAGTTCAAAATAAAGTTACGGAAATATATTTCAATTTTTTCCATTGATGATAAGGGGTTTGCTTAAAGAGTTCATATAATTTTTAAACCATTTTAAATGATAAGTTTAAATATATTTGATTAATTCATTTAGTGTTTGATGTTGATTTGCTTAAGAAAAACCTTTAAACATTTTGTTTTCTTTTACTCATCCTGATTGAGACATTCATAGAGAATAACCCCTTTCATTCAATAATAAAAAGAAAATTAAAATTAATATTTCATTAATTGAACTTTATCTATATTTATAATGTGTGTAGACTGCCTAATATGGTAACTTCGATAAAATACAATGTCAAATGTGATCATTTGAACCTTCTGAAGTTATTCAATTTAAACGTTATTGATTCAGTTTTTAACAAAATTTGTGTCAGTTAAGATCCTGCCAGTTAAGAGATGGATATCACTTGATATAAATAAATACATTCGAAGAAACAAAACAACACCAATTCTTTAACTAAAATAAATATCTCTTTATTTTTAAAAATTTACTCTTCTACTTATTTTGAAGAGTTGTACTCCAGCAGCGATTTAGGAAATAATAAATTTCATAGCAAGGAAAATTCAATTCATTTTTCTCAGTTAGAAAAAAAGCTTGATTATTTTTAGAATCCACGATAAGACTAGCAATTAGTATTCTATTTTCAAAAATTACATTCTTTGAGAATAAGATGAATGTGGTGTTTCAGTTCGTACTGAAAGGAATTTATATTTAATTGCAATCCTTGAGATGGTAATTTTATCGTGATAAATTTTCCTTCCAGGTTTATTTAAGGTTAGTAATTCAAAAATAAAAAGTATATAAAATATTCTCTCTGAAACTAGAAAAATCCAGGACATGTGAAACAAACAGAAAATCGTTATGTGGTGAATCACACTTAATTTTAATTTCAGCTGCCAATTGACGCCAAATTACGTGTATCTAATTAGAAAACAAAGGATCTTTAGCTTATATGTTGAAAAAATATATTAAAATTTCGGGAAATATACTTTTTATGGCACCAAATTATCTTCAATCTAAATAAAATCTGCAAAGTTTAAAATTAAATCCAATTAATTATGAAAAATAGAATATTGCAACTATTGTAATGTTATCAACAAATCAAATGTGTTTTTATAGATTGGCGTAAAATTGCGAAATTATTAAATTTAATACATTTGAAATACGTTATAAAAATACGTTATAAAACAAACATATATTACATTGTATTATTGTTTTATTCATATTGTAGCATGTAATACACTTGTGCAAAATTGGATTCACACTATTGCAGCATGTAATGCGGGAAAAACATAATATTTTAAAACAGTAGAGGATTTAAATTTTTTTCTCATGGAAACCGTTTCAGCAAACGTTTTCTATAACAAAACTGTTGAATCGGATTTATAACGAAATACAAATAATTGCACTATTTTAAATAACTGCCATTCATTTCTATCTAGTAAAATTTCAAAATTTTCTAGTAATTATTTAATTGGTACTCTAGAAAAGAGAGTAGTACTTAATCTCCCTCTCTGTGCATGCGTGCTTGTGCATTTCTAAAAAAATGAAAATCACAAAAAATAACGAAACTAAGAATAGAAGTAGAGCTGAGATAAATAAATACATCTCATTGATAATAATCTAAATATATTATTTACTTATATTTTCTTTTTCTTCAACATAAAACTTAATGTAAATTCTTCAGCAAAAAATACCAAATTACCACTTTACATCTTACAAAGACTTCAATGCAAATTGGCATGCAGTGAACATCAGAACCTGACGTTACAACAAAATATGTTGTAGTTACATCGCAATTTCTATTTCATTATTTGAATTATCACTGATATTTTCGCATGTAGGTAATTTACAAGTTGTTCCATCTCTAAAAATATGATTTGCTCTATTTATATCTCTTCAATTCACTTAAATGCAAATTCAGTATGCAGTTTGAAACCCTTCCAGTTTAACTTTCCTTATCACTGATCTTAAGCAGGAACAGTATAATAAACAATTTAAAATTACATTGAATTTTAAAATTAAAAAATTATTTACTGAATTTCACTTCTGTCCTTAACAGAATCGTGCCAGTTCGAAGCGCAAGCGTTACCTGAGCGACAATTCTTCCGAGCAGAGCCATGAGGAAAAAGTGGACTTCCCAAAGAAGCCCAAGGCAAGCTTCCCATCCGAAGAGATCTGCAAAACGAACCGCCAGTGGGAACAAATCAATAGCACCCATGACTTCTACGACAATGAAGTAGAAGTGATTCAAGACTCTGTACAGCAGTATGTCTTCTCATACAGATGCGTTGCAGAAACTGGGCCCTGCATTGGAATATCTCCTTTGTGAGTAGTCCTTCAATTTCAAAAATTTCATGTATAACTTTTCATGTCCTTATAAAAAGTTGATTTTTTATCATTATCTTCTAAGACACTCAAAGTTACTATAAAGTTTTCGTAATTTTTGCGAATCCGCCATTCATTAGTTTCTCAAATCTTTCCGAAATTGAATTTAAATTTATGGATCTTAAAGAGGTATTACTTTTGAATTTTGCTCTTCAGTAATCTTAATTCTCGCCTGCTACTCGTTGAAGATGAAGATGTATGATATTTGTAATGACAATACTTGTAAGTACAAGAGTCAAAGCAGCCTGAAGAATGGGACGTTGGGCTTACGAACCATAGGCATTTGATTCGAAACTTAACAAGCAATGACAAATTTAAAACTTTCATGTTTAACTCGTGGGTCGACTTAACAATTTTTTTTAGATAAACTATCCTTTCATTAAGCTTAAAGAGGAAGAGAGGAAGTTGCTAACCCCTCTAGTGACACCCTTTGGGAGTTTTCGTTAAAAATTGCTGAAGCACAATGTGGGTCCATGTAGCAGGCAGTCAATAGTGCACCTTAGGTAACGCTGAATCTGCTATTATTCTGTTGTTCGAATGACTAATGACCTCAGATCAAAATGCTAGCATTCGAAAACAATACTAATATTATTTACGAATCATTGGCTTCACTACGAATGTCTTATACTAGTTCATTTATATTCCATATCATGGAAGAGAATGCAAAAATTTTATCACTAAGCAAAGTTGATTGTTTTGTAAAGGATTGAATGAAAATTTGGTAAGGCCTACGGTTTCTATTAATAGGTTTCTTTATAAATGAGAATTTTTATACATTTCTCTTATCAAAAATTTCACTCTAATGAAATAATTTTTAACCTATGCTTAATCATTTCCTAAACTATATACATGTTCGGGCTTGTTCGCACACTCGTGATTATTTAATTGACTATTTGCCTTCAACAAGTGAATTTTTATCATTTTCCTTCCTCTCTTTTGCTATTGTTAACTTAATAAACATCATGTCAACGGACAAATCATTTTTAATAGTGAGATTGAAAAAAACAGTATATGATTGTTAGGACCGTTATAGGATTTCAAAATGAAGAAATATTCCGATAAACATGTAAAAAAAACTAATTGAAAGTTTGTGAGACAGCTGTATGACAACTATTTAGTCGTGTAATGCGCATTTGACGAGCAGTAAAAAAACTTTTTAGTAACACAACTATTTAATCAGCAAACTAAAATATTGCCAAAACGCGGAAGGCCTATCTTTAAGCAATACCAACTTCAATATTTATAATTTCATAAATTAAACGCAAATCCAATATTAACCCTAAATTGTTAGTACGTTTAGTATATTATAAATTTTATGTAGAGCTGTACACCAAAATGAATGAAATATGAATGCAACTTGTTTTGATTAATTTAATATTAATTTATTTTATTTAATAATTTGATCCGGTCTTGACTTGGAGACAGAATTATAATTTGGTTCTCAATCTATTAAATTTTATCCATTGCTGCTTGACATCATATTATATCTTCTGGAATCTTCTGAAAATAAATAAAGCGAAAAGAGAGTCATTTAAATTTAAGGCAATTATTCGTTATGAAGGCAAATAATATTTACAAATTGTTAGTAGCCTGAACATCTTAAATATGTGATGGACTTTCTAATATATTTCAATAGTGACCTTAGATTTTCTTTGCCTTTAATGGTTTGAACTAATTTATTTTCAAATGAATTTTTATGCTTGTATACTTATCATCGAAATGCCTCTTAAATGGAATGATGTGAATTTCTCATTGTTAAAAAAATCAGCTTGAAAGATGTAAAATCTTATTAATGAGCACAATTGCTAATTATCATCAACTTCAAAATCATTGAAAAATATTCTTTTTATAACTATAAAAAGCTTGCCACTAAAACAGCATTGCTTATTTGGTTACAACAACGTTTTTTCTGAGAGAGTTACATACATAGGAGGTTCAAAACATTTATTTATGAACAACTATTATTTTTATATTTCAGAATTGAATAATTTAATTTTTAAGAAATTGGCTTTGTCAAAATTTCGGAAACAATTTCGATAGGGATTTTTTTGATTTTAAACCACAGAGCATTGCAGACATGACTTTTTTTTTTCACCACAGCGTAATTCGGTAAGAGTGGCTTTTCTTCTCTAAGTCAATCTATTGCGATTCTCTGACTATGAATTTAAATACAGGGTGATTATAATTAAAGCCCCATTTTCAAAATGCTGTAAAAAATGAACCACTTGTCACAATGAGTTCAAATTTGAACTGAAGATACTTGAAGAAGGGGGAAACGGTACGCATCAAAAAAGTTCAGAAGTGTAGTAATAGATGGCGCTGTAAGCGGTATAAAGAAAGTGAATTCGGCTGCCAGTGATATTTTGAATCAAAATTACAATGTATTTGGCATGAGTTGCGCATTAAACCAACTGTAGTGTTCAATGTGTTTGATTGTTTCGGTTTTTTGACGGAAAAAATGACTTCCAAGTCATTCAACAGTTGTGACATTGTTAGTGGAAAGCCCATCCACCACGACGAGGTCATACTAAATTGAATGGGAAAAATCGGTGGAACTTTTTTTTAAACTTTTTGTTGATGCCATACCGTTTCCCCCTTCTTCAAGTATCTTCAGTTCAAATTTGAACTCATTGTGATGAGTAATTCTTTTTTTACAGCATTTTGAAGTGGGACTTAATTATAATCACCCTGTATATTCTTAGGAAGCTTTCTCATAATCAGAAATCAGAAGACGTTTTAAAAAATTTATTATTAAGATTTATCTATTTCAGTGCATTCTGTACTTTAAAGGCTTCATTTTTGACACTCAGAATTTCAAGTAATAAAATTTCTTTTGGGGAACCTGAAAATCTTAGAAATTTAATTATAAGTTAAAAAAAACTTTCTGTTAATATATATTCCTAGTATAAAGAAACTTAATAAATGGTAATTAAATGTTAATTAACTTTAATCTTAAAAAAAAAGCAGATGATGCATTTATTTATTTTTTTTTTTTCTTATTCAAGGTTAAAATTTCGCGAAGCCCTATAATAGTGTACGTAGTAGTAGCATTTTCGCTAATTAAAATACACATGACTAAGAAACCGTATAAAAATTCATACATCGAATAACTTCACAAACTTATTCGTTGATCTGAATATTTTTACTAAATTTCCTTTGAATTTTCTAAAGATAAATTGTTAGCTTATTTAGAATTATTTGTGATTAAAAATATATCCCCGTGACCAACGTTAAGGAACTTGCTATTGGATAATGATAACAGAAAGCAACTTGCATACTATCACCAGTTAATTATTTTTTATTACTTTTGTATTTTAAATCCATCTCAAAAATTTATTTGCATACAATCGGGGGAAATACACCTTTAAATACTCACGGCATGAGTTGTTCCGAATCCACGTTAAACCATAGATCTCGGTCTCATATGACCATAAAATTAAATTCTGTAAAATAAGGAATTCCATTTAATTTCAAAAAATGTCAATTCCAAAGAGCGTATGTATGTAGGATTTTTATGTATTTCTGTGTTTTAAAATCTTCAAATCCAAGAAATGCTGTTTTCCATACATGACGAACACCTTCTGAAAGAATTCTTGAAATCGAGATCATTCAAATTAGGATCTGTATCTAGACTATGAATAAATCAGTAATTAGTACTAGTAGTCATTAGTTGTATTATTGTTTCTTATACACTTGGTAGACATCTAGACCAACTCCACGAACCCATGGTTGAAGAGAAAGGGAGCAGCTTTTGTTGCACATATAGGTAGAAGTCTGACTTGGCTCCTTGACTCTGTACAGTCATATGAGACCGAGATCTACGGTTTAACGTGGATTCTGAACCACTACAAACATCTATGGCTCCGATCACCAGAGCACTAGACACTTGGCCATTCATGCCCGAGTCATTAGTATTAACAGTAAGCTGATTACGCAGTGAATGCTAGGGCGAGATTATGTATTATTTTGATGTGATATACAATATTTCAATGAAGTACTCCGTAAATAATTTGTAAAAAAAAATTTCCCCGGAATCACTATATCAATTTTAAACAATTATAAAATCTATGATAAAATTTATGTTAGGGATATTTTATACTTAGATAGAACCCTAATTTTTTTTTTTTTTTTTTAAATTCATGAATTTGAATCTTACTATCATTCAAACGTTTTTAACCACCTATTAATTTAGTTTTTTAATAGAAGAGACGATTAAAAATAAAATAGAAACACTATTTTATAATAAAATTCCCTAAAGTTTATGTTTTGTTTAACTTTATTTAAATTAAAAACTAATTTTTTTAACATTTATTTAATAATTGCATTTTAACTCTTGTATAAATTATACACATTGGTAATTATTACCATTACTCATGGTAAAATGAACAACAGGGGATTTAATATTAAACTTTAATTTGAAATACATATTGATAATATTGTAAGGGATCCCAAATTTCTTAAAAATGAATCTACAATGCTAGGAATAATATTAAACAAAAAATTAGATTCACTGAACATTCATACAGTTCTAGACCTACATCATTTGGCCTTATATCTTATGAGACCTTACAATCAATATATGAAAGAAAAAATAACTCGCATTATAAATGAATCACTAAGAATTTAGATTGCAAAATATTGCAAAAGTTAACTTCATTTACTACAGAAATTATAAATACGTAATTTATTTTTATTTAAACATCTTTAATTTGATGTGAATAAGCATATACAGTTTTAAAGTGCTGTATAAATATATTTTTTATTTTTGTGATTGTTATTAAAGTAAAAGTATTTTAAAAATGAATGTTCATTTTTTCTTTAAAATAAATGGAAATGAAACTAAAATCACATGAATTTGTTCTATTTAGAAATTGCACCAGACTACTTAACAAATAGACTTTTTAATAATCTGTAGATTAGTTATACTAAAAAGAAATGAAAAGTTAGTGATAAAGGATACTTCGAAAGTTTAAAAAGTCTTGTTCATTTATGGAATAAGATAAAAATGTTCATTTTATCCACTAGATGTCACTAGGTAGGCAATGAAACCTTCAATTTGATTTTTCTTGCCCCGAATTATCTTTGCGAGAGAAAGATCTTGATCAAATACACCCGTATTTATTTCTTTTTTCTACTTATTTAGCAGATTTGCGAATTTCAAATATTATCTGAATCTATGTAATTCATTGAATAATTAGTAATTAAATATGAAGGACAAAAATACCCCAATCTTTGTTTAGACATCATATGTTAACGTGTGACTGCTTGAATTACATGAAAAAAAATTACATACGAATAAGCAATATTTATAAATTTTTAACAATTTAAAATGTTTCATGCTTTTGATATTCGAGAGAGAAATTAAGGCCTTTCTCTTCCCCGATGACAAAATATAAAGAAGGAATGTTTCTATTTTATTTTTTAAAGAATAATTAATGTCCAAAGAATATATTTTAATGATGGCTATTAAGCTCATTTAAGCCGAGCTTGAATTATAAAACAAAGTGACTAACTGATTTCCCTCGTCCGCTAGTGATTTCTGATAGTTTTCTCTTGACAGCAAATTTCTAAAGCATTCCAACTTTTCTTGGTGACATCAAGATCAGGCGAAGTGAAGTATAGGATATCAACTAAATATTCTGCGAACCAGTATTGGATGCATTTGCAAGATGCATGGTACAAAGTCAGGTGTCGTCTTGGTAGAATAATTCAGTTAAAAGGTCCTCTCCACGCAGAAAGTCCATATAAGAGATGGCAAGGTCATCCAGATGCAGATATATTCCAGAAACTTCGTTTTAGAAAACTTCATGGTTTGCACCTAGTGTCCAACTTTAGTGGCCGAAATACGCCCTCAAATCATCATACTGGCACCCTGAAGCTGCATGAATTTCTGGGCATAGTACTGCGGCTCGCCCATTGTTATCCACGGCACCATGAATGAAAGGTATATCCGCCATCTCCATGTTACTCTACAGATGCATTCTACCTCTGCTATGCTTTCACCTGAAATGACCCTGCTTCACACTCTCCTAAAATGCCCTCTAGCAGTTGACAGTTATAGTTTCTTAAGTATAAATTAAATAAATATCTTAAGTAAAATGTCCAATGTCTTACGATCGACATGTAAAGTTTGTGCACGACCCTTTGGAATACACTATTTACTAATGTTTTTTCTCTTTTCTAAGGTATGAAAGTGAATGTACGGAACGATATGGATGGATGTATATGTATTACAGAAGACTGGATGATCCTTACCGAATTCCTCAGTGGGGTTTCGTGGCTGCACCTCATCATTGTGCTTGCAAAATTACCCCGAAGTACATTCCAGAAACATGATTAGAATACCACAATACAAGTCATGAACTTCTATTGCCAAATAACGGTCACCATTCCACCAACTGATTAGAGGATCATTGCAGAGGAAGCGTCCGAAATGAGTTAACTTTGGTGTCAATTAGTTTCAAAATTATGATTGCATAATTTTAGATAATTCTTTTTCTTTTTAATTACACTTACCCTCTTTGTGAAAAAAAAAAGCAGTTTTAGTAAACGATACATAACGCTAACTTTCTACTTTTCACAATATATATAAACCAGCATGATTTAGCAAATAAATATCCGTTTGTTTAAAATTCATAATAAAATTAAAATTTCCTTAAAAAAAGTCCGGTATCACAAAACATTGTAATTTGATAACCAATTTGAATAGAGTATTAACCATAGAAACGTGTAAAATATATTTTAAGTTTTAAATGTGATAGACTTTTTACTAAAGATAAAATAATTTTTTTCAGGGTAGAATAATTCCATGTATAAATGAAACTTATCATTTAAATTTTACTCTAGATTGAATTTATATATTAAGAGCATCTTTCTAGTTCGTTGTCTTCAAAAAAGAAAAAAATTACTAAGATAGAATTTAATTACATCAGTCTATTTCAGTTATAAATGAAATCCATTGATTATAAATAGAAGAATAGAACAAAGAGGTAATAAACTAATGCTTATTCCCTTTATTTAAGAACGAAATCATTTAAATGTTTTTAAAACGAATACCGTTAAAGTAATATATCTTTGACTTTAATATTTGCTCATATTTTTCATAAATTATTATAAGAAATCCTATTTATTAAATAACTGATTTACATTCATAAGAAAACAAATTATATACATATAAATTAAATTGGTAAAGCAAGAATTCTTTTCCAGAAACAACTTTTCGCAGTTATAATTGCAAAAAATTGCTTAAAATGACAAATAATCTCTATGGTAGGAGTAACTGAAAAAATTCTAATACATAAAAACACCGCATATTTATTTTTGTTCATAATTTATTTTGGCAGCGTAACATTTTATGTATGTTATGAAAAGCAGAATAGTTAATAAAACATCCTTGAATTATTTTTCGAAGCAAGAAAATTTTGAAACCTCTCAGGACTTCCGTTTATCATATTGCTAGAATCTCAGTAAAAATACTTAACATAATTATTTATCTATTTTGAAAAACTCTTTAAACGGAATGCGACACAAAAATTTACTTTAAAATATATGAATTAAGACATTTTGTTCTGACTCATAATTTATAACAGTAATAGTGTTTTTAAAAATTATAAAACAAATAAATTTATTATTTCATTTTATTAAAAATTTATTGTTTTCACAACTTGTGATACTTACAATAACAATTAAAAATAATTTGGTATACATTGCATGTGTTTTTTTTTTTCTTTTCTGTTTACGACAGTAGTAAAACTGTACAGGACTTAAAAGTTCTGCATGACTAAAATAAAGTTTAAATATTAAAAAATGTTTTACATTTAGCGTTCAGAACTCTCAATAACTTTAAAAACATAAGATTTAAATTTCACAATTTTTTTAATATTTTTAATATGAAAATATCTATATTTAAAATGCATTTTAATGAGATTTCATTAAAATCTTTTCCATGGGAAAATCTAGTCTTTAAAGAGTTCCAAAGAGTATTCAATGATTCATAATTTTATACCTGTGATTATGCAATGTTTATATGTTATACAAATTAAGAGGAAAGTGTTTGAACTTCTTTCTTGTTTGTAGTCTGACGAGTCAAAGCAAAATAATGCTTTGCTAAAATGTGTGTCCCTGCTGAGAGCTTGTCTCTTTAAGTTATTTAACCATATGTGTTTTTATTTTATTGGATGTGGTAAGTGGTTGCATTTAAATAAACATTTCATTTGTAACAAAATTTCTTTTAGTATGTTTTATTTCTTTTGAATAAAGTGATATTTGACTTTTCCTTCTGTTTCATTTAAATCGTTTTCTGAATGAAAATAATCTGATAAAAATTTGTTTATTGATCCTTAAGAAATAACTCCCAAAATATATACTAGCAATTTAATATGTATTATTATAACAAAATTTAATGCAATATAACATATATTATTAAAACCACAATATTTGTTTCTCTTGGTACTAGTATTGAGGTAAACTACATAATTTTTAAAGAACCAAAAACTTTTCAATAAGCAAGTACTTCAAAATTAAAGTCATTTTACAACACCATGGATATTTAATCTAGTAGATATGGAGCAGTATTGCCCGACTATAATAAATATAATAATATATTTTACTTTGGTAAGTTTGGTTTAACAAAATAAATATGACTGTAGTGAAATTGTAAAAATCCAGGAGAAAGACGACCAACATATTATATAACCTGACTCAATCCTTTTAGTGTTAGGACATTTGTAATTACAAATAATCAATCTAATGTCGACGTAAAATTTCAATAACGAAAAGAAATTTTAATTTCAAATATCTTTTACACATAGATATAAATAGTAAAACAAAAAAATAAGTCAATAAAGAAAGTCAAAACACGTATGTAATTCCTCAGTCGAATAACAAACATTAATTATTTAATTAAAAATAATTAATATTTTTTAATCTCACTATATTAGTACTTTTTATCTGCACCAGAACGGATTCGGAAATCAAATTTGGACTTCTCAAATAATAAAAAAAGCCAATTAATTTTAACATGAAACAATTTGTATAAGTATTATAATTTGGTGTTCTATGAAAAGTTTTATTAATGTTCCCTTTGTAAATGGATGATTTTTGTTTAAATTCACTCGAAAGGCTTTCTGAACACAGCAATCCAACATCAAAAATTTTATATTATCATTGGTATTTGTATGGGATTAAAAGTATCCTCAAAGATAAAGTGTAAGTTTGGTTCTTTTAAAAAAAAAAACTTTCTTTTTTAATGTTTAAGTTCGGGTTCCCGCAAATTTGTCGTGGTTTCCTTTATTTTATTCATAGTCGTGATGGGGAAAAAAAAAAAAAAAAAAGTAATACTTTGTTTCCAAGTCCAGAGACAGACATTGTTGGTATTAATGCACAATTAAGCAAGGAAAATATGACATTGAATATTCAATCAATAATAATAATAATAGAGATATATTGCGTTTCATATTTTAAATCTAAAATTTAATTTATTTCTAGAAATATAATAATCTAAATATCATATGCTAATGACAGGAATTACAGCAGTCATTTGATTAAAAAATATAAAATTAAAATAATAAATAAAATGTTATATATGTTTTTAAAAAGATGTAAAAAATATTTATAGTAAATAATATTAAAGTAAATTATTTACTACAATTACATTTGTTTCAATTCGTTACAATTGAATAGTTAAGTTAAATTTAAATTATTAAAATATGCCCAAGGAAAAAGTTTTTTTTTTCTTCTTATTTAAACACCAGAAACTAATAAAGATAGTTTCTTTAAATGTAGAATTATTTCAATATACTCTTGCATACAGTAAGTAGGAAATAGATGAAGTTATGTATTAGAGATGAAAAAAACTGTTATTTATCATTAACGGCATTAATCGTTCATACTGATATAAATTAATGGATAATTTTAACTTTAAATTTAATTAATTTTGGAATGTATGGATAAGTTATGCATATGAACACCGTACTAATATAATTGTAACATAGAATATATTTATATTTTCTGTATCCAACAATTGCATTGATTTTTTTTTTTTTTTCTTTCTTTGGCATCTGCCGAAAAATAAATTTTCTAATTCAATATACAGGACTAAAATAATTAAAAATTAAATTTTTTCTCTTAAAACATTATATTAAAACAGTTATTTTTATAAAAGATTTGTTTTTAGAAATTTTAAATCACAATAAATTTATTGTTTAATAAAATATTTATTCATAAAAGATTATAGTAATTATTTAAAAAAAACATTCATGAAATAAATATGGTTTTGAATACGTGAAAATTTTTTTATACTTAAATATAAATAAATTTTTCTTAAATGCATTTCTAAAAAGAACACATAAATTTATGTGTTGATCCATCAATAAAATATATTCTAGGTTCAGAGTAACACTCTTTTAGAAGAAATTTTTTTCCCTGATATTTCTTAATATATTACAAATAGAGATGATGCAGCATTTCTCAATTTTAATTAACATACTTTACTTGAACAAGTTTTGTTGATAAAAAAAAAATTAGTAAAATGGATTAATTAGAATTAAAAAAAAAAAATTGTGTATTACATAATATATCTATATATCGTCAGAGCATATCCCATCTTTAATTGAGCCTTTTTTTTTTTTTTTTTTTTTGGAATCTATAATTTCATCAGGCAAAAGCAACTAAAAATACAAACAATAAATAATAAAAAATTAATAACTATCAAGTGATAGAAATTTGTAATATAACTGGAAAAAAAGAATAAATTAAGTTTAAATATGCTCAATTTATATGGGTTTAAAAAATAATGTATCTGTGAGAGCGAAAGTTGAATTTAACTAGAGTTAAATTGATTGCAACTCTGGGTAATACTCTAATGAACCTTTCCCTGTCAAAAGAATTGAAATTTTAATATGCATTAAAATAATTAGCTAGTATCAAACCTTTGCTATCCGAATTGAATCAACTAATGTTAAAATGCACGCTATGCCTAATGTTTGAAGCACTGTTAAATAATTATTTATATCAACTGCTAATAACTAAATCTTGCTAACTAAAGGGGAATAAATTTGTGTTACAATTCGTGCAGCTATTAACGCCATCTAGTGTCAATCTCGGGTACCACTGCTAAAAATAATCATTAATTCGTTTTTTTCAGAGGCTTTCTCACTATTAGGTTGGAAGAAACAGTCATGCAAATTCAATTCGTTAAGTGACCATCTTTTAATATATTTTCTGATCTTTTTAAATGTCCTAATAATACAAAATATGAAAAAATTCTAATTATTCCTTTTGTAATTAAATAAAACTATAATTGTAATGTATTTACAACAAAGCATTTTGTTATAACAAGGCATTATATTGTTATAATACTTTTAAATACTATAGCACTTAATTTCAATGAAAATAAATGACTTTCAATATTTTGTTTGGCGAGTAGTCAAAAATTGCAAAAAAATTCTTATTAGTAATTTTTAATTAAATAAAAACTTTTTTTATTGCCACCAAATGGCATTTGCAATAAGTTGATACAGAATAACTATTTTCTAGTAAATATTGTATTTTTTCACAACCAACTTTTCATTTACACTATAATAACCATTTAAGCAAATCACTTTACAATGACATGCACCGTGAAAATAAAATTCAATACACTTTACATACTTCAATAAAAATGATTTTTTTTACACAACATTATAAAGTAATAATTTTATTATTAAAGTAATCTAAAACAAAATTATACAAGTGACACACATAAATTACAATGTATGTGGCATAATAAATAATTAAAAATTTTGACAAATTCATACCAATTAAAATGCATAATGACAAATTTTGATTTAAAAAAAAATGAAAAGAAAAACTAAAACAATTCACTCATTCCTAAAATGGTGATCTATGAAATCTAGAAAATAAAAAGTACTTACAGATATATTTTCATAATAAAGTTATTATTGTAGCCTTTTATCAAAATAATAAAATAATATAAGAATTCCCCAAACCAATATAACAAATGATTTTAAAATACTAAATTATTATACATCCTAACATAAATATTTCCAATAAATTATTTTTTCTTTAGTAACTGAATACCATAAAAATCATTAGTGCTAAAAAAATTATCAATATTTAATGGTCTTTATTTTATTTTTTCTTTTCATCATACTTAAATAACACATAGACTAGACATTGAAAAAAGTTAATGGATTTGTAAAATGTATGATTTTTATGTGTATAATAAATTATGTTCCATCTATTAAATTACATGACAAATTACGCACTATATTATTCAACATTCATCTCAAGAATAAATAAATTTATATTTCAAAATAAATTAAAAACAGAATTCAATATATTCTTATTAACTATAAAATAACACATAAATTAAATAATCTTAAAAAAGATTTCTGCCTTCAATAATATTTGAAAATTTTTCTAGTCGTACAAATACTCCATTGTGGGGGGAAAAAAAGACGATTCCAAGCCTTTTGAATAACATTAAATAAATATTTTATAAAAAATATTACTTCCTTCTGATTATCATCTTTTTTTAAAGTAGACTTTCATCGCTTTATAATTTGTATGCTTCTCATTAACTACGTAAAACCAATTTTAATCAATTAATGATTTTGATTCATTTAAAATTGTAAGTTATGAAAACATGAATAATTTTAAAATCCTATTATATTTCTTTCTTTATTACTTATCCACTACCTTACAAAAGTTTTGGCATATTTCAACAAATTTTGCACAATAGTTTAGAAATTATTTTTAAATCTAAAATTTAAAACAAAACCTCCAATCAAGTATAAGAAATAGGATAAAACAAATTGACTTTCTGAATGTATCTTTAAACTAAAAATATTTATTTCATTATAGCACTTAATACAAGAATTAGATATTTAAATATTACTTTAAAATTCAATTAAAATATAATTTTTTTAATTTAATATAATCACAATTTAAAATAAAATGGAATATTTTGATCTGATGGGGTTTCAAAATAAAAATCATTTAAAATCAAACGCTCTTTAATTTATGTAGGAATATCTACTTATATATATATATATATATATATATATATATATATATATATATATTCACACAAAACAGATGAGTTTTAAAATTTGGAATTTATAATTTTAAACTGCGGGATTTTTTTCCCCATTCAAGAAAAAGATAATTAATGGCCGTCAATTATATAAAAACATTATAATTTTTTTAGGTTTGTTTCAAAACATTTGTTAAAAAAATTTTCATTCAAGAACATGATTTTCACTTTTTATATAATACATATAAAAAACAATCTTTAAAATTTATCTAGTTACACATAAACATCCATTTTCTTAAATTAGATAATGAAATATCAATCAAAATTCTAAAAAAATCAATTGAACATGTATGCAACAGAAAATGTTTGGTAATTTGCAATCCATGTTACTCGTCTTTAATACTAATTAATGCAGCAAGCTCATTAATAAATTTTAAAAATATTATCTAAACAGTTTTATCACAATTTTCTTGTTGAATGAAGGACCGCATAAAAAAATCAAAATATAATCAGAAATCAAAATTAGCTTTCAGACATTGACTCAACATTTAAATTCATTAAAGAATCTGAAACATCTTCGCATTCTTTTTGAAGGTCAAGATTTTCTATCACAGGATTAAAAGGAATATGATCTGCTGTTTCAATGTTATCTTCATTTCCCCTTGAAAATGATTCAGGTATTATTTCTTTTTGTACAATACTATCATTACCATTTTTGAAAAACTGTATATCACGAGTTTTGCTTCTACAGATATCACTAGACAATTTGGAATGGCTTGGAGAAATAGCACAATAAGGGTCCATATCATAACCCAGAACTTCTTTGAAACTCACTGTTCCTTTTAATATATCTCTAGCCTATAAAAAAAGAAAATAAATTGATTTATTTATTTAATCTTTCATTTCAAGAGAATAGACCAATGGTTTTTTTTTTCTTTTTAAGTGAAGATAACAAAAGAATTTTAAGACTTATAATTAAAAGAACTTTTTAATGGTTTTTTTAAAGGAAAAAATGATAGCACTTATTTTAGCTTCATTAAACCTTAAGAATTCAATATGCATCAACAGTAATGTTTTGTATAAATAAAACTCAAGGTGTAAATACAAAATGTAAAAACACATAAGCTATTATGGGCAAAGAGCAAACTATTTCTAAAGTAAAAGTTCTTAAAATGTATTATTTTCAAAACTTTGTAATAAGATTGCTTTTTAATAAATTAAAATTTTTTTTCATCATTAAATCAATACAGCAAAAATGTGTTTACCATCAAATTTTGTAAATTATATTATCAGTATGATATGTCAATTATCGAAAGAGTGATAAATTATGAGAAGATTAAAGTGAAATGATATGCTAAATTTGAATCTTTGCATTAAAAAGATCTTTTTAACAAAATTCCAGTATATTATTATTATTATCCAGTATATATTCCTGATATTATCTTGAAGTTTTATAGATAGATAATACAACTCATCCTCAATGGCACAATACTATAGTAGAAATATTTATAGAATTGAACTTTTCAAGAAATAATCTAAATTTACTAAACATAAAAAATTAATTAAATAATATAATTAATTAAATTTACCAAACATTTTATTTAATCCTAAAGAAAGATGAGGAAATAAGGAAAAACACCAAAGATTTCTTTTTCATGTATGTATTTTTAATATATTAGTAAAAATAAACAGGAGAAGTAGAATCATTATAAAATTAATAATTTTAAAGCATTTGCAACACAATTTTTTTTTAAATATATTCTGTATATAAATCAATAAAAAAATTAAAAATAACTCAATATCTGAATTTTATTTGTTTTCATTCTTTATTACTGTTCATTAATAAAAAGGAAAAAAAAAGAAGAAAATACTGTTTCTAAAATTCTACTAACCCTAAAAAACTTATAAACAATGAAATACTAACATGGAAATTTTAAGATATAGTCAATTATCAATAATTAAAAAGTAAAAATTCTAAAGATTTCATAAAATGAATTTTATAATATTTATTAAAAAGTCTAAAAAATAATAAATTAAAAAATAAATGAGTGTTGGTCCACTTGTGTGGTGACAGGGTGTGAAAGAATAGTCCCCATGTAGCTCATGCATGTCGTAAAAGATGACTAAAATGGACACCCAGTATTCGGGGGATTTCCAGGTTCCCTGCCTCTGGGTATTATGTCAGGGAACAGGTCATCCAAGTTGGGGGTTCGGATACAACACCAGCCCAGAAAAAAATTATTACGAAATTCAAGAAAAGAAATACCCAGCCGTCTTGTAGAAAACAACTTGGAAAGAGCTTAAGAAAATGGCGATTTGGGACATGGAATGTTCGTATATTGTATTTTAGTAGGGACTACTTATTTTAACACAAGAATTTGACGAATATAATATGGACCTACTTGCCAAATTATATGAGAAAAATTATGAGATGACTTGGTGAAGGAATATTGAGAAAAGGAATCGCATAATATACTATAGTTGTGAAAAGAATTAACATGTTATGGAAACTGGGTTCCTACTGAGAAATAAAATAAAAGACCTAGTAATTGATTTGGCTCCAAGATCGTTTAGACTGTGTAAAATCCGTTTAAAGGGGAGATTGCTTAGTTATCGTATTATTAATGATCATGCACTTACAGAGTATAAAGATGAGGAAGAAAAGGAAGTCATTTTATATAACATGTGAAAATCTTTAAAAAAAAAAAATGTCCAGAACATGTTAAAATTATTCTGGGAAACATGAACGCTAAAATAGGCAAGGAAGATGAATTTAGGACAATGATTGGAAAAAGCAGTTTACATGATAAAACTAATGATAACAGGCATCGTTTGATATATTTTGCTGCTGAGAATGGTATGACCATAAGTCATAAAAAAATACACAAGGTGACCTAGTGCTCCCCTGTTTACCAATGTCTTATTTTCTGTGAGAGAGAACACATCCTTTACATTCAAAATAAATTAGATATACAGCCATTATTCAAAAAAAGAATTTTGAGTATAAATTATGATATAATAAAACAATCTATTTCTTCTACCTTTCATTTGTTGTATTGCCTAATATTATTATTAGAAAACCAATAAGTTTACCAAAATACAATTAGAAATGCATATTCTGCAAGCAGAACAGAATCTGTATGATTTAGTGAATTAACAAAATAATTAACTTTTAATTACAAAAAAGATAAATACAAGATACAATTGCTAGTTTGGTTATTTAACCAAAGATCTTTAAAACCAAATGAAATAGCAACCTTCTGCTTAAGGAAACTTCTCATCTTGTCTCTTTTTATAAAAGTATGACTACTTCCTCCTTTATTATTAATTGGTCTATTTATTTTAACACTGACAGACTGCAAGTTTTTAACAAAGTCTCTTAGAATAAAAGTTAATTTTGCAGATGTATTTTCAAAAAGATTTTTTCATATTTTCATTAATGCAAGCTCTCATAGAATCAATCAAATGCAAAGCACTTGGTATAAAAAAATTTTTTCTTTTCTTTAAGTATTATTTATCCACACATTTATTTCTATCCTTACATTCAGTTTATCACTTTTCATTTACATGAATGTATACTCCAATTGGAAAGTTTTCCCATGGAAACATTTTTTTTTTTTTTTTAAATTACTATGAGTGGCGTAAGTATGAATCTATAACCACAGCAAAAGTTTAGGAAATTGTATTGCAAAAGCCTCAATCCATTCCAGAAAAAAAATCTGAACTTCACATCTAATACTGCCTGAATATCTGAAATATCAACATTTTAAAAAACTCATGAAAAAATTAAAAATAAATGTGGAATGGGCACTAGTTTATTGGAATATAGCAAGAAAAGGGAATGGTGGAATACAGGAAATTTTTTTATATAGATACTGAAATTAAGGTAAATGTATGAATATTTGTTACCTCATATTTAAAAAAAAAAAATTTTAATTCTTACAAGTTCCTTCCATGAGAGAACTTTAAATCATACTTAACAAATCAAATTGTCATGAGACAAATTATTTATGAAGAGCAATGAGCATCAATTTTTTTTATTATTATAATTGAAATTCAAAAGAGTATTCAACTTAATTTGCTGTCAAATTGTAAGCAGCAGTATAAAAGAAACAGTCATGGTTTTCATGTAAATTGTATGTTTACTTAAAACTTCATTGTTTTTGCTTTCTATAAAAAAAAATCTTATTTAATGCAGATAGAAATATAATTTAAATTTTTTATTTTATACAGATAATCTAAAATTATATAGAGTGTCATGAACTGAGAATAGATAATTTCAAAAATATAAAAAAACATTTAAGATATATAAAAAAAATTATTGCTGGAATATTTTATAAAAACGAAGAATATTTACAAAAAGAATAAAAAAAACTTACTCTTTTCATACCAGCAAGAGCAATAACTATTTCATCTTCATAAAGTAACTTTTGACGCATTATGCATTCTTGAAGTTTATCTAAGTGTTTAGTTATTTCATTTGTACAATATTCACTCATTGAATTTAGCTCAGAAATTTCTGCCATCAGTTCTTTTGCTGTTTTTGGTGCTTCCTAAAAAAAAGTGATTCATTATATTAATTAGCAATTGAACATTTACATGAATAAATTTCAAAAATATTGATTAATGAAAGCAAGTCATTTAATTCAAAAAGGATATGAGGAAGCATAAAAATATTAACAACTGATAACTTTGAACAATGTTTCAAACATAAAACTTATTTGTATTATTTGTGCAGCATTTTAAATGGCTATATAGGTTTGTTTGTTTTTTTATAAAATTAAGTAAATTAGTTTTTCCCATTGTATTTCTTATTTACCATAATAGTGTACAAGTATTAAAAATCAGTAACTGGTACACATGCAGTGAGAAAATAGTTAAGTTCTAGTTCGATACAAAAGAATGTAAACTTTTTCATCTGTTATGGGCAGAAAACAAGATTATATTCATATATAGTAAGTAGGCTTTATAAAATTTTAATAATAATTTTTTTTTAAAGTTACATATGTAAAATGAACAACATAAAAGAATATTTCCTTAAAAATAAGTAGAAATTATGTAAAGACAAACTAATGTCTGCTAATAACAGATTAAGTAATATGCAATGAATGAGCACAACCTTTCTACTAAAAATAAATTAAAACTTAGGAAGCAAGAAATTTGTGAGCAGAAAAAGTTTCTCAGAAGCATTCTTGAGTTACAATTGTAATAAAGAATATTACTTGTACATAAATATATTTTCATGATTTATAAGAAAATAATTTATGGTAAACAATAAATTTGTTACATATAAAGAGATAAGGTTTTATTTTTAACCAGAACATAGTTTTAAACAATATTTCAATATGGTATGGTCAATTAAGAACTAATGGAAATCTTGTAATATCAATTATGATTTAACTCAATCAAAATTTATTCAATAAAAATAAGTTTGTATCAATTACTGAAATTAATATTTCTCATTAAAAATTTATTTATATTACAAATTAAGAAATTTTAAGAAAGAACATGGTCACTAAATAAAAAAATTGGGTATATAACAAAATTGAAAGCAATATAATGCATATTTTTTACATTACAAAATTTAATCTACAAGAGAAATAGAAACCTACTTTTCTAAATTTTGTTTTATAGAGGTATTCTTCTTTATGCGATAAAGTTAAAGATGTGGATGTTGATGGAACAAGTGGTACCATTTCCCGATATGTAGTATCAGATGGCAGAATATTATCACTGTAATTACCAAGAGAGCAAGTAATGTCAGCAGGATAAAAGTTATGATTCTTATTTTCCATAACATTTCGTATACGTGTTCGGGGCAGAGTAAACGATGTATTCTTGACTTCAGTATACGGTACAACTGTATTGTAATATTCAGAGCAATTAGTTACTTCATCTGGATCTGAAGAAGCATTAGAATTTGCTCTAGTTAAACTAGATGATTTTACATGGGTACCTTGAAGGAAAAATGAAAATATATAAATTGCATGAATTTTAGGATTACTACATAACAGATTTTATTCCATACAAATGAAAACATTCTTGGTACTTGTTACTCTTTGAAAGGGATAAAATTTTTTATCAAAATTTTATTAAAAATTGTTTAATTACATGGATTATTATAGCTGACAATGTTATAACAATTACGGTAATTTTTAAAGCATGATTTTACAAGGAAATTATCTAAAAAAATAATGTCACGCAGTATTCAATAGGCAAGGAACAATAAATAAAATATATACTAATATTTATAATTCTTGATATCTAATTTATGTTATTTATATCCAAATAATGTTTCTTCAACAGCATGCAGGAATTACAAAAATAAGATTAAATTAATATCTCTACAGAGTTAAACTCATCAACATTTATTTTATAAAGTTAAAATTAATTTTTTTAAAAATATATTTCGTTATTAATATAAAAACCAATGGCAATTATATAAGTTTTATGAAATTGCATTAAGAAAAAAAATTTATCCACTTTAATTCAGAAAACCAACAAACTGAAAAAAAAAATAGCCTTATTGAAGGTGCAAAACTTTCTGTACTAGCAACTAATAAGCAAAACACTTCATAATACTAGTGTTAATAGAATGAATTAAAATAAATACATAACTTCTTACTTATTGAATGGGACTCCGCAGTATTGTTTTGTAATAAAGTGGCTGAAGAGATACTAAGAGACTTGGGACGATCCTCAGAATACTTATTCAAGACTGTTTGAGGTTTTGCTACTTTGGCAATGCTAATAGAGAAAAAGTTACTGAACAAGAATTCATTTTTATGACAAAACATATTCTAATTTTTTTTTTTATTTTAAAAAATATATTTTTATAAGTATTTTATAAAAAATATCAATAAATAAATTATGCCTAAGAATGACAAAATAAATTACATTCCATAAATTTATTTCTAAAGCAAAAGGCATAATAATAAAAAGCTTTATATTAATTTTGAATTTTCATAATACTTTACACTGTTAACATTTTTTTCTTGGAAAGACAAACGATTTCAAAATTGATCTTTTAATTTAAATTAACTTGATTTCCAATTTAATCTTTTAATACACATAAATAATGAAAATTTTACTGCAATAATAAAATAAGGATACAGGTGGTGCAACAAGAGGCAAAAATGTAATTATTTTTTTTTAAATTAGGGTGGAATAATACAAATAAATTTCATAAAACAAATTCACTGAGAATAAAGCTTTTATAAAAAGTTTTTAATGTCTTTTAGAATTGCCAATTTCTTTTTCTTCCCTTAACAATGCTAAGAATAAATATATATATTAAAAAAATTAGAAATCTTTAAATTATTAATGCTACAATACCAACTAGAACAGTTTATTCATGACTTACAGAACCAATTTCAATCATGCCAATTTTAAAAAAAGCTTTTACTTTGAAACAATTTTAAAATCATCAATACTCGATTTCCAATAAATTATTAATTTTACTACATTCTTATGTGTAACAGCTTCAACTCAGAGACTAACACCACTTGCTCATGACTCTAAACAAAGAGAAATTTCTAATTTATTTTTATTAATATTTAAAAAAATTTTATATCTTTAGATGATGAAGTCCAAAAAAATAATTTTGAAGAACTTATACTGATAAAAGCAGAAATTAAATTTAATTGTAGATTATAAGATAGGATTCATAATTTATATTAAATGAAATTTATTATACATTAACATTTTACAACACTACATAAACTGTGTAATATCAATAAAACTCACATAAAAGAAAATAATAATAGATATTATAAAAGATATTAATAATTAAGTAATTATAAATAATAATAAGATAGCATTTATGTCTAGAATTTATACTGCAAACTTACCCTGTATATGAATTTTTTGAAGAACCTTTATTCATTGAAAGTTTAAGGCCCTTTAACGTCCTAAGTTGCAAAGGATTTAATACCTTCCTTTCTGGTTTCTTTACATGCTAGAATTTTGATTATTTAAAAAAATTGAATTATGATGAATAATGGTTATTTCACTATAAATAATTAAAAAATTCATGTTAGGATTATTAAAAGAATAAAATGAAAAAAAATAGAACTAAAAGCAGAAACCCTGCTATTAACTTACATCAGGATCTCGTAAATGTAATGCTAAGTCAACAATATAATGCACATCCACTACATTTGGAAAATGCATCAAATGACTTAAACAAGAAGCATAATCACCCTGAAGCACTGAAAAGAAAATTATATGTATATATATGAGCATCAGAAAATAATTAACAAGAATTTTTTTTAAAAATAAAAAAATTAATTCTATATTAGTGTAACTAACTCACATAAATCTCTTATTGAGATAAGCATTGCAACAAATATGTAGTCAACTAGCTGAAAAGTACTACTATCTGCAAAAATTGCATCCCACACAATGAGCAAGTCATGAATAGTGAACTCTCTTCCAAATAATAATCTCAACCATCGACTAGAAAAGAAAAAAATATATATATAATAACCAGAAATTTATATGAATACAATAATTTCAAAGTTAAACATTAACCTAATGCAAAAATAAACTTACATTCCAAATATTTGAGGGGTGATTTCCTGTTGCTCAAAATATAAAAATAATTCTAAATCATGAAGTTTCAATAATTGTTCATAAATTCTTTTAAGTTTACATCCTAATAAATTCCCAGGAACTGCACAGATTCCTGAAAATGGTTCTGCAGCCATTTGTTTTATAAACTGCAATACAAAGAAAATTAAGAAATCAAAATTAAGACTTAAGACTTTACAAAAAGGTTAAAATGAATATGATACTGGATTTAAATTGAATATACACCCTCATAAAACAGCTCATAATTAAAAATGGTATCTGTACCTTTGGATTAAAGTAGTCAGTCACAGTGTACCATGCTTCTACAGATTCCATCAATTGGCAGAACATAAAACTAACAAAGATTCCAAATATCAGCAAAAATTGAAAACAAAATCAAACAATAGTAACAGCATTTGTTGCACTTTAAAAAATAAGGGGGGGATAATTTAAAACAAGCATTAAATTACAACAAATAAATACAATTCATCCAAAAAAAAACAATAGATGAATACTATTCATCAAAATTTATTTTCTATTTTACAAACACATTTATAATAATTCTTCTTATAAAAATTACCTGGTTTATTCTTGCATAATATATATGAAACAAATTTATAAACATAACATTTCCAAAAAGTTTAAATCTTGTACCCTTTTATAAAAATGTGTTATTTCATTTAAATAATATTTCATAATAAGACTACCAAGATTTTCAATAAATATTTTTATTATTATTATTATTATTTTTTTTTTTTTTTTTTACAATCCATTTAACAATTAACAAATTTTATAATCTTTAAGAACATAAAAATATAGAATTGAAATAATGTACATATTCATACATTTATACATACATTAAAAAAAGCGTTTTTACAACTATAAATTTAGTTATCTTTGATATATTAATTGTCTTCTATTCCTGCATCTAAAATTTACATATTCCAAGTAATGGCAATAGAAAAACCTTAAACATGATTGCCAAATTTTAAACTTAATATCAAAAAGAAAACACTTTTACATTAAAAATCTCTTCTGTAGCCATTAAGAGACTTAATTTTTAAATCTAAAAGAAGCAAAGAACACCATAACCACTTTTTTGTAATTAAGTTAACCTATTTTTGCTCATTTCTTAAATTTCAGTCAATTTTTTAAATCTTTGCATGGTGAAAAATAATTAGAATATTTCTTAATTAACTATATGCAGAAAAACAGCTAGTGCCCTGTCCAACCTTTTCAAATATTCCACAACTCTTTATTTTACTCTGTAATAACATTTTTCATGCTTCACAAATAAAATAAATTAATAGAATGAAGAATTATGAAGAATGAATGAATTATAGAATTAATTGCATGAAGATATGCAATTTTCATACATACACTTTTATTATATTGATTTTTTTTAGCAATAGATCCGGATAAATAGTTAAATTCTCATGAAAGTTCAATATTTGGCCTTTCGTAAGACTTCAGTTCCTGTTGCAAAACATTTTGTCGACGTTTTGGTGATTTTTAATTAAATTAAATTCTAATGATATATAATTTCTCAATTGCTGATTAGATAAAAGACTTAACTAATAACAGAATCTTGTAAAAATAGTAGTTCATTTCTATTGTTCTCTGATCTAATTCTCTGTTGATGTTTCATATTAAAAAATGTTTATAAATTTGAAGTATATTTTGAAGAAAAGGGAAAATGTAAACTTTGAATATTTAATTGCATAAGAATTTTAACAACATTACAATTCATTAATTATTTTTATCTAAATTTTGAGAATCTCATTTCAAAATTAATATCTCCAAAATAAAATTTCAAAATGTGTACTTACAAAGCATCATGTTCGATATAATTTTGATTCAACAGAATATGGATATCTAGGCTAAAAAAAAAAGAAAGAATAAATTACAGAAAAATTATGGAATTAAGAAAGTATAAATGTGCTGAAATTATAGATATCTTACTCTAAGTTATCTGTTTCAGAAGCTTGCAAATATGCTTGTTGATCATAATGAAGAACAAATATTATAGGAGCAAGAAGTTCATGCATACCCTGAAAAAATTTAAGGCAAAAAATTTTCAAAATGTTTTGCATAGTAAGGGATGATAAAATAAATTGAGAACCTTACTTGTTTATAAGATATGTGAGGAAACTCTCGAGCATAAGAAAATAAGATATTAATCATCATTTTTTGTATGTTAGGTGTGTGGAAAAACTCTATCTCTGGAAACCTTGAAAGATAAAACAAGATTCAAAAAATAAAACTTCAAAACTATGTAAAATATATAATTATGCATTATTATGAAAAAGTGCCAATAAAAGAAAATTGAAAAGCATAAAACTTACGTTCTAACAACATCTTGTTGTATGGTTACTTTTAATTCTGAATCTTGAAAATATTGATTCCAAGGATTCTGTTAAAAACAGTGACATAGTAAAGTAATGAAGTTTAAGATAAATAGGATAAACTAAAAAAAAAATAAATAAATAAAAAATAAGGAAGAAGATTTTTAGAAAATGATAGCACTATCATTTAGATTTTATGAAGTCACAGTTAAAAAAATACTAGTGTTAGTCAACAGTCAATAAATAAGCTGGGGGAGGGGTTATTATCAAAGGTATAACTGTAATAATAAATAATTAATATTTTTGAATGCAATTTTTTTAATTTGGATATCACATTTTTTATACCACTAAGTAATAAATATAAAACTATTTTAAAACACAATAAAAAACAAAAGAAAGCAGGGTTGTAGAAAGCAAGGGAAATATTAGATTTTATATTTGATAAATTCATTTTTGATTATTCTAATAGATGGACAGTCTTACAAGCAGCTCATCACATTTTTTGATTTTAATCTTTTAAACTGTCCAATGATCTGAATATTATTTCTTCACAAAAACAAGATTAAAATAACTAAAAACTAAAAAATTACTAACTAAAAAAAATTCTAAAAAATATTTCTCTTTGCATTCTAGCATTTTCTCATAAATGAACACAGATGACATTTTTTTTATGCATTTTATAATGATGGAAATTAACAGATTTGCCAATTATTTTATACAAATGTTAAATATTTTGATGAAAATTCTAAAATTATTGAGGGCATATATTGGCTTAAAAGATTCAATAAAAGAAATTTTGCTGTTTATATAGTAATCAAATAAAATATTAAATAAAAATTTATAAAAGTGTATATATATTAAATACATTTAGTTAATTAAACTTATTTAAGGTGATTCACTTAAATATAGAGGAAATGGTATAAAAAAATTACTAAACAATTTTTAAATTACAAACTATAAAAAAAAATGACAGAAAAAACAAATTATTTTAAATTTTTGCAAATTATAGAATATACAAAAATTCTAAAAGTTATGCTTAACGAAAAATAATGTATTTTGTACGAAAGATGAATACAAAAATGGTACTTTTTATAAAACTATGCAATTAGAAATTTACTTTAAAATATAATTTTAACTTGATGTTTTAAATTAAAAAATTGTCAGGTACAATGTTAATTTTAATATTATAACTAATTTTTCTAAATAGTTATTCACAAATTTAAATCTGCAACTAAAAAGTCAAGCTCTTTCTTTACATCATGGGGATAAGACGTTTAAAATAACTCAAAACAGTTTTAAGAATTCTTGCACATTATCTTAAAAATTATTATTAGGTAATATTCATAACTAATTTGGATAGAGGAACAGATATCTCCACCTATACTTAAAAAAAAAAAAAAAAAAAAAAAAGTCAGAAAACTTTATACTCTTAAAAAATATTTGAATTTATATAAATTTATAAAATAGTTTGCTATATATTATAAAATCTCATTCATACAAACCTGTTGAGATTGAGATAATGGGTTATTAACAGTAACATCCAAGCTGTCAACATTCCGTGGATTGGTATCAAACTAGAATTTAAGAAATACATCTATGAATATTAAAAGACTAGAAACAACTAAAACTAATATAACACAAAATTTAAATATATATGTTATAATATACAGTAGAATGATTAATATATATTTCAAATACATTTGTTTATTTTTTGGCTTTCATTTCCAAAGTATTATGGAAGGAAAAGGAAAATCAAATATTTGGATTAACAATATAAAATGCCAAATAATAAGCATTCAAACTACTGCATATGATAATGCTTATATTTTATAATTAAAAATTAGCTACTATAAAAATAAGGCACAAATAATTTTAGGATAAGCTTAAATATATTTTTTTATTATTATTTACATTATATGTAGCTTTCAAAATATTTCAAAAGGAAAGAAAAATACATGACTAAGAAAAGTGGGCATTAAATTTATATAAAGGATAAAAAACGCTAGTGTTACAATAAATAAAATATAAAAGTCTGCATCATCATAGATCAAAATAAAAATCTATGTAATGCATTTCTTCCATGAAGAAATTCAATATTCTAATAATCAATTGAATATTCTAACAAATTTTATTTATTTTATGTTTTATATTTAAAAAAAAATCAAATTAAAAAGAACAGCTGCAATTATTTAAGAATTAAAAGAAATATGAAACCCAATAACTACTCAGAAAATGAAATTATGTATATTTTATAACATAAGAAAATGACAATTCAAATAAACTATTAGTATTTTTATAAATGAGCTCGGCTTTATTTTTTATAAACAAGCAAAAGTTAGTTAAATAATGAAATGAATTAAATAATTTTTAACAGTGAAACATGAAAAACATAGCTTCCAAAATTTTAATTATGTTGTTGTTTATGTTAACATCACAAAATTGTATACAGCAAATAATAAGACTACCAGTCAACATTTACCATTCACATATTCTACATCCCTGATAAAAAATAAATAAAAATTGGAAAAGAAGAAAATTCTAAAAGCAGTATCAAATGCACACTGAGAACTTTTTTTAAAATATATAACTAAAAATCTAATCGCACATGAACACCTTTAAAATTCACTTCAAAAATCGATACGGTTTTAAAAAACTGGAATGCTTGAATAACAAGGAATGTTTTTTTTTATAAAAAAAATATAATATATGAAATATATAAAAAAAAAACTTTATTAATTTGGACAGTTACAACAATAAAAACAATGGCATTACAAAGATTATAAGTAACATACATATATCATATATTTTGTTCATATAAGGAAATACATTTATGCCAAAATAAATCTTGAAAGCTTTAGCATGTGATTTAGACTGGCATTAAATTTGTCTACTCCACAATTTTTTATCATTACTACATATTTTTCAAACACAACTTACTGTATTAAATAAAATATTCAACTTAAATTAACCAGTTACTATATAAAAATAAATACAATACTTATATACTTATAATACTATTATTATATAATTAGAAAGAATTACAATATTTATATAATTTTTATATATCTCCATGATTAAATCACACAAGCATAATCACACTTTGTTAACCACACTTAGTGTGACTATTCTTGTTAATCACACTTTGTTATAAATTATTAATTTGTACTTTGAAAAAGGTTATATTATTAAAAGAATTTCCAAATAATTAATTTAACAAATTCAATGGCTTTTTTTATGATAAAAAGAATCTTTGAATAATAAATAAATCAAGATTGGAGAGACCAACAAATCTGAGTCAGAATGAAATGAATCTTCAGTCAAAAAGTAATGTAAATCCGGGGTGTAATAATAAAGAGCTTTGAAAAAATAAAGAATCAAAAGAAAATAAAAACATTTAGAAAACTATTAATCAAAAATTCAGACTGCTCACTAACAATTCTAGCAGCTAAAGCAGAGGTCTACAATTAAGAAAATATTATTTCTAAAACAAAAGCTTTCAATTGCATTTCCTTCCTCATATTTAGTAAAATATGGCTTAGTGAGGTGAAATATTTGTTAAAAAAATGACATTAAATAGCATATTGTGGATATTAAAGAATAATGTAAAAACAAAAATAAATTTAAGGATAATTCTTTAATAGCAGTGGAACTAGATTTATCCTTCTCAAATGGATCATTTTTAATGATATTCAAAATGTTATATTGTGCTTTGTTACTTTAATTAGGTTTTTGATGTGAATCTGTATTTAACACAAGTATTATGACAATTTATTTTAATAAATCCAAGATACCTTATTTACAACACATTTATTTGCCATGTTTGTCTACTATGTTATAGGTAGACAAACTCATTGGAAAAAAAATTAATCATCTTGGTATGCAAGCACAAAAGTGCCATTACACCTTTATAGATGATGCAGTGGCCGAGTCGTGCTCAACTATGGGCACACTACCTCTTCACAAACAGAATGCATTAACCTTCAGTCGGTCTGTTTCTTAGGAATTGCTTGTAAGGATGGGTAAATGAAAGTTTGTGACAGAATGGTAAAGACGGCAATCATGTTTGGCAGTACCGATGGCTATACAGTGAGTAAGTTGCCAGATCTGTTGATGTTTCGCAGCAGACTTCTTAATCTGTCTACAAGCACATGACCATGAAACATGCCAGAAATATGATTGAGGGCATTTTTCATATTATGGATTGGATCTGCACACTGACACAACCACCAACATAAACCAGCATGTTTATTTACACATTTTGGATAATCAGGTGTTTTCGTTACTCCACATCTCCCGAGTATGGTGTTAATACCCCCGCTTTTTTCATGACAACAGCAAAGTTGACAGGGCTGGAGGCATATGCAACTGGTTTTATGATCCCACCCTATTGCACCTCGACTGGCCTACAAAATAACACGACTAGAACTCAATTAAAAAACTGTGGAATCTGTTAGAACAGAGGGTAAAATGCTGAAATCAGCTTCCCCCAAATTTGATAGATTTGTGTGATCAAATCTTCAACGAGTGGTTTAAACTGGATGCTATGCACCTGCAGAACCTTGTGGACTCTTAACTGAATCCAGGTAGTAATCAAGTCCAGAGGAGGAGAAAAAATTACAATCCTCCACAAAATTAATGATTTCTCAAAGGGTTCCTAATTTTTTTTTTTTTTTTTTTTTTTTCTCTTATGAGCTTATATAGATACATAAAAAAATACAACAGACTTTTTCTATATCTTTCTGTTTGTTCGCTGAAAAAAAAAGGGTTCCAGATGGGAATTGAGTAACTTTTTTGTTCTGCAATTGGGGACAGTATTATAAACAATTATGGGAACTTATAGTGTAAAGAATCTAAAATTTCAAATTTCATTCGACAGAAACATGAAAAAAAAGTGTTTTTACGTTATATTTACAAATAAAAACAAATGTAATAAATCTGGAGCAAGTGGTTGCACAACAGTTTGAATAAAATCAAGAATTTTAAAATGAGAACTTATTCCACTCATTACAGATGACAATGGAAGAGTTATGTGGAGGTGCATGCAACTCCACGGATCTATATATATATTGGCATCCTAAAAGAAAATTTAAATCACCTACCCCAAAACCTCAATCTATAGTAAGTTCACAAAGTTCTATCAAGATATCAATTTTAAGCCTACTGCTTTTAATGTTCTACTGTAGTTATTTTACAATTATAATCATTAAAATTCCTCCTCAGTTTTAAATTTGAACTAAAATAGCATAGGTGAAGAAAATTGAAAATAATAAACAAAAAAAAAATCTAACATTTGCTCAATGAAGTAACAGAAATCTGAAATTCATGGGCAAAAAAAAAAAAGGAACAAATAGCCCCTAGGTTTATTAAAAATTATTTCAAATCTATAATCAAATAATTAAAAGTGTTCTTAATGTTCATATATATTCAACTAAGTGCTAAAATTTGTTTAATAAGTTGCTTTAAGACTTTTGAATCGTTTTTATCCATAAACTTGTGAAAAGTCATTCTTTCATCACATTTAAAACAAATTTGTTCTAAATATAAAAAAATAAAAAATGAAAATGTGTTTCAGCTTCATTGTTTTAAAGCAACAAATTATCATGATTTTGTTTAATAATTTTTTTATTAAATAATTTGCTTGTATGGAATGTTTATGTAACACTTTTACCAGTCACTGTAACATCTTAAGGAATTCTTTAATCTGTGTTTAAACTAAGAAAAAGAATTCATGTACAAGTTGTTTTTATTATAATAAAGTAAAATATATAACATTATGTTTTACTAACTGTATGCAACAGTACATTTCATAATTATATTTTTTCATATTTTACTATATAAACAAAACCTACTTTATCCATTATTTCTTCATACTGCTGCCTCTGAGATTTAGCTGTTTCAATCCATAATTGCTGATTTTCAGGTAGACATTGTAAAAATAACTACAAAAAATTGTTTAATTAACTCAAGATTTTCATACATTAATATTTCAGACATTTTATTTAAAAAAAATATTAATTATTCAACAGATATTATATAACTGATATTATATTATATACAACAGATAAATATAAATATATATATTATAAAAATATTAGATAAATTTAGCCATAATTAAAGTTGATACAGATAATATTTTATTGTAAAAGTTCTAATCACTTATTCCACAAAATTTTACAATTCTAAAACAATTGCTAGCAAAAGAAAAAAATCCTCATTTCACATTCTCATTCACTCATTTCTCTTTCATTAAGAGTGACTTCCTTAAAATAAAAAGTTAGATTAGCTTAAAAATGTTAACATTTACAAACGTCAATCTACATAACTTTTTATTATTGGCTGCAACTTATTTTCCTCAACGAAATCTCTAAAGTTGAACTTTTATTCTTATTTTACTTCACCAATAAAACAATTTGCACAATACTTATTATGTAAAATCTATTGAAGTTAAATCTTTCAGATTACTGATTCTAAGGAAAATATTTTGAAAAATACAAATATATTGTGAAACATTTATCTAAGGTTGACGACCGTTTTACAATAATTAGTAAAAGGATATTCTGGAAATAAATGCCATGAATTTTCATTTATTTATATATGTGAATATAGTAAAATTCAAATTGATGTTGCTGTTGTTTTAGATTAAATATACAAAGGTAACAATTATAAATTTTATACAATTAAAATGGCATATTATGATACTAGAAAAAAATTAATACATAAATAACCTACAGCAAACAGTTCTAACATATTTAAGGTAGAATTAATTATACTGCAATGTACTTTAAAACAAATTTTATGAATGTTGGGCAAGTTTGGATAATTGTTCCTATATAAATAACTCCACAAAAAGAAATTTTTCTGCACATATAAAATTTGATGGGTTGAGAAAAAAAATTTAATAGAAAAATATCAAAAATAGTTTGAAAAATTCATTTCATCGTTCAAAGTACAACTAAAAGTTAAAATTTAATCAAAACAAAGATTTCAACTTTATCTCTTATTTATTTATTTATTATTATTTTTTACTAATTAAAATAAGTATTATTTTCAGTTGACATAGTTTAGAGAAAAAGTTAATTGCTATAAAAAATATGAATAAAAAAATTGATTTTAACAGTGAAACATAATGAGAACGGAGTGATGGTTTAGTGATGTTAGTTTAGTTGTCAATGTTGGCAAAAAACATGGAAAATTAGTTTTCAACAGAAGTTTAAAATCTATAACAGTAAACCAAAGTTTTTTTATACATTCTTTTCCAAAAAACATGACATGATTTGAAATTTTGAAAACAGTTTTCTTACACAGAGCATGGAAATGATTAAATTTCCATGCCCAATTAGTGTGTACACTTTAGTCACGCATGTGTTGCTACTGTGCAAGTAGCATATAAAACAGATTAACTGGAGATTGTTTATCTTTTTGACTTGACTTTGAATGTTGTTGCCCAGTTAAGATGTGTAAAATTGACTGATCACATGGAGCTGTTATCTGATCTGTACAGAGCTGCTGTATGAAAGGCGCTAAAAGTAATGGCTGCTTCAAGGAACTCATAGATGGAATGAAGATTAGGCCCATGCAAAACAAATCAAGATGATTTGGATATGCATCAGATGTGAACTACTGCAAGAGAATTTTTGTCCCCCATCTAATGTGCTATAAACTCTTCTAAACAATGCACAGCACCTTCCACCATCTTGCAGCACTTGATTGAGATGGGGTTAGATTCGCAATAGCCAATCTAACCCCATTAAGATGCATGTCTGGCTCATTAATCAAAGACAAAACTGTCTGGAGTGTATCCTATTGTCACAAATGCCAGCAAACTGGCATTGTACAGTGTTCAATGATAAATCTTGCTTCATTCTTGGAGAGATGACCATCAGATCTATACATGAGTACCAATGCTAAAGGTTTCAATCAGCCTTTGCTTTATAGAGACACACAGACATAAGTCTTGGTATAATTGTACAAGGTGTCATATCTTTTGACTGTAGGTCATCCCCCAAGTCATTCTGTGTATAACAGCTTAATGATATGGGGATAACATATTACAGCTATTTGCATTACCCTTCATAGCATGCCATCCAGAGGCCATTTTCCAAAAGGATAATGCCAAACTTGATACTTATATAAAGACTGACTTGCATATCTCTGGGCTACCTCTGTTGATCATATTCCAGAAGCGATTCTAGGCAATATTGAAGGTTTTTTTTAACATGAAAAATTTTCCTAAAACTTTACACAAAACAAGTTTTATTTTCTGAAATCTGGTAATTTGGTTTGTTGCTCTACAGTCCTTTTGTGCATACTTTAAATTAATTAAACAGAGACCTACAGTTTAACATGGATTCCAAACCACTAATAAACATTCATGCCACCGTCAGGATTCGTGCTTGAAGCCTGTGGTATTGAAATCTGGTAAAGCCAGTGTCAAATGCACTAGTTGTGGATAAATGAGAAAATAGACAAAATCATTTGCAATTAATAGTTAAGGCAATTAGGCTGACAGGCAGAGCTGGCTACTCATTAATAAGATCTATATGTCAGAAAATAGAAAATGCAGAGTTCTAAATAAGTGTATTATGAGACTAATAATTATTTTTCAGTAAAATATAAATCACAAACCAAAATTAAAAATATAATGGAACTAATTTTATAAACATTTCTTTAGTTAAAGACAAATAATTTCTTTTATAATACATATACATTTTAAAGCAATATTCTTAATGCTAATATTCTTCAATTGCACAAAAAAAATTTAAAATATTAATTGATACCTTCCAAAAAATGCTCCTAAAATGGGAAGTTTGTAATTTGCCTTTCATTGCAGAAGATTTTAACTGCTCTAGATAAAATTTACTTGAAAATAACGAGTCCCATTCCTTCCTTTTAAGAAATAAAAAGAACATGTTTAATGATTTTCAATAAAAAAAATACATATTAGGTATTAAGAAGATTACATAATCTGAAATATTATACAGCTTACAGCCTAGAAAAAATATATAATTTAATAAGACAAGCTAAAATAATTTAAATAACATTTAGAATGTTTAAAAAAAAGGTAGAAAAAAATTATAGAAAACAGAATTTCATTAAATGAATTACACAAAAATTAATAAATTGATCTATGTACACAAAATATATTTCAAATACATGCTGCATAAGTATTTGCAGTTATTAGAATACCAATGAAATATGCAAAATGATTTGATTCTGCATTGGCAGAAATTTCTTTTCGCAAAATGTTGTTCAATAATGCCCTTTTTTAGCAAAGTATTATTTAATAACATCGAAATTTTTTTTAAACCTACACCTTAATATAAGTATTTTGGTATATTTAATCATTACAATTCATATATTTGATATCCTTTCTAAATAAGACCAATTTTTCATTGATTTAATTATAAATATTATTTGGCAATTAATAATACATTACAATAAAATTTAAAATTGATTTTTCTCTTACTGATAAAAACTTGTAGGTTCATCATATTGAATAGGATTGAAATTCATCACTAAATTAGAAGCTTCAACTGCTCTAGTTAACATGACGAATCTGAAAATAATTAGATGTTTACAACCAAATTCTTTCATTTTATAATTGGAAAATAAAATTCTTATGAACTTTTTAAAAGTATTTAATATAATTCATTCTTTTAGGCAAATCTAGTCCATGTATCAATGAATTATACTTGATCCTTCATTTATTTTTCTACATATATAAATGGTATATATAATATCAACATATATGTTACAAACAAACTAAAAAATTGTCACATAATATCCAATTAAAATTCTCATAAAATAGCTGAATATTTAGAATACAGTTTAAAACATATATATATATATTACAAAAGTAAATGCAAGCTTTTTTAATTAAAAAAATGGGGAGCAGTGTACAGAGATTATACACAAAAGATGAATGATTTTTCAATGGAATCTCAAGCCTCATTCTGCTGATAGAGCCAGAAAAGAATATATTTGAAAATATTAAGCAGCCATATGTATTTTCAACTGGAACAACAGCAACACAAAGTATCAATTGGAACAATTGATCGCCATGACCATAATATGGTCATGACATCCATGGTGTACAAGACATCAAAAATAAATGACTGAAAAAAATTTTCTATGATAATTGCTATTGTGCACAAGATCAATACCAGATAAAATATCTACAAAATGTGGAATACAAAAAATCTTTAAATAACACTTTCCCTGTTACAACTTGAATCAAGTATTGTAATCTTTTGCCTATAATCTGCAACTCTGTATTACTTGTTGTGGTAACTTTCAGCCCCAAAAAATATAAGATCTCACATTTTCAGCATTGTTATACAATCCATGATCGATTCGAGTCTGTTCTTTGAAGTACCTTATAGCAATTAAGTTTTGTTATTATATCCATGGCAAGAGATTAAAAAAAAAATTTCAATTTTAAAAGACCAGTTTGATGCCATTATTATGTTAAAAAAATATGTTGCAAATTTAAAATAATTGAAATTGAAAAGAAGATATGTGTTTATGAACTAAGGTGAAAACAAAAGGGCCCATATTTTTCCAATTATTTGAAATGTTCATACTGGCTAGAGGAAAATATTGATCAATATCAGAGTTAATTATTAATATAGCTTTCTATAAAGCATTTTTAATTCTTACATACTACAAAACTTCATTCTAGGCCTTTTTCATCCACTATCAGAAACCCACGTAAATTGTATAACATAGTTTGTCAAATTTTGTATAAGTTCAGCTAATTTTCATCAGCCACAACTGTTATATTACTTGATGTTAAAAAGAGTTCATTTTTCATTTTGAAAAAAGCATTTTTAGGTGGTAGTTTGGTTTCTATTAAACTTCCAAAAATATGATCACTGCAATAATGCAGTGACTTGTAATCCCCATCACAGAATACTAAGGATTTTTAATCCATGAATTATAGACAGGAAATTATGGCAATTTAAAAATAAATTACTTCATTTTGTCTGTCATGAAGGGTCAACATTAATATGTAACTTTTCACTTTTTCTACCACTACAAAAAGAATGCAGCCCTATGTCCAATAGCAAACATTGTTGAATCTTGTACTCAAAACGTCAATATTTTCCCTATTTACAATCACCCTGCACAATTTTTTTTTCTTCTATGCCAACTTAAATTTTTATTCTAAGATATATGAAAAACAATAAGTTTCTTCAATAATCAAATAAAACTAAACATTTGTTTAGTTAATGCTTCCCAGTGTATCTCCTAGAACTTATAATCTTATCACTTTTTAAACTAGCAATGATAATTTTAATTGCTCTAACTATTATCTACATTTTTCCTAGTATTGCCACTTATGATGAATTCAAAGAGCACAATTTAAAAACAAAAGTAGCCACATATTTATATATAAATGCATGTAGACATATAATTTATAGATGCAAGATGATTAAAAAAAAAAATGCACACACATATCATCCTCATGTGTACACAAGATGAAACAATTATATATTTTTGAAGGCTTTGTTTTATAAATTTCAATGCATTCCAATACTTGATTTTATACATCAAATGTAGATATAATCATATTTTTTCTTATTGACATGCATAATTCTAGGATTATTAATAGCCTTCACTATTGAAAGGCCAGGTGAAATGCAGGATAGAGCTCGATTCTAAACCACACAAATGATGCCAAAACCAAAAACTTCCTGCATCTGTATGATAAATTCATAGGCTCCAAATCCAAATTCATTCCTTCTCCTTTAATAAGATTTAAAGATATTGAAGGAATTTGTAAACTACCAGATGCCATATTCAAGTACTTTTATTTTAAATGCAAATGATATTATGTTGGTACAGTATAGCAGCCTCCTTCCATGATGTACCCTGGATAAATTAAATCTGCTATATATCAATTTTTTCAGTGTTGAATGGCCTCATGCCAAAGCATCCAGCATTTAAAAACAATTTATTGCATTCTAGCAGCAAATTGACAAAATGTTCTTCTTACTTACAATATAAGCAACCAGCAGACCACCATTTTCTAAAGCACTTTTTTTATTATTAAATTAAATCTCATAAACCAAGTGAAATGTTTTAGTTATTATTTTTTAACTATAAAATGAATAGCAGATTTTACTTCAAAATTATATTTAAAGTTCCAAAAATCAATTTTTTTTACTAGTAATTATCGAATAAAAGAATGAAAATAAACTGCAAATCAAGCACGCAATTAATTGAGGGCAGACATAAATTATTTTGATATTTATGATATTAAAAGTAAGCATTTAAATATCATGAATATCAGGATAATTTTCCAAATTAAATAACTTTTTGGCAAAAGACTGATCAAATTCCTAAAAGAAGCAGCATAAATGGAATCATATTGATAAATAATGATTATATTCTCATAGATAATTAGCATATTAATTTCTTATAAGCAAACTATTTATTTTTGTCTCCACATAAAGCTATTCTTCTTCACTACAATAATTCTTATTCAAATAAAGAAATTACAACACATATAAGATAGAAAACCTAACATATCAATAATTATCTTATTAAAATTGATAACTATAACAAAAACAGTAAATATTCATTAAAAATTATTAAATAAAAATTTAAAGTTAGAAAATAATTAGTTATTTAGGATAAAATCATTTTTACATATGAAAGAAAAATGTTATATCTAAGTAAAGTTAACATCTTCTCAGAAAACTATCACCAGATTAAACAAAACATTTAAATCTTCTATAAATAGTATCTTAATACAAAATATTCAGGATTAGCAAAAATTATTAATGAAGAACACTGTGTGAAACAGCATATCTGGTGAAAAAATTATTTTCAATCCTCATAGAATAAATATATACTATGGCAAAATAGAAAATTTTTAAAATCATTTTCAGCTTAATAAAAAGTAAAATGATAAATATTAATAATAAAGTGTTCACAATTTGAAACTTATATTCATTTCATTAAATAACATACCTATACATTACAATAATTTTTACGTAATTCAAGTAAAAAATTACAAATAACGACATATTGAATAATAAGAACAGTATAAATTAATTAATTTTATTGAAAAGGAATTTTTTTAATGATAATAATAAAAAATTTAAATAAATAAAACTTTTAAAATAAAAAGCAAGTACCAATGATTAAGGAAAAAACAACAGAATTTACTCACTATTCTGAAGCAGTCTTTCTAAAATTTATGGAATTTCATTAATATAAATAAAATATCGACAGACAACATCAAATTACAGGAAGGGATGCAGGAACGAAACGCATCCCAACAGCATCACGCAAATCCAGAACCATGTAGTTCTGTTTGTATTATTGTAAACTATGTTGCTAGTGGCAGAGGCTAAATTAACATAACACGCTTGACCTCACACATCCGTCTGTATAGCTTAGTGAAAAATGAAATTTTTAGAAACTTGAATTAGAACCATGATTTTATAGTATAAATATTGATCGACATGTCTTCGGTTCTTTCTTGAAGGATTCGATCTTAACCGACACTAGCAGCCCGTGGATTACTGTTAATTCATATTCACATCGTTTCCTGATAGTTCTCAATAAAGAGATCCGGGAACAAATTGATAGAGTTTTCTGGATGAATTTCAAATTACAAGCAATTAAACTAAATGAATCCCTATAAATATCTTGAAATTGTTAAACTGATATGGGAAATTTAGTACATTTATATAGTTGATGAATAATATTCCTTAAAGAATCGTTTTTTAGCATTTAAAATTAATCAGATCATATTGAAATAATTTCTTAATAAATGACAATTTATCACAGTAAATAATATGACATTAGAAGACATCAAAGAAGCCAGATAGTCTCAATAATAAGACATTGAAGCATCTTCCTCTCAATTACTTAACAAAAATCTTTAACTAATGATCCCCGAACTTTGAAAAATATCTGCAGTTGTAATGTTCCCGAAACATAGGCAGAATTGTAAATGCAACGAAAATTACAGGCCCATAAGTCTGTTAAGGTTTTTTGGCAAAATGTTTTGGAATTGATGAGCTTCATATTATGCCAAAAGAATTATTTGGTTTAAGTGCTCATCATAATGCAAATCACCAATTTGTCCATACAATGAACTCTATAGTTGACAAATTTAATCAAAATTATTATACAGGAGATGTGTTTCTTGATACCCAATAGGCATTTGACAAGCATACTCTATAAACCAATCTAGCTTGCCTTATTGTTACTTTGAAAGGGTATTTGACTAATATACAATTTTGTGTAAGACTACACAATACATTTTCTGAACATAAAAATATATAACTAGGTACAACATAAGGATGTGTAGTAAATTTATTATAAATAATATTTTCACTTCTTATTTTATTCTCAATTCTGTAGTAAATATCTATACAGATAATTCAGCAGCGTTAACTAAAGTGCATCACTCGTTCATTGTCTTTAATCGTCTCCAATGCTTTTTTGGAACTAGTGAAAAAGTGGATCACCTTCTGACGTATATCAACCAATATAAATAAAATGAAAGCAATTTTATTTCAGAAATCCCAAATGAAGCTATTACGATACCATTTGACATTATATGATTCAATTTTACAAAGAATGTTGAAATAAAATTCCTGGCCCTCATTATTGATGATAAGTTAAATTTCAGAAATCGCACAACGCACACGACAAATTTTGGAAAAAATAATAATAAATAAATAAACTCTTGCTTATCTTTTATAAGAATTGAGTGTAATTCCGCTTTCTTTACAGAACAAAGTTTTATTAAGTCTTATTACATTTAAGTGCCCCATTGAAAATTTCCAATTCTGCAAAACAAAATTCTACCGGCAAGTGACATACAGATTTTTGAGTAGAGATAGAAACAGAGTCGCTTAAACCTCGTCATCAGAATTTGAAGTACTGAATTAGAATTAATGAATAAAGTGCTTAAAATTTTTTAAAAAAGTAGAAAAATTAATGATTATATAATAAGATATAGTTTCATAGGAAAATTATGAAAAAATCAAGAGAAAAATAAAAGAATGAAAACAGAATTTTTTAAAGTTATAAGCTTCTAAAAGGTTCCGTAAGATTAAGGATCAGTTACGATGGCAAAAAAATTAAAAGCTAGAGAGAAACTACGAAAATTTCGAACCAATAATTATTTTTATTTTTGTTGCTTTTTGTTTTGTAATTTTTAAATTTTCAAAAGCTTTCCTTGAAAACAAAGAAATTAAAGAGTATCATTTATATTTGAGTCAAAATTTATTCAGATTTTTCTAATTATTTAATTTCCTTTAACGTTTATGACATATAAAAAGTAGAATCCATGTGCATATGCCAGCAAATATTTTTTTGAAACGATATGAACATGTAAAAATGTCGGCAGGTATTGATCGAATAAGGCTGTGCTTTTACATTACTTTTACTACGCATGCGCTGTCCTAACTGAATAGAAGAAGCTCAGGATCGATTTCTCCGGTCGATGGACGACGGTTTTCCGAAAACGAAAAGGGGTTCAGTTATTAAGCATTTTTGCATAATATCGAACATTAGGTAGGTAATTTTATTTGATTGAACTTTTTGCAATATCTCTACTTCAATTCATATTTTTATTAAAGGTATCTTCTCTCACAATATATATAAATTTTCAGTGATTAAAACACTGATATTAAGGTAGATTTTGGTAAAGTAAAAGTGCAGCAATTTTTGCTATTAATTATGTTCATGTATGTATCGATTGCTAAGAAAAAGCGAATAGTAATTATATGATAAATTATAATAAATGATAATAAACAGCTTTAAAACATGTTGCTGTTAGTTAAAATTTATTAAACAATCTTTAATTATTATGTAATTGCTGATAAAGCATCACGTAATGTATAATTTATCTGTTAATTATTGTTAAATTGTATTTAAATTATTGTAAATATTTATTATCAAGAGTATTGGATCCATTCGAAATTTGGTGGTGATTTAAATAATGATAAATTCACAAACATTCTTCATACAGTTTAAATACATGGTGCATAAATTGATAAAAAAAAATTACCGTGGGTAACTTAAGAATTAAATAAGAAAAAAGTATAGTTCCACCACATATCGAGTGAAAAAAAAAATCCGGTTTAAAGGTATTTAATGGTTAGGTGCTAGTGAGACATACATGGCGCAAAACAATTCGAAAGAAAAAAAGCACAATAGTTATTGTGAAGTTCTTTCGTTTAAGATTTCTATTAATATTATGTAACATATTAAAATTTTTTTGTAATTAAAATTCTTCCGAAAGTACCTTTTACCCCTATTACGCAGCTCTGTTTGAATCCCTCCAACTTGGCCAGCTGTAATTATCCACACAATCGCTGGTTGATCTATTTTATTTTAGTGTTGAACTTAATATGTACAATAAATGTAATATCAAATTGCATTTTATTTTTATTTATTTATTCATTTTGGAAAAACTGATAAACATTAACAGCGCAGAATGGTAACAGAACTAATCAGAATCGAACAGAACTAACAGTAAAACAACGCAGAACTTGAAGGGAAAAATTTATACTATGAACAAGTCATAGAATAATTTTAAATCATCAAAATTTTTATTTATATATTTTTTTTTATTGTAATAAAAACAACTTCAAGTGTTTTAGTAAAAATGAAACCATACAAAAATTCAACTAACTACATAAGCATTTCATCATTGATTATTTTTTTTAATTAACAATAATAATTTTTTTTAACAATAATAATACTTTTTCTTATGTTTTTTAGATTATTAATAAAAAATGCAATTTGCAGGATTTATTTTTACTTAAAATGTCTTAATATATTGTAAATTTTTAATTTGCTTGGAAAACAAAATAATCACTATAGTCAGTTTTAAAATAGAAGTTGATTTAATGAGAAACATCTATAAGATAGGGTTGTTCATTTATTTTTATTAGTGCTCTTCTTTGTTGAATATCGGTGGGCCCATTCCACCAACAGCCCATTGATGGGAGAAAATTTAGGGCTAATTGCTCAGTATTTGCTTGTCGTACGGGAGAAAATACGAAAACTCCCATCAGGCAGACTATCGCTTAAACACATGTTGTTGCAATTGCCGTTGAGACTCCTAGCTTCTGAAAACAGTGACTACAACAATGCCGCTAACGGATTCCAACTTCCATGCTACTGCATGCTACCTGCTCGGGTTGCAACTGGTCAGGTTCGAATCCTGACGGTGGCATGGATGTTTGCTGGTGGTTCGGAATCCACGTTAAACTGTAGGTCCCGGTCTGTTTAGCCTAAAGTGTGCACAAGATGACCGTAGAGCGACAAACCAAACAGGTTGCAACTGGGACACGAGTCTGGCTTTTCATTAGTGTTTAAGACACATTTAGATTTTTATGATCTTCTTGATTGAATAAACTTTTACTTTAACTTAATATTTTTAGGATCTAACAGCCTTAATCAGCGAGGATGCATATTTTTGTAAAATCATTTTAAAAATTTGTTGTTGATTAATTAAAAAATATATAAAAATTTATTGTTTGGAACAAATTATTTGGTACTCAAAAAGTGCAAAGTTTTATGTATTAAAAGAGGAAGTTAAAATGAATTTCTTTTTATTGACTGCCATTTATTTTTGATGATTTGTTATATTTTTTTTAACAAGAGTTAATTCAAAATTTATGTAAAATTGTGAAGAGAAGATAAAATTTGTAAATTGATAAGTTCATTTTATTTGCTTATTTTTTTGGGGGGGGAGGGGGGGGATTAAATTTTTTAATACTTAATTTTTAGTATTAAGTAAATTGTTTCTCGTAATATTTTTTAAAAGAATCCACAATTTCTTTAAATGCTTGTGTAGAGTTTTAGAAGAGAAAGACATTAAATTTTTTTATTTATCTCTCTATATATAGCTAATGTATTCAATTTATTTAAGAAAGCTGACAGTATATTGTTGATTTTTAGTTTATTAATTTGGCTATTTAGGCATTGTAACACATTTTATTATGTTTATTTAACGTTTAATTTCTTGAATATTATTTATGCTTATAAGGAATTTGTCAGGCTTCTCAATCATTTTTAAAATTTAATTTTTTAAAGTGACTTAAATATACACAAAAATCACAATTAAAACTCAATTCACTACTGCCATAATTAAAATGAATAGAAATCTGTCAGATTAATGAAGAAAGATGTAAAAAAAGTCCATCCGATGGGAAACTAAAAATTACATAAAAATGTTTGTGAAAAGGAAAAAGATATTTATTGAGATAGCACAGGAGTTGTACCTCATAATTAGACATGACAATTAATTCATTCTTGCATTGTTTAAATTGCAACTTATGAAATACAGTTGTATTTAATAGACTTTGCCTTCTCTCTTATTTAAAAGTACTGTGGGTTATCTATCTTATTCAAAATTTAGTCTAAATCAGTGATACTCTGTTTCTTTTTATTTATACAATTGATAAAAAATTAATTTTGGATTCAAATATTTATATATTTATTGATTTATTTAATAACCACAAAGTATATTTCTGCCAATTTGATTTAAAATTCCTTTCATTTTAAAAACAATGTTGATATGTATACGTTTTACTCTATACAATTGTCTAACAACTTACAGTTTTTTTTTCTATTTTTTATTGCTTTTTTGATAAATTCTAAATTATTTGAAAGGAAAGAAAGGTCAAGTAAAAACTTTTGATTCTTATTGGAATGTATGATAAATAGCCAGATATTGTGTATTGTAAATGTAGTAAATGAACCTGTAAAATAAATGCATTATACTAGATAAATGCGCTGTGGTTTGTAGATTTAACAGTGACTTTATAATATTATTGTTTTACATTGGTTGCTGCATAGGTCTTTTCTAAATGTAGTAGTTGATCCAAAGGGAATTTTCTTATGTCTTCTGCAATTCGAGCAAATAGTTTATAAGACTGTTGGTCAATCTCCTTTGAGTAGGTTAAATTTCATAAACTTGAGTTGGTGATCTATATAAAAAAATTAACAAATATTGCATAAGATTCAAGTTTAGAGTTAAAATATTACAAACCGTTTGTTTATGTTTGATAAAGGCATAAGAAAATTGTATTAAATATACTGCATGGAGATCATGCTATTTCATTGTACTGTTTCTGAATTTATAAAACTTTTTTATGGAAAAGCCAATGCAATGGATATTGATGTATTTCAATTATTTTTTTTTATTTAATTTTCTTTTTTACTTGCTAATTATTTATATGTTTTTCTTTTGTGTATTAAAAATACAAATATTTTTCCATTACATTTCAGCTTGCTGAACAATGTCGACCTTCAGGGTTGTCAGTCGCATCATACCTACCTGTGCTCAAGCTCAGAACATATGCAATTTGATGGTTGCCCAAGATATAGACACCCCTGCCCGAACTGAATGGAGTTGTACCGGTGATCGAAAAACTGGCAATTATGTTGTCACTCAAACTACCTTCTGCAAGGAAAAGTTTCATCCCCCTAATACAGATTTAGACAAGGTTCTTGCAGATGAATGTGAGGCCATACCTGGTTTAGTGAACCTCAAGAAAAGTAAGCTTCATCTTACCAAAGAGTGTAAAGATGCAAAAAATGAGGAATCTCAACCAGAGCCTATAATTAAAGTCACACCATATGTTTTGAAGGATGGATCTTGTGGTGGAATCCTTGTTTCGGTTCCTCTAAGGTTGACCAAAAGTGATCTCCAAGGTAAACCAAATGCTTCCAACTTATATTTCACATCTTCTAATTTAGAAGAACCTCTCAGTGAAGAAAAGTCAGATAAAAAATCTGAAGCTGCGAAAGTTCGTAAGCCTAAACCTGCTACAACAAGAAAGAAAGAACCCAAGAAGAAATCAAAATCGAAAAGTCAGAAAACTCCAAAACAGAAGATTTGGAAATGCTGTGGAAAGGAATTCACTGATGCTCTACTCTATTGTTATCACCAGGAATCCCACGCAAGTAATTATTTTGAATGCGACGTTTGTTTTAAAGAATTCTCTGGAAAACGAGCCTTGAAGAATCACAAGAAAACTCACTAAAAAGATTGAACGAAATTAAACGTTTAGGTGAACCAGAATTTAAAAACACAGTGCGGAAAAACGCTACCTCTGACATCCCTGATTTGACAGACAGACCCCTCTGACATCCTCAAATATAATATATGTAACATTTGTCATTTGTTTGCAGAATTTAAACTCAATATTGCTGTTTTTATTACATTTCACAAAAATAGCAGTGTCAAGGGAACTCAAAAATTTTCATTCCGATGAACTTTTATAAGTTGCATTAATTGCTTTCTATCATTAAAAAATTATTATTTGAACTCAATGCTAATTTCATGAGATATATTTTCAAAAACGTTTTTTCAGACATTGGTTCTTAACTTCGTTTCATTAGTTACAGTTGAAGCAATAACAATTCAGAATAATTATAAAATATTATGGAGAACCTCATACAAAATCCAAACTAAATATTTGTTTTTTTTAAGTGATCTTAGAAATGATCTTGATTATACATTTAAAATATCACTACTAGAAATTTAAAATTCGTTTGTTTTCTGTACTTGCAAACTATTCTTGTAATTTACTTTTTTCTTCAGTGAATTATTTTAGTAGTATTTATAGTAAGTGTTTAGGTTATAGCATCTACCTTGGCCAAATCTTCTCTACCCTCTTATGATTCTAAAAATAGCAAAGCACGACTTGATTTATAGTTCCTCTGAATAATATATCTGAATGTATTGATTTTTATATTAAACATCTCTAGTATCTAGTGGAAAATATGTAACAAGAATGCAATTTTTAAGTAAAAATATAGCGAGAACTTCATAATTTCCCTTAATATATTGCTTAACTGCCTTTTAATTACTATTAGTGAATAAGATGTAAATGTGAATTGTTTCTCTAGATTGTATAATTGTAATCCCTAATACTCATTAGAACAATAAAAATTTATCTCTAATAATTGATGAGTAACCTAAAATAATTTGAAACAATTGTAGCTTTAGACTATATATTTTATTTAGAATTTGCTTTTGTACTTTTTTTATAATTATTTAAACGTGAAATTACAGTCATACCCTGCTATAAGGTTTTATCCTTTAATTTTGTTGATATATGCATGCATTCACTAATTACTCAAAACATTAAAACACTCTGTTCATTATATGAATGAATTCTGCAGGGCCACTGAAAAAAATGGCTCTTAAAGTGATAGATAAATGCTTTTGGTTAAGTTCTATCAAGTAATAATTCGTGTCGTGCAATATGGAGAAATATAAAGTATTATTAGATTTTGATGAAAGTCATAACAGTCTGGCAGCTGGGTAAAAGCATTTTAGAAATTGCATGTATTGACAAATATTCATAATATATAGCAGTTAGAATGCACAAAAGATTTTACAAACAGGTAATATACCCAGCACAAAAAATACGGCTTTGACTACTAAGGACTATGGCAGAGGTGAATGGAGACTTTGTTTTATGGATAGATACACTTGTTTTGACGTCACAATGGTGTTGCTGATAAAGTAAGTTTGTGTGCCAAAAACAGAAATGAGTTGCATTTTTGATTTTGAGATGAGCAGACGCAATTTTTGGCCGCTTATAAAGAAAAATAAGAAAGATGTGAAATTCTGTAATTTGGTTAAAAATTTTGTGATTTGGTCTATAAAATATCATAATATTTGATTAAATGTAAATAATGTACATGTTCTTCAAAGTGTGTTAATAAAGTAAAATGAAAACAGGATGGTGAATTTTGATTTATTATTTGCTCTCCCACCTTTGAACAACTTGAACTATCATCATCGACGATCAACCATTTTCAGTACTGAAACCCTAGAAAAGGAAGATCCTCTAGAGCAGGGTCTCCAAACTACGGCCCGCCAGTGTCATCAATCCGGCCCGCGACAGCGAATAGCTTACCAGTTACTGTAATAAGTTGGATAAAAAAAAAACATAGAATGATAATAACTTGGTTTTATTTACTTACTGGGTAAAGCTTAATAACAAGCATAATACGCAGAAAATTTAACTTAAACATAACAACTAATTGAAATGAATCCCACTAACATTATAAACTAGTAAACATCCCGCGGTTACCCTCGGTAGTTATGTTGGGATAAAGAGTATCGCATATGTATGTATATCGATGTTTGGAATGTATATATCCTCAATCAAACATATGATTGTATCCTGAAAATCCCTCAATCCCTCAAGATTGTATCCTGAAAATCCCTCAGGAACGGAAAAGCTAAATGAACGCGAATGAAACCACGGGTATCCACATGTAAAAAAATACTAATGAGATTTATGTAATTATATAGATAATGGCAGAAAAATTAAAACGGTTTTGGCCCTTGGTACTTACTGGAGTAAACAGTATGGCCCTCAGGCTGGAAAGTTTGGAGACCCCTGCTCTAGAGGAAAGAATTACCTTAAAACCCATTAAGACTTATTTTAGTACCGAATTCGTAGACTGATTGAAATAAAATATAATTAAACAGTGAGATTTAAAACTTTTGAAACAAAAAATAAAAGCTTAAAATTATTACTCAATTGATTAATAGTGTAGAAAATAATTTAAGAAATTTCTGTTCATGTTTTTGAATTACAATGTGAACAGCTAAATAAAAATATCTAATATTCAAAAAGTCTTAAATAAAGAAATTGAAAAATTGCTTAAAGTTAAATAAATAGCTGAGACAGTAGTTTCTGATGAATATATAGGAATAAAATTATTTCTTTCAAATTTCGTTTGTCTATGAAAATCTTGAATTAGGCCGTATGAGCCCATCCAAGAGTAAATATGCTTCCTCACTACTCATGGTACAAAAAAGACAATTCAGATTGGCATCCTGTTGTTGAATTTCGCGCCTTAAAGGCCCAAACTATCAAAAGCAAATATCCCATCTCATGCATTCTTGTTTTCATCATCAGTTTTCTCCCACATTGATTTTCTCAAAGTATTTCATAAAATACCTGAGGACATTCACAAAGGTCACTGAGGACCTTCACAAAGTCATCATTTGCACACCATTTGGATCATACGAAAGCAATTCAACGTATGCGTAAGCTACGTATGCAATTTTGCCGCTACAACGCTAGTAGCACCTTTAAGCGCTTTGTTGATGAGATTACATGCGGATTGGAAGGAGTTTATTCTTTTAGTGATGACATTTTAATTGCTTCGAAAATGCATGGAGATCATATTGTTTACCATAGTGCTCTTTTCCAACTTCTCCACCATTATGGTCTTACATTTAAATCCTCTAAATGCACACTCGGTGCATTTTCTCTCACCTTCTTAGGATTCCATGTTTCGGAGAAAGGCCTTGAACATTTGCATGATCGAGTTGAATCCCTTCAAAATTTTCCAAGATACGAAACCATCCCTCAACTGCAAACAAATTTATGGGTTTGTACAAAGCCTCTCACATATTGGTAAGTTTCTTAAAAGGATTTAAAAACAAGAAAAAGTGCAAAAGTCCCTCTAAACTCCCAGAGCATCCACTTCAATGGAATGATGAAATTGAATCAGCATTTATAGCTGTGAAACAAGCACTTGCTAATGCCACTTTATTAAAGTTTCCACTATCAAGTGTGAGACTTAGTCTTTGGAAAGACGAATCTGACTCTATATGTAGCTTCCTGGTGCAACTCCAACATGTTGGCTGGGAACCTATAGTCTTTCTTTCATTAAAATTAAATAAAAGTCAAATGAAATGGTCTACATATGACCGAGAGCTTTTGGCGATTTATAAATACATCCGAAATCTTCGACACATATTAGAGGGCCGTAAATGCCTTTAACATTTGCCTTTAAACGAAGAGCTGAAAAATGCTCCCCTAGACAACTCTCTGATACCTTGATTGCATCTCTTAGTTTTCAACGGGTATCCAATATGTCAAAGGCCTGAAAATGTTATAGTGGACATTCAGTCACATATTGCAATGTAATATATTTCTTGACTACCCATTCTGGATTTCAAACAATTAGCTTCTTCACAACTAGACGACGATGAATTGTAAAATCTATTAAATTCAAATTCTTCTTCCTTGAAGCTCACTGAACACTATTTTCCTCTTGAAGATATTAATTGAAATTTAACATCATCGTAACATCATCAATTTAACATTAACGTATAAAATTCATTATCATTTTCGTTGGTCCTAACCACTTCATGCCGCCATCAACTCTAAACCTTACTCTGCTTGCTTCTCTTGAGTTCAAAGTTCAGAGTTCAATACTCCCTCTCTTGGGCAAACTTTCCGTCATCACGTAACTGGCAAATGAAGACATCTGATTACTGAATTAACAGTCAAACAAATCATATACGCTCGCATATACGCACATATATATATATATATATATATATATATATATATATATGTGTGTGTGTGTGTGTGTGTGTGTGGAACGAACACAACTTATGACTACAAAAACCAAAGGCGGTCTGACAAGAAATGTACTAGATACACGAACATTTTACAAAAATAAAAAACCCCACAACAGCTTTCTTTGTAAATGGTCATGTGTTCAAAGAGATGCAATCAATTTGTATAACAAAACTATAATAACATTCATAATGCAATATAAACTAAAGTGCCTCACATTCAGATTCCTCAATAAAAGAAAAGAAAGAAAGAAACTGTTCAAGATCGGAAGTACGCATAAGCTGCATCAATGAAGCTGAAAATCCTTCTATATTATTACAGTATACAATTTACTAATAAAATTTTACTGTTTTTCTTTTATTTAATAACTAGTTATTTACCCGATATTGGTCTGATATTCAATTTCTCTATATTTTGTCAGACAGGTGAATGTAATGTGACATGAGAAGGAATATAGAGTAAAATTGACTTGGCTATTCCTATCCTTGAAAGGCATTACACTGAAGTGACAAAAGTCATGGGATACCTCTTAATATCGTGTCGGCCCTCCTTTCGCCCGGCGAAGTGCAGCAACTTGACGTGACAAGGACTCAACAAGTCGTTGGAAGTCTTCTGCAGGAATATTGAGCCATGCTGTCTCGATAGACGTCCATAATTGTGAAAGCGTTGATGGTGCAGGATTTTGGGCACGAACAGACCTCTTGATGATGTCCCATAAATGCTCGATGGGATTCATGACGGGCGATCTAGGTGGCCAGATCATTCTTTGGAATTGTCCAGAATGTTCTTCAAACCAATCGCGAACAGTTGTGGCCCGGTGGCATGGCTCATTGTCATCCATAAAAATCCCATCGTTGTTTGGGTACATGAAGTCCATGAATGGCTGCAAGTGATCTCCAAGTAGCAGAACATAAGCATTTCCAGTCAATGTTCGGTCCAGTCGCACCAGAGGACCAAGTCCATGCCATGAAAAAACAGCCCACACCATTACGGAGCCACCACCAGCTTGAACAGTGCCTTGCTGACAGTTTGGATCCATGGCTTCGTGGGGTCTGCGCCACACTCGAACCCTACCATCAGCTCTTACCAACTGAAATCGTGACTCATCGGACCAGGCCACGGTTTTCCATTCATCTAGGGACCAACCGATATGCTCACGTGCCCACGAGAGTCGCTGCAAGCGATGTCATTCTGTCAGTAAAGGCACTCGAGTCAGTCTTCTGCTGGAATAGCCCAAGAAAGCCAAATTTCTCCGCACAGTTCTAACAGACAAGTCCCTTGTACGTCCTACATTGATTTCTGCGGTTATTTGATGCAGTGTTGCTTGTCTGTTAGAATTTACGACTCTTACTCGGTCGTTAAGTGCAGGCGGTCGACCACTGCGCTGTCCATGGTGGGATGTTATGCCTGAAATTTCATACTCTCGGCACACTCTTGACACAGTGGATCTGGGAATGTTGAATTCCCTAACGATTTCCGAAATGGCATGACCCATGCGTCTAGCTCCAACTAACATTCCGCGTTCAAAGTCTGTTAATTCCCGCCGTGCGGTCATCATCACGTCAAAACCTCTTCACATGAATAACTTGAACAGAAATGAAAGCTCTGCGAAAGCACTGCGCATTTATACCTGTTCTACGCGATGCTACTGCCATCTGAAAATTTGCATGTTGCTATCCCATGACTTTTGTCACTTCAGTGTATAGTAGGAAACACTTATAAAATAATCCAAAAAAAAATCGAAGTGAAGCTGTCACATCGAAAAAACAAATCCTGCTATTTAAAAGAGATCCTTACCCCCATCGACCTTGTACAGCTATAATTTCTGTATTTAAAATTTATTTGTTAAGAAATGGCAATGCTTGGGACTAACTAGCTTCTTAAAAGAAATATCCTTCGATCTTATTGACCCTGCAGTGTTCGCCTTTCAATTGCTTTCTATTTTCAAATTTTCTAACTGGCAATCATTTGAACAACTTTCCCAGAGAAATATGACCCGTCGTTTCATTCGAAAAAAATTCATGAGGATATTTTCGAAATTTTGACTACTTCGTCCTTAATTTTGGTAAATTTTAATAGGAGAAAAACCCAAAAGTTATAAATGCGAAGAAATCATAAAGAAATTTCAGTTGCAGATGCAAAATAATGATAAGGGTTAAGAATTGCGAGTTACCAAATTGTAAAGAAAAACTATTGTGAATAATTATTTATAAATAAAAAAAATTAGAAAGTAAAATATAAATAAGCCCTTATAGTAGAATATTTTAAAGAAACATGCAAAAAGATATTAAAAAGATCACACTCGTATAAAATTAAAAAATGAAATATTTGAAAGAATTACCTTTAGCTTAATTATTTTTTATCAATTAACTTTGAATTAAAACGAATATCTAAATCAAGATACCATATGGTGCCACATGTCACCAGATGGCACCATACAAAAATATTTCATTCAATTTAAGGATAACTAATTAGAATTTTTTCGTAATTTTTTGACTAAACAGAAGATTAAAAAACAACACCGGAGAACATTAGTATTAGAACATTAGATATTCTAGTTTTTAAATTAACATACAGCTCATACAAATATTCTATTTTATATATATAGATTTAAAAGAAACTTTCCTTGCATATTCGGTACCAAAATAGAAGATCAGAATAAAAAATACTGCAAATCTCATGGAGAGAGGTTTAACTTTAAAAAAAAGATTTTCATAATACTTCATAAGAGATCAAAATAAAACAACTTTTATACAGCTCTACAAATCAAAATCAAAAATTAGAAAAATTTGCACCATCAAAATAGATTCCGTAAAATCTCAAAAGAGAATTTGCTCTATATTTACCTATTGCAGATATTTTTAAGTACAAAATTATTGAAGAATTAATATTATATTACATATGATTTCCTTATTCTTATGCCTTACTTTCCTTCATTTTATCTTATTTATATGTGCAAAAAATATTTTATAGAAAGCATTTTCAAGAGGGAGGCATTTGTAATTTAATTTACTCAGATCATTAAAATTTGATAAAATAATTATCTATTGATAGAATTTTTTAGAACTTTTCTGAGACTTTTCCAAAACGAAAATAAAAAATAATTTTGTGTTCTATAACTTTTTTCTTCCTTTTTTTTTTTAATTAAATTGAAAATATAAATTGGTGACCATCATTGCTTATCAGCTGTATTTTAAAATCTAAATAAATAATCTGTTTTGATACCTACATTCTGTTAATACCAATTACGCCAAGTTGATGGAGTTTCTAACAAATCATTTGCAGTATGATTCTCTTAATTAATTTGCTGCATTAATTCTTCCCAAACTATCTTAATCATCTTGAATAAAATAACGCAGTACAAAAATTTTAACGAACATATATTTTCAATCCCCTAAATAAAAAATAATTATGCTTTTATAATATGCTAGGCATTTTAAGTTGATTGCATTTGTTATAGAAACGACTGATATTTGTCAGATACAAAAGTCTTAAGGAGCACGTTGTTAATATTCTTCGTTTTCCACTACTGTTAATCTTTTCATTCAAACTTGTTCAAATCGCATTTGATCAAGCAATTTTTATTAATAAAATTTAAATTCTCTAAATCTTAGATTACATTTTAATTTTACATAATCTACCAAGACAGAAACACATATATGCTATTTTAGTATCAAATTTTATTATTAGCTGTTTTATTTAACATAATTGATTTACATCATAACTTTTCTATAATTAGTATTAAAATTTGTTACTCTGACAAAGAGGTTGTCTCCCATTTTACTGATTTAAAGAGGATCCATGGATTAACCATGAATTTCATCTTACTAGAAATAGGTGCTTACATCTCACTAACAGTGAAACAAAAAATTTTAAGATCCTTGACTTAAACGAAAGTACTTTTATTTAAATTTATAATTCTCTCTCTCTTGTTTTCTCTGAGATATTTATTTTCAACGAACTTTTTTTATATTTAAGATTCAAACACTCTTCGCGTTTCTAATGGTTTCCCATTAAAACAAGTAATTGATAGATTCAATGGGGGGGCATTCCTAAATTTCATATTAAAGCAAAAGTATTTCAATGGATTAATTATAAAGTATTAAGATTTAAAATAAATGAATTAAAATAAAATACAATGAATGAATTAAATATATTAAAAATTAAATTAAAAATTTATATACTTTATTTAATTACTTTTGTTTTTTGCCACTACATAAATATAATTTTTTCTTTCCTTCTACTTAAGCGCGATTTTAATTTGATGTAAAGATTCAAGTATATTTAGAATATATATGGAATTTATTTGTTGGCAGTAAAAATAGAAAATACAGCTCTAAAGTTAAATTAAAATATATATATATATATATATCCGAGGCTAGTTATTTGTCGGTGCTACTAAACACGCAGGGTTTATATTATTTTTTTTAGTACCATCAAGCACTACTTCGGATATATAACAACAAATCGAAATCGATACTAAGCTGTATAGACTTTACCTAACGATAAAAAGGAATATATATATATATATATATATATATACTGGTGTCCCAAAGTTAAGTATAAATCGTAAAATGCAAAAAACATGGAGTAAATATTCGTAAAATTATTCCAAATTTCTTGCGGATATTAATTGGGTGAAGAAGAAACATTGGGCTTATGCAAAACTTTTCAGTCGACTACGTCCTGCGCGAAACACCTGCTCATGTCGGAACACAGAGAAACCGATTCACGCAGCATAGGCAGTTCAGACAAGTCTCGTGCAACTGCTGTGCGAAGGAACGTTGTTAACCATCAAACAAGGTGAATGATGGCACAGAGACGCCAATTGGGCATGTTTGCGAAAGGAAGAATCGTTGGAATGCTGGAATCCGGACGATCACAAACCGAAGTGTCTTGAATTTTGAATGTGGACCAGTCTGTGATCTCAAGACTGTGGCAGAGGTTTCAAAGAACGGGAGATGTTACCCGACAATCAGTATCAGGTCGACCAAGAGTCACAACCCCTAGCCAAGACCGATATCTGGTAATAAGTGCGCGACGTCAGAGGGGCAGTACTGCCAGAGCACTGCGTTCGGCGCTCACAGTTGCCACAGGAATACGAATTTCGAGACAAACTGTTTACAGGAGACTCAATCCTGCTGGCCTGTATGCCAGAAGACCAGCAGTTTGCATTCCATTCATAGCAAGTATGGTAAATCGCTGTGCAGCGTTCCTGGCTGTCAGAGGTGACCACACGCCTTATTAAACTGCATCATCAGTATTTTATTTAATGTTTTCTTTCATTTTTTCTTTAAAGTGTTAAGCCTTGCTATACTCAGTTTTCTTTCAAAATGCTACTTTGGATAATAAAATTAGTTATTATCGTTCTTTTGATTTGCTTTCTTATATTATAACCCTTTTACACTCGCATATCACGTTTCCTGCCACTCTGATTTACAGTTCCTTTCTTATTCACATAATTATCAATTATGCTTAACTTTTGGACACCAGTGTATTATAATCCCGAGTGAATCGCAAGTTATGTCTTCATATTTCCAAAGTGAGTATGAATAATCAAAGTACCTAGTGTATGATAAATCACTGAATAAAGTGAATATCCTTTCCTTTTTCTTAATGGTTTCCTTACAGGTAATCCTAATAACGCGCCTTTCGAAGACAGAGGACATTGTGTAAAATATCTCGTATCAATTGTTTAGCTGCCTGATGATTCCTTCCACTCAGGTAGCAATTCAGTGCAATTATCACAAAAAGTTTTCTGCAAAATGTGTGTCTATAAAAATTTTTTTGGAAGCAGAATTGTGCTAATTTATAGTTATAAATAGCGATAATTTGCTATTGGGGATATTTTTAATAAAACGTATGACTATATTTTTGTTTTTAATTTGTGAAATGAAAACATTTAAAATGCTATGTATATTGACTAATGTCTAGATAAATGTCAAAAAAATTTGTTTCTTAATAAATTTTTTCTCTAGAATTGCTTTCTGAAGTAATGAACTTTGCAATAAAACAAATCGAAAAATAATTATCAATTTATGGACAGTTAGAAATGTAAATTTTTAATAGTTTTTTTAATAAGGGAAAATATTTATTTATTTCTCTTAAAAGTTGTTTAACAGTAAAAGATTTTTAAAGGATTTCTTTTTATTTGACGCACTTGCGAAAATGTTTTTTTTTTTCTTCCCTTAAAGTCTTTAATATTATTGAAAAATATCAATTTTGGCATGAGAATATAATCGTGCGAGTTGACAAAATATATACATACATACATATATATATATATATACACACACTGAAGTGACAAAAGTCATGGAATAGCAATATGCAAATTTTCAGATGGCAGTAGCATCGCGTAGAACAGGTATAAATGCGCAGTGCTTTCGCAGAGCTTTCATTTCTGTTCAAGTTATTCATGTGAAGAGGTTTTGACGTGATGATGACCGCACGACGGGAATTAACAGACTTTGAACGAGGAATTTTAGTTGGAGCTAGACGCATGGGTCATGCCATTTCGGAAATCGTTAGGGAATTCAACATTCCCAGATCCACTGTGTCAAGAGTGTGCCGAGAATATGAAATTTCAGGCATAACATCCCACCATGGACAGCGCAGTGGTCGATCGCCTGCACTTAACGACCGAGACCGGCGACGTCTACAAAGAGTCGTAAATTCTAACAGACAAGCAATACTGCGTCAAATAACCGCAGAAATCAATGTGGGCGTACAAGGGACTTGTTTGTTAGAACTGTGCGGAGAAATTTGGCTTTCTTGAGCTATTCCAGCAGAAGACCGACTCGAGTGCCTTTACTGACAGAACGACATCGCTTGCAGCGACTCTCGTGGGCACGTGAGCATATCGGTTGGTCCCTAGATGAATGGAAAACCGTGGCTTGGTCCGACGAGTCACGATTTCAGTTGGTAAGAGCTGATGGTAGGGTTCGAGTGTGGCGCAGACCCCACGAAGCCATGGACCCAAACTGTCAGCAAGGCACTGTTCAAGCTGGTGGTGTCTCCGTAATGGTGTGGGCTGTTTTTTCATGGCATGGACTTGGTCCTCTGGTGCGACTGGACCGAACATTGACTGGAAATGCTTATGTTCAGCTACTTGGAGATCACTTGCAGCCATTCATGGACTTCATGTATCCAAACAACGATGGGATTTTTATGGATGACAATGCGCCATGTCACCGGGCCACAACTGTTCGCGATTGGTTTGAAGAACATCCTGGACAATTCCAACGAATGATCTGGCCACCTAGATCGCCCGACATGAATCCCATCGAGCATTTATGGGACATCATCGAGAGGTCTGTTTAATGCCCAAAATCCTGCACCATCAACGTTTTCACAATTATGGACGTCTATCGAGACAGCATGGCTCAATATTCCTGCAGAAGACTTCCAACGACTTGTTGAGTCCATGCCACGTCGAGTTGCTGCACTTCGCCGGGCGAAAGGAGGGCCGACACGATATTAAGAGGTATCCCATGACTTTTGTCACTTCAGTGTATATATATATATGTGTGTGTGTGTATTTTGTATGTATTCTCTCTCTCTCTCTCTATATATATATATATATAGAGAGAGAGAGAGAGAGAGAGATCAGTTTATGTAAATATAAAAACGATCCCAAAAAAAATCATTAATCACAAAATTTTGCAGAATCACATTCATTTCTTATAAACTAATGTTTTTGATACCTTTTTATTAAAAATTTCTTGAAAATTGTTAGATAGCAATTTATATAGAATATAAAATGAACGAGTACAAGAAACTGAATCCCTGTTTAAAAATATAAAAATTTAAACAGTATGCGAAGTAACACAATATTTTTTAATGTCGTTACATATAGAATTTGTTAACGGGATAGTTAATAAATTCTCATATGCTTTAAAGAGATCATAATAATAAGGAATTTGATCATAATCAATTTAACATATCGGTTGAAGGAAATAGTAATTAAAAATATAATGAAAAAGTATAATGAATTAAATAAATTAATAGTTTAAAAAAACTAAAAAACACGCTTTTAGAGTTAATCTGTCTAAAAAGTTATAACATAAGAATAAAATGACTGACGAGAAAATTAATGTCACTGTTCCAAAAGCATGGGGTGCTTTGTATGACATTTTTAAACTAACTCTGCATTTCGGAATGAACTAGTGAAAAATTATAACGATTGATATCAAGCCCCCCTCCACTTTTAGAACAGTGACATTAATTTTCTCGTCAGTCATTTTATTCTTATGTTAACAATTATTTTTTACTTTTTATATAGATTAACTCTAAAAGCGTGTTTTTTAGTTTTTTTAAACTATTAATTTATTTTTTACTTTTTAATTTGATTAACTCTAAAAGCGTGTTTTTTTAGTTTTTTAAACTATTAATTTTTTTTTTACTTTTTAACTCTAAAAGCGTATTTTTTTAGTTTTTTTAAATTATAATTTAGGAAATTTAGGAAAAACATCTCCTGCTTGAGAACAATTAAAGCAGAAGATCGAAAAAGCTACATCTATCGGTATAATTAGGAGTCCGTTGACGATGCCCAAAAATAAAAAGGTTAAAGTTAAAATGAGAATTTTAAGATAAAAGTAAAATAAAACAAAAGGAATTAAGATTAAACAAAACAATTATACAAAATAGGTAGAGTTTGATCAGTTAACTGACTCGCCAGTAGATGGCGCCATCAGTCCCAAAATCGAGCCCAAAGAGTCAGTTACAAACATACAGGTGAAGCTAGTAAAAGCGTATTAAAAAGATTTTAATTGATGCACATATATATATATTTTTTTTTTTGTAAACTGCATCACTGTGTAAAAATATGGAATTTTAAAAGCTTGCAATTCTTTTAAAATATTAACTCTAATCACACAAAAATTATAGTAAAAAAGTAAAAAACTATAAATGTTGCTTATTAATTAATTTTAAATTTTAAATCAATGTATTTTAATTTCATAGAGAGTTGTTTTAACTCAAATATCTTAATATATCATTCCGCATATATAAATTTCATTTTTAAGGCACAAATTTCATAGGAATATAAAATTTCAATTTATTTATAACATAGAATCTGTCTTTACATTATTAAGACTGTTACATTATTAAGTTATCTGTTACATTATTAAGACTTTCTTTTGAAATCCACATCTAAGAATCTTATAATTCTCTGATAATTTATTCTGGGGAAATTCATCTTTTCGAGATATTTGCTCTTAATTCAACAGAATAACGTCTCAGGAGGAAATGTGAACAGAGAGAGTTCCTCCTAAATCTTCAGAGTAACCTCTCAAGAAGTGGCTAGGAGGGAATGTGTGCGGAGAGTTTCTCTTAATTCTTCACCTAGAAAGGAGATAGGAGGTAATGTGTGCGAAGTGTTCGTCCAGAAAAAATTCTCTCTTTTTTCCTTAAAATTTGGATCGAAGCTTCCGGTGCATTCCTCTTCCTAATGCTCCGTAAAAGAAAGATACCCAGTCGCTATCCCTTGCACGAACTTCGAGAATAAATGACCAGGTCAAGAGGTTTCCTGCCTGCATCGGTGATGCGGACACTCAAGAAAGAGTCCCATTTGCTGTTGGCTCCTGCTGGACAGTGGTGCTGGACTCCATTCATCATGATGCCTTTGTTCCTCATATTGCCCGTTGAGTGACTTTGTTTAGTTATTGAACCTTATTTTGGAAAAAGCCCCACTTTGCCTTTAGTTGTGGCATATGCACAGTTAACAGGTATGGACTGGTGGACCAAGTACCTGCATTATTTCAAAGATGCTGGGACTCATATTTTTTTATTAATTGTTGTTCTGGTTTATTGCATACATATTATATTTGGTAAATACTTATTATAAATCCCTTGTGCTGATATAATATTAATTCTGTGGCGTATTTTAACTATTTAAATTGTAAATAATAATAAATACATTTTATTTATATTTTAAATTGCTTTTCATTTATTTCATGTATGTGTTTCCTTATCCAATTTGTATATGTCTCTGAAGACATTCGAACCTGTAGGTTTATATATGGTATGGGGTATTGTGAAATTCTTAGTGTTTAGTGAATGTATTAGGAAGACGATTCGAGTTATTGTTATAAGAGTTTAAAGCTTAAAGTACCTAGCAACACCACAGGAGTCTCAGACAACTCCACAGTTCAAGATCTGCTGGCTCTGCTGGAGTAAGAACTTAACAGTCGTGTATAGTCCGATCACAAATAGAGTGGAATGTAAATATCTGATTAAACCGAGAAAACGAACTAATAGATTACTTGTTAGGGATGCGCAGTGCTACTTCGTAAGAAAAAGGTATAATAGTTAATGTGGAATCTTTTTCTAGTTTTTTTAATATCGATTAATATAAAATTCTAATTACTAAAAACTAAAATTGTCTTAATACAATTAAAAACCCTCCTAAATGACATTTCATATGACTCCAATCCGACTGTCTTGGCCGCTTGCCAATTTTCCACACTTTTGGTAGTCGGACTATTAGAGTCTACCTTGTGTAAAAAAAACGTGATTTGAACATATGTAGATATTTGTGGATTAACGTTTCTTGTTACATGTATATTTTTATAATAAATTTATTACAACAGTCTTAGAAACATTTTTTGGTACAATTCATTTTGAATAACTCTGTATTTTGTACTAGAAATTTACTACACAGTGCATTTTCTTCTGTCATTTATATATGAATTTTTTCTGTAATTTATATATAATTTTTTCTTTCTGTAACTTCACGAAAATTTTGATTTTTGTCAAACATTAGCATTTATTATTGTCAAATTTTTTTTTTATGAGCATGCGTTCCTGGGGAATTTTTCGTAGAAATAAATTCTCATTGAACTCTCTGAATAGTAATCTTAACTCTGAATCGGAGCAAAACATTCAATAAAAATAGAAAAAATATTTGGATTAAGAATTAAAGTATTTCTAATTTTATTAAGAACTTTGATTAAGATTTAAAAAAACTTTAAGAATTTGATTAAGTTAATTACTTAATCAAGAAATTAGAAAGATTTCTGTATATCCTAATTGTTCCAATTATTATGAAAAAAATTGGGACAATTAAAATATACAGTATACGATGCACCCACGTAAATAAAAACCAACACATGTCTAATAGTCTTAATTCAAAAGCCATTTGGTAAAATTTGTGAATCACAACTTTGCGTACTGTTATTACTTAGCGGCATTTTGAATTCAAATTAGATTGTAAGATTGTAAAAGTTTGTAAAACCATCTTAGTTCATCGATCCGAAAAAAATGTGAAAATGAAATCGAGCTACAAAAATGTAAATACAACACAGACTCATTACAGTATTTATTTTTCTACATTTTATTTTGACATATAATTTTCTGAATTTTAATTACATTCAGGATATTTTAATTTTTTTACAATATTAACTCAATATGCCTTTTTTTTTCATTTATCACTCTACTTTCGAAATAAAACGGTAGCTTGGTATCATGAAAATTAATAGTAACCTCCTCATAGCCGAGTTATACCGAGTTCGAACAGAAATTCTGTCTGTTTTAATTCGATATAAATTTATTTTGATGGTAATTACAATAAAATGATTTTTCGTTGCAGATTTAGCATTTTATAGTTTCTTGAATACTATAGTATTATCCATACTCAACTGAATATTTTAAAGCACATTTCTAGTTGTGTACACTCCAATCTCGCTACTAGAAACAATTCTTAAAATTAATGGTTACTATACAAAATTAATTACAAAATAAATAGTTTAAACCTTGTCATTTTTTGTTTATAATTAATTTTAATTAAATTTTAGTACTATTGTTATCTGACGTAACCTATTATTTAAAAAAAAAAGTTATATCTGCTAGAAGAATACTTGAAAAACAAAGTAATATAAAAAAAAAAAATTTTAAAGTCAATTCCTACTTTTTTTCTCTATATATTGCTGAAAGTCCTTTATAAATAATTTTCATTCATTTTTTTAAGTTTATCTGGAGCCATCTATTGGTATATACATGCAACTTAAATCTAAAATTAATTAATTAAATTTAATTACTGAATTATTATTTGAAAAAACTGCGTTAACTTCAAGTGTCATGCACTACAAGTTTAAAAAAATGTATTTGAACTTGAGTGGATGAATAAAAAGTATTTTATTAACCATTGAAAATTTGAACAAGAGATAGATAGGGAGAGTGTGAGCTAATAGAAGGAATTGAAAAATTCAACCGTTTTTCTGCAACAAAGTATATTTAATAAGTACTTTAATAATAATTTTCATTTAAAATTACATGAAATCTTTTTCAGTATCTATTAAATACAAACGACATATGCAGGCTTTAGAAAATAATTTTTCTTTTGATATTGGTAGTTTATATTTTGAAAAAAATAGGAAAATATGTAACGAATTATTAATTCTACTGAAATCAATCATTTTGCATCTTTGCCTGACTTGAGCAATATAATGTGTACAAAAGGAAATCCATCTAATATTCATCTAAAATTTATATAAAGTATAAAAAAAAGTATAAAAGAATAAAAAATAAATATTAGATGTGAATTCTAAAACACGAACATAAAAAAATAACAAATACAAATTTCGTCATAAAATTTCGGTTAAAAAAAAGAAGAAATAATATTTCAATTCCATTTATTTTATTACTAATGAATTCGAAGAATAATAGAACTTTCTAGAACATAGCAAAAGTAGAACTTTTAAGAATAACGGAAAAACACGCCAAAACGGTATACCCTATGATCACGTGAACTCAACATCCAATGAAATTAGTAAAATCCACGAACATTTTCTGGCCTTGCTACTTTTTGGCGAAGTTTATCTTTTTAACACTAGAATTTGGCTGCTAGTTTCGATTTCGCTGTTTGAATGTGACGTGCAACGGAATGTGCATCCAATCAAATCAGTACATTTTCTGACGTTCCTACTTTTTGGCGAAGTTTATCTTCTTGACACTAGAATTTTGCCGCTAGTCCAGTTTCGTATTCGCTATTTGAATGCAACGTGCGTCGGAATGTGCAATTAATTAAAGCAACGTCAATTTATGTGAAACAGCTAAATCTGTTTATTTATCGAGTAAAACATTTGCTAATTGAATTTAACGCACAACGAAATTGGAACAGTTGTCGAATGTACCGAAATCTGCTGATTTAATTGAGTAAGTATTCCAATAATTTCCTCATACTTCTGTTTCATTGTAATTCAATATTTAAGCTAAAGATATTTATAAAAATTGTTTAAAAAATATGTGTAGAGCATTAGTAAGTTATACACAGACAGGATAAATAAAAAAAAGTTTTTTGATTATGTATTTTAGGTGCATTACTTGGCCAGCGCCACTAGTAAAATGTTTTAAATCAAAACTACTTTACTACTATATCAAAACTATTTTATATCACATTTTTTAATTTATGTAGAGTATATTTCATTATATGTCGTGATATTAGGTACTTAAACTCAATCATAATAATTGAATATTAACTATTAATATTAATCATAACTGAACCCAATCGCTTGGCAATTTTACTTGAAAATGTATCTGATTATGAATTATAATTGAAGTTGATATGTGGTCAGTCCCATTTGTGAATTATTTTAATATTATTTTATTCTATGTTATTTGCAATTTTTACGTATTTCATGTTATATAATATTAGGTATTTGTTCGTCATAACGGAACTGCATTGCTTCGCATTTTTACTTGGCAAAGTATTAATTAACCTTATAAAATATAACGCAATCTCTTGATTCAATCAAAAATACATGTAAAACCATTATATATTTGAATTGACACGTTGAATATTTGTCATACTTTGTCAAAATTCTAGATTGACTAACGAAATTGTCTAAATTGTTGAAAATTGAAAATTGTTGTATTGATTGACTAAAAAATACTGTTCCATCTAAACGTATATAAAAAAATAGGCACGGTATGTATCTGTACTTCATGAGAACTGACTGGTCCAAAGATATTTTGTCTACTTAGGTACTTCCTTTCGATTAAACTGAATTTCATGTCATCGCCAAAAAGCAACCGAACAGTTGGGTTTTGTTTTAATGAACAAGCACCTTCTACAAGTAATAAATGAAGAAACTAATATGAACTAGAAGTATATAAGAAAGTCTCAAAGCAATTGAAATCAGTTATTATGAACAAATACTTGATATAAACCATTTCTTAATTGAAACATTTCCATAATTTATAAAAATATATTATCTGGTATTCCAGAGATTTCAAAATCTCAAATAACTATTCTCTTGTAAATCATCTAATTTTATTATACACTTGAAAAGTACTATAAATAATAGCAAAATTATTTTTAAGAGATCTATTGATTTTGTTTTAAAGAAATTAAAAATTATAAAATTTAGAAAATTAGAAAACTAAATTACTATAAAAGATTGGTTTTTAATTATTACTTTTTAAAATTCTTTTTTAAAAAACAATTTTTTTAAATTTAATTAGAAAATTTCTTTTCAAAATTATTCTTAAAAAATTTCTTACTTTGGTTTTTTATAAATCATAAAAATTATAAAATTTCATGTGAAATAAATTGTTTTATTATTATTAATTTTTGAAATTTAATTAAAAAATTTTAAAAATAAAAATTATTATTTTTTGTTTTAAAAAATTATTATTTTTTTGAAATTTAATTAAAAGATTTCTTTTAAAAATTATTTTTAAGAAATCATTTGTCATGACTTTATAAATAATATAATTATAAAATGTCATATTAAACATTTATGATTAAATTAATTACTTTATAATTTATTTAAAAAGTTTTTTTAATATAGTAATTATTTTTTTAAACAATAAAAATTATAAAATTTCATATCATAAAAATTAGAAAAAAAATATTCTAAAAAATTTTTTTGGAATTAAATTTATGAATTTCTTTTAAAATTATTTTTTGAAAATCTAAATGTTTTGGTTTTAAAAATAATAAAAATTAAAATTAAAATTATGATTACATTTATTTATTTTTTAAATTAAAAAAAAATCTTTCAAAAATTGTTTTCATTTTAAAGACAAAAAATAAAAAAATTTCATATGAAAAGAATAAATCTTTTAAAAATGTGTATTTTCTTAAACTTAATTTCAAAATTTCTTAAAAAAATGTTTTTAATAAATTAATTTTTGTTTTCATGATGATAAAATTATGAAACTTCATGTAATCCATTTTCTTTATAATTTATTTCAAAAGTTTATTTTCATATAATAATTATTTTTAAACAATAAAAATTATAAAATTTAGCATGAGAAAAATTAGAAAAAAAATATTCACAACCATATTTTTGTAATTATTATTTTTGGAATTGAATTTATAAATTTCTTTTAAAATTATTTTTTGAAAATCTAAATATTTTAGTTTTAAAAATAATAAAAATTATAAATTAAAATTAAAATTATGATTACATTTAATTAAAAGATATCCTTTAAAACTTATTTTTAAAAAATCAATAGTCATGATTTTATAAATAATATAATTATAAAATGTCATATTAAAAATTTATGATTAAATTAATTACTTTATAATTTATTTTAAAAGTTTCTTTTAATATAGTAATTATTTTTTAAACAATAAAAATTATAAAATTTCATATGAAAAAAATTAGAAAAAAAATATTCTAAAAAGTTCTTTGGGATTGAATTTACAACTTTCTGTTAAAATTATTTTTTGAAAATCTAAATGTTTTGGTTTTAAAAATAATAAAAATCATAAAATTAAAATTAACATTATGATTACATCTATTTATTTTTTAAATTAAAAAAAATCTTTTAAAATTTGTTAAAAAACTTTTTTGTTTTGATTTTAAAGACAAAAAATAAGAAGAATTTCATATGAAAAGAATAAATCTTTTAAAATTAAGTATTTTTTTAATTATTTTATTAATTTCAAAATTCCTTGAAAAAAAATTTTTAATCCATTAGTTTTTGTTTTCATGATGATAAAATTATGAAATTTCATGTAATCCATTTACTTTATAATTTATTTAAAAAAGTTTCTTTACATATAATAATTATTTCTAAACAATAAAAATTATAAAATTTCACATGAAAAAAATTAGAAAAAAAATATTCAAAACCACATTTTTGTAATCATTATTTTTGGAATTGAATTTATAAATTTCTTTTAAAATTATATTTTGAAAATCTAAATGTTTTGTTTTTAAAAATAATAAAAATTTTGAATTAAAATAAAAATTATGATTACATTTATTTATTAATTTTTAAATTAAAAAAATTCTTTGAAAATTTGTTTAAAAACTTTTATCTTTTGATTTTAAAGGCAAAAAATAAAAAAAAATTCATTTGAAATGAATAAATCTTTTAAATTAAGTATTTTTTTAAAAATTTAATTTCAAAATATCCTTAAAAAAATTTTTAATACATTTATTTTTGTTTTCATGTAATCCATTTAGTTTATAATCTATTTAATAAGTTTCTTTTAATATAATAATTATTTTTAAACAATAAAAATTATAAAATCTCATATGAAAAAAAAAATAGAAAAAAATATTCTAAAAAATGTTTTTGTAATTATTATTTTTTGAATTGAATTTATAAATTGCTTTTAAAATTATTTTTTGAAAATCTAACTGTTTTGGTTTTAAAAATAATAAAAATTATAATTTAAAATAAAAATTATGATTACAATTAATTAAAAGATTTCTTTAAAAAATTATTTAAAAAAAATCATTTGTCATGATTTTATAAATAATATAATTATAAAATGTCCTATTAAAAATTTATTATTAAATTAATTACTTCATAATTTATTTAAAAAGTTTCTTTTAATATAATAATTATTTTTTAAACAATAAAAATTATAAAATTTCATATGAAAAAAACTAGAACAAAAATATTCTAAAAAATATTTTTGGAATATAAATTTTAAATTTAAATAAAAATTATGATTACATTTATTTATTTTATAAATTAAAAAAAAAATCTTTAAAAATTTGTTTAAAAACCTTTTTGTTTTGATTTTAAAGAAAAAAAATAAAAAAATTTCATTTGAAAAGAATAAATCTTTTAAATTAAGTATTTTTTTAAATTTAATTTCAAAATTACTTTAAAAAATTTTTTAATACATTTATTTTTGTTTTCCTGATGATAAAATTAAGACACTTCATGTAATCCATTTAGTTTATAATTTATTTTAAAAGTTTCTTTTAATATAATAATTATTTTTAAACAATAAAAATTATAAAATTTCATATGAAAAAATTAGAAAAGAAATATTTTTGGAAATGAATTTATAAATTTCTTTTAAAATTATTTTTTGAAAATCTAAATGTTTTGGTTTTAAAAATAATAAAAATTATAAATTAAAATAAAAATTATGATTACATTTATTTATTTTTTAAATTTAAAAAAAATCTTTTAAAATTTGTTTAAAAACTTTTTTGTTTTGATTGTAAAGACAAAAAATAAAAAAATTTCATATGAAAAGAATAAATCTTTTAAAATTAAGTATTTTTTTAAACTTAATTTCAAAATTTCTTAAAAATTTTTTTATTTATTTATTTTTGTTTTCATGATGATAAAATTATGAAGCTTCATGTAATCCATTTAGTTTATAATCTATTTAAAATTAATAAGTTATAAGTTTTTCCATTAAGTTTCTTTTAATATAATAATTATTTTTAAACTATAAAAATTATAACATTTCATATGAAAAATATTAATTCATATTGCATTCTAAGGAAAGCATTATAATTGTTTAATTTTAGTAAATGACCTCAGATAGTATCTTTCATTTAATCGTTTAGTTTATTTTCTTTGTTGTTAATATGTGAGATTTGAGAAATTATGGGATAAAAATTATTAATAATGCAAGAAAATCAATTGGCACTTTTTAACACATCTATTTATGAATGAAAAAGTTGTATAATTTGAGCATTTTCATAAAATAAAAGAACCGAGAATATTATTTTGAGGATTTAAAAAAATTAATTCTATCACTTTATTGAGGAATTATTTACTCAATTTTCCTTCATTTCTAAATTTTCCTTTAAAAAGTTGGCTAAATACCCATTTAATGGAAAGTTAGAGATTGAAGAGAGAATGTTTTCATAGCTTCTAAATATTTAACATTTTTAAAATCATTTATTAAATAATAAAATAATTTTTTTTTCAATTGCTCCCAGTTTTAAAATTTTCTAAATTTTTAAATAAATCACTTAAAACAAGGTTACAATATTTTCTTGAAAATTAATCAGATATAGAAACATGCCCTTTTCAATATATTGCCCAGAGCTGATTATTTTTTAAAAATCTGGAATTTAAATTTACAAATGTATTAAGAGAGTCTATAACAGACGTGCAGCCTTAAAAGTGATTAAATAAATACATAAAAAAATTAAAAAATAAACATAAAATTAAAAAAAAAACTGTTCAAAAGTTCAACTTACGCTTTCAAAGCTACCAAAGATATGAAACAAACTTTTAATTAAAAAAATGGCCATTTATTTCATTGATAGTAAATATTTTTTGTTTTTATGTATTTTACTCTGTTTGTTATATGTTTGTTTTTATCTGTCAATTGCTTTGAATATTTTAGAGTTTTGCTATAAACAAATTTTATTTTAACATGTTGTCATACTTAAATTATTTCAATTCTTTGGAAAAAAATTTCACTAGCAATTTAAATAAGTATTTTTTTCCTGTTACTCCAGTAGATCTTTAAAATCTCATTCAAAATTCTTAATGGAAATTTAAATTAGCTTAAAAAAATTATCTAACTGTATTAAATATTTTTAAAACTACCTTCTAAGTTTTTTCAGAAGTTTTATATATTTTTTTGATTTAAGAAATTATTTTAAACTGTATATTTTCGAAATAATTATATTTGCCTAGATATTTTTCGCAAAAATGTTTTTAATGCAAAAATGATAATCTAGATTATTTCCAACCTTTTACAAATTATTAGCAACCTGTTTTTACTGGCGAATGAAAACTTCCGACAACTGTTTGGTCAGCCCCTTACAACTCCTACCTTGCACCCAATGACTTCAACATATATTCACTTAAAGACGTCATTAGTTTCGCAATATTATCCTCCCAGTTTAAATAGGGGCCTGATGGCCAAGTGGATAGCATTCTAGCGCTTGGTACCAAAGGTTTCGAATCCCGGCGGTGCCATGGATGTTTGTGGTGGTTCGGAATCCACTTTAAACCGTAGGTACCGGTCTCATATGACCGTAGAGCGTCCCACAGCCCAGTCAGACTTCTCACCCATATCATTCCCAAACTGTAAAGAGGCAACTCATCTCTAGGCATAGTGATGTGGTGTGGTGTAGTAGTAGTCAGTTTAAACAATCATTACGTGATTGGCTGAACTTCTTAGTGGCGGAATTCTATGCATAGGAACTAAGAACGTTTTGTCCTGCGATATCAAAAGGAGTGCCAATGTGAAAAAAAAATTTTTTTTTAATGTATAAATGATAATCTAAATTATTTACAACCTTTTTCAAATTATTAACAACCTTTTTTTTTACTGGCGAATGAAAACTTCCGATAACTGTTTGGTTCCTAGTAGATTCTGTCAGAATATGAATATTTAGGTTTTAATTCATCAGTAATTAAATTCGGTTGTTTAAATATTGAGATGATTTTATTTTAATTTACTTGGTTTCCGAGTGAATTAAAACCTGATTTCCGAGGCTGATGGCAGAGTGGCTAAAGCTCTGGTGCTCGGTAAGACGAGTTTCGAGTTCGAGTCCCGCCGGTGGCGTGGATGTTTGTAGTAGTCCTGATTCCACTTTAAACTGTAGGTCCCTCATGTGCACAAGATGACCTTAGAGCGGCGAAACAAAACCCACACCCATAAGTAAAATTTGTGCACTTGTTCAAACTTTTGACCACTTAGTACCAATTGTTTTTTTATTAAATATTTAGTATTTGAATGAATTAGTTTCAATTTTATTATCGCGCCTGAATTTGTATAATGTGAAAGCGTTTCTCCTGTTTAAGTTTTATTAAATATTCATCGAAATATTGAATTCGACAAACAATGTAATCGATGAGCTATCAAAAAAGAAAAGGCTATTGAACTGGAATTTATAATTTGCTTTTGTAATTTTTTTCTAGAAATTAAATTTTAGTTTTTTGTGCAATACTTCTTAGCTTTAATTTTCTTTTTTTCGAACCAAATTAATGCAATGTAAAAATGATTAAATAAACAAATTATACATAAAATTTCGACTTAAAATACTTTTATATCACTTATAGTTTTATATTACCTATTGAGCTTTCATAAACGGTAACGTTTTGTTTGTTGAGCTTCCCCTAAGACGAAATCCTGGGTGAGCTCCTAAATGAAAGTATGTTGCAAAAATCATTATGATGATTTCAAAATTCCAACCCATCACATTTTATATTAGAATCAATTAGTATTTCCTTTAACAAATTAATTTAAACTATTCTAAATAATTTAATATCTCAACATTGAAATCTTAAACACTTTCAGGTGACTTCGTTTGATTCCCTTTTGTATAATTTTTTGGAAACCAGTGTTTTTAATATACATATTTAATTATTATTATATTTTATTGTATTTATAAGTCTATTATTGTTATTTTCAGACATTGTTTAAACTTGGAAGAAAACTATAATACAAGCAACAGATTTTTTTAAAAAATAATCTTGATACCAGTGCAATGTCCCAGAATCGTAAGAAGACTTCCGATCAAAAGAAAAGAGCTAGGTCTTCTTCTCCAGAGGAAGAGTGTGCTATTTGTTTTGAACCAGTACGGGAGACGGCAGGTACAGATAGTTGCTCCCATGCATTTTGTTTTCCCTGCCTTTCTGTATGGGCAAGCAAGAAACAAGAATGTCCTTTGTGCAAGCGAAAGTTCGACAATATTGTCTTTCCCGTCCAACAGGATAATAGGTTTGAAAATCATCACATTCCTACTTGCACTGGATTGACGCGTCCTTGTACTACAGCACAGAAGAACTCATTGGTATTTGTACCACTTAATCCCAGATCACGTTTTCGCAATATCGAATATACTCCAAATCAATCCGTGCATCATACAACGATAAATATTCCTCGCTCAGATAGAAGGCCAGTTCAATCACCTTACTATTTAAGACCAAGATTACGTCCACAAAACTCGTGTTGTAGTTATCATCGTGGGCAAACGGTCTCTTACAGCTCTACACATAGATCAGCAATTTCTTCTTCACCAGCTGCTGCTTCTTCTTCTGCATCAGTATTTACTTCTTCATTAGCTGCTGCTTCTTCTTCTACATCACTATTTTCTCCTTCACCAGCTGCTGCTGCTGCTTCTGCATCAAATTCAAATTCGATAAATGTTGTTCCAAATCAATCCGTACATCGCATAATGAAAAATATTCCTCGCTCAGGTCAAAGGCCAGTTATACGACCTTACAATTTAAGAGAAAGATTGCATCCACGAAACTCGCGTTACACTCAAGTCCGTGGACAAACGGTCTCTCAACGGTCTGTCGGCACTAATACAATGCCTACACATAGAGCAGTAATTTCTTCTTCACCAGCTGCTTCTACTTCACCAGCTGCTTCTTCTTCACCAGCTGCTGCTGCTTCTTCTTCACCAGCTGCTGCTGCTGCTGCTTCACCAGCTGCTTCTTCTTCTTCACCAGCTGCTGCTTCTACTTCACCAGCTTCTTCTTCTTCTTCACCAGCTGCTTCTTCTTCTTCACCAGCTGCTTCTTCTTCTTCACCAGCTGCTTCTTCTTCTTCACCAGCTGCTTCTTCTTCTTCACCAGCTGCTGCTTCTACTTCACCAGCTTCTTCTTCTTCTTCACCAGATGCTTCTTCTTCTGTAACAAATTCAAATTCGATAAATGTTGGCCCCAGTACTTCTGGGCTTATAAATAATACATACAGCAATGTGTCTGAATTTGAAGAAGACGACGATTTCCAGATTATTAAAATTATAGAAAGCGGGCAGTATTCTACTGATGAAGAAGAATCATCTGATGAAACATCAAGTGATGAAGAAGAATCAGCTGATGAAGTCTGTGATGAAGAAGAATCAGCGGATGAAATATATGATGAAGATGAATCAGCTGATGATTCTTATTATGAAGAAGCATCAGCTGATGAATCTTATTATGATGCATCAGCTGATGAATCTTTTTATGAAGCATCAGCTGATGAATCATATTATGAAGAAGAATCAGCTGATGAATCAGCGGATGAAATGCAGGCTCTATTTAATGAAGAAGATTAACTCTTAACTTTTTCTCCTAGTACTTCCTTTGATAGAAAATGATGATGACTCTATTATTCCAGCAATAGAAATTTCACTTTATTTCCTAGAAACTTTGTTTTATTCAGAAATACCTCTTCAATCTAAAGAAATAATTCGTCTATCTGAAGAAGCATAAAATAGGAATTCATCTATTGCAGCATTAGACTTCTTTTAGAATACTTCCTCTGATACAGTGATTATTTTATTTTATGTAGAAGTAGATCTCTGGCTTCGTCTCCTACAATTCTAACGTTGAAAAAAAGTGATCAATCTTCATCAACTACAGAACTGCCGAGCCATCATTCAGCAGATTTTTCTCTAACTGATGATATTTAATGAAAATTTTCTGATTTTCAAATCACGATGTCAGTTTTATAAAACTGTAAAAAAAAGATTTCTAATTTGCCTTCATTGTTTACTTTTATAAGAAAATTAAAATAGCTTTATTATAAAAACAGGCTTCAGATTCAAATCCTGGCAGTGATATGGCTGTTCACGGAATCCACGTTAAACTGTTGGCCCAAACTAAAGTGTGCACAAAATGGTCCTACAGGGACAAAACAAAACAAACTACAAATATTAAAAAAAGATGTAAAAAGTACATTATAACATATCACTGGATGTAATATGAGTGAACTTTTTTTATAATTTTTACGTATGATATTAATTATTATATTTTATGAGTATAGTTTTGTATCTATTATGTTTCTAGATTTTTCATGTAGAAAAAGTTACTTTTGTGATTTCGTGTAATACTTTTTATACGAATTAAAATATCTTTTACAAACATTTATGAATAATATAAAGTGAATATTATTATTATAAATATTTTCACTGTTGTAAATCTACATCTATCTGTGTTCAGTTACCAAGAAAACTTTTATTTTTAGTTAAAAATTTCATTGTAGTCCATGTCCCCCGGAATTTAAAACTTTGCAAAGCAACTACCATCATGTATATTTGATATTGTAGGTTTTGCAATTTGATTAGTTTGGTAGGGTTTTGATATTCACCACAAATACCCCTTTCTGTCTTATAGTGACAATAACTGAAAACTGTTTTTGTAATTTTTTCACTAAAGTTTTATAATGAATATTTTTTATCATTTGTTGGTATTATGTTTAATTATTTGTGTGACATATAAACCCAAATTCTTTAATTTTCATGTATTTTTTATTTTCATCCATTATTAAAAATTTATTTTAAAATTTTGAGAAACTTATTGTTTTGTTACAATTGTTAAAAAAGTGAATCTTGGAAAAGCTTTTGTGTTTCTTATATGTGCTGTATTGATATTTAGATTTTCTATGGGAATAAAGTAAGTTTTGCAACTTGTATAAATTACCATTCTTTATTTCTTTCAAACATTTATTAAGATAATCTGCAATGATAAATCGCGATTTAATTTGGGTTTTGATGACAATCGCATACGCGCTGGAAGGCCCAGCAATGACCCGTCAACGCTGCCCACTATGTGGAACGGTTCACATTGACCATACCTAGTATGATTGAGTCGGATGCCATTGAACAACATTCGATCTTCTCTAGCAACTTTCGAAGACAGCAGAGTCTAGTTCCATGCTGATGGCATCTTTCAGACATATGTGTTGCATTTAATAGCAGATGTTCAAGGAGGCATTTTCAACAAGGTAATGTATGACCACGCACAGCTTCACAGAACCGACTCCTGAATATTGAAATTCTTCCTTGACACGTCCTATCTATATAATTGTCCCCTATTTAAAATTTGTAGGATGATCTGGATTAACAAGTTAGGTAGCATAAGTTTTAGTTTCCCACTAGAGGCAATAGTTAAGAATATTGCTAACTTGTCCTAAAATGTCAAGATAACATTTTAATGATTTACATTCATCAATCTCACAAAATTGGACAACCATTTGTACAAATGGATCAAAATACCGGTATCCCGGTATTGCAATCCCTAATTGCACTTATAGAAGACGACATATGCAATAATCTAAATGTTGATGACATTTTATCTGAATTCTGTGAAAGCTCAAGAAGAATAAAATTTATAATAAGACATTAGTAATTTTCTCGTTGCTATTTTCAAAGGTTAATAAAATCGAGTAGAAATTTTTTGTGCTTTTCTTTTCTTAAGGGAAGAGTTCCAATAGCTGTTTTGCATAATGGCAGTAATGACCTTTATTCCTGACCTATGCTTTTGAAACCACATCATTACATTTTCAATTCAGACGTGGATATAGATGAGATCATTATTTATAGTAAAGGGAGAGAAAAAATTCTCATCGCCCGTTGATCTTTTATGATCTGGTGATCCCAGATTAAAAAAATAATTCGAGCTATGATTGAGTTATTATTGAAATAGGGTAAAAAGGAAAGTTGTTTTCATTATTTCTGATAAAGCCGTTGTCTGACTTCTAGTGTCATAATTCATTTTTATGATACACAAACAGACATGCAGACTAGTGAATCAGACATTTCAAGTTTGGAATGCGATTCTTTCCCACGAAAAATTAGAAAGCAGATCATATGATCAGTTTTGGAAGTTTTTTTAGATCATGTGATCAATTATGTTCGGGGGAAAAACCTGTTACGAGGCTAATTTTCTTCATCACCACAGAACAAATCCAGGTTTCTAATGCTTGAAGAGTAATCTTTTTGGTGCTCTGCAGTAGCTTTGTGTCGATACGTTTTAATTCAATCTGAAAGTAATGAAGGTTCACAAGCTGTGGGGCAAAAGGAAGGCTTTTGACTTAATAGCGTTTTATGTCTTAAGATTTTGGGATTCCTTGGAAATCTATCTTTTATCTGTAGGTAAGCAAGAAATATATTTTATTTATATTATATGCGTTTAGAAACTTATATTTTATTGAAAAAATGGGATCTTTTATCAATTATTTGTTTTAGTTTTTAAATTTGTTTACCATAATAAATTAATTTCCGAATGCTGTTGCATAATAAGGCCGTTAGATTAGTAGCGCTTATAAGAGTCATAAAACATCGATTCGAAAATAACCTAAATTAACATTCATTTATTTTTTTGTATTATAAACAAAAATTTTAATAAATTATTTTATTCATATGATAAAAAAATATTAATTAATATAAAAATTTTTATTATATTATTAATAACTCTAAAAATATTAGTAACTTTTTAATTAAACTTATCAAAATAAAATGAAATTTGTTTTTATTATTTTAATCAAGATAAAAGCAAGATATTATTAATAAAAAATATTATTTTTAATATTTGAGCATATTATCGGAGAACATATTGGTTTTGAACAGCCATTCAATGTGGTATTGATACACTAGAGCAGTTTAATATGGAAAATTTCAAAACAATTTTCATTAAATGCCTAATCTACAAAAAAATGTATCATATCTTTCCATGAGGATTAAAATTTTCTGTAAACGCTTTCAAGACAGTGTGGAGGTTGTTCTGAGAAAGATTGTGAATAGTGGCAAATAGAAGACGAGTATTATTCTCCAATTTGAAATTAGGCTTATAATAAAATAAATCTTATTATACTTTAAAATTATTTAAATTTTATGACTCGTTTGTACAATGTACACTTCAATATAGTTAAACAACTAATATAAATGTTCAACGGAATTCTCATTAAATGTAAAGAAATATTATTTACAATATTTCTATGATGATCAAAATTTTCTGTAAACTCTTTGAAGACAGTGAAACGATTATTCTGAGAAAGATTATGAATAGTGGTAAATAGAAGACTGGTACTATTCTCTAATTTGATTTTAATCTTAGCATGAAATAAATCTTATTATACTTGAAAATTAAGTAAATTTCGTTACACGTTTGTACAATGTAACTTTTTATTTAGTAAACAATTCTTTTACATGTTTACGATTTGATCAATTTTAGTATTAAATTTTAACCAAATTACGATAAAATTTTCGTAGAAGGCAAAGATTATTAATGTCTAATTTTTAGAGTTATTTTTAAAATCGTACAAAGAAGCAAAATATTTCATGTGCAATATAATTCTAATATTAGTGCAAAAATTATTCTGAAAAATATTTGATGTGCTGTACTTTAGAAAAATTTTACAAATTGCTAAAATTAAAAAATCAGTTTTTCTCTCAATCATTTTATGAGTTTTTTCTCAACTTTTTATAATTACCATAATTATTGTAAAGCTAATATTTTGATTGAGCTCAATTAAATAATTACTTGCAGTAAATGTCTTATTTTACATAGTCCAGAAATAATTTAAATGAATAATAATCTCTTGAAAACTAATTATGTATTTTTAAATTTTCTGAATGTTGCATTCCAAATTTCAAAGAAAGTTTTATCAAATGCCTACACCTAAGAAACGTTTTTACTCCAAGAGTTTACTTTATTATTATTTACATTGCTATGTTTTTTACATTGTCTAAGAACAAAATAGATTAATAAAGTTTTGATGGAAATATTTAAAATTTGAGTCTACATAATTACTTCGAATTAAAAAAGGCACCAACAAAACCAAAAGCCCACATGCCTATCAAAATTGTTTTTGCATAACATGTTCCATTTTACAAATTTAAGCCAGCAGGTTTCGAAGAATTTTCATTAAATTCCTAAAGAAAAGAAATAATATTACTTACAATCTTTCCATAATGATCAAAATTTTCTGTAAATGCTTTGAAGACAATGTGAGCATTGTTCTGAGAAAGATTGTGTATAGTGGTAAATAGAAGACGGATATTATTCTCTAATTTGAAATTAGGCTTATCATAAAATAAATCGTATTGAACTTTAAAATTATTTAAATTTTATGACTCGTTTGTACAATGTAAACTTTAATTTAGTAAAAATTATGTTAGAAGTTAAAATTATTTTAGTTTTAAAGAATTGTTCATTAAATGCCTAATAAAAAAAAATATTACTACTTACATTCATTCCATGATGATCAAAATTTTCTGTAAATTCTTTGAAGACAGTGTAGTCATTGATCTGAGAAAGACTGTTTATAGTGGTAAATAGAAAATGATTATTATTCTCCAATTTGATAATAAGATTACAATTAAATAAATCTTATTATAATTTAAAACTATTTAAATTTTATGACTCGTTTGTACAATGTAAACTTTAATTTAGAAAAAATTATGTTAGAAGTTAAAAATATTTTAGTTTTAAAGAATTGTTCATTAAATGCCTAATAAAAAAAATATTACTACTTACATTCTTTCCATGATGATCAAAAGTTTCTGTAAACTTTTTGAGGACAATGTGAGCATGGTTCTGAGAAAGATTGTGAATAGTGGAAAATAGAAAATGGTTATTATTCTCATATTTGATTTTAAGACTATCATAACTTGAATCTTATCACACTTTAATATTATTTAAATTTCATGACTCGTTTCTACAATTTAAACTATAATGTTGTTAAATAATTATTATATATATATTTAGGATGTGACTCCATTTAATTACAGTTTAAAGACACAACATGTATTGTGATAGACATACCGTGACTTTTACGAAGAGTTTAACTATGTATTTGTTTACGGAGATTGTTTTGATTTGCCTGATATAAAAATTAAATTCACATTGTCCTATATAAAGTTGAATAATTTTTTTAACAGGATATTGATACATTAGAGCAGTTTAATTTTTCAAAAAAATTTTCATTAAATATCTAATCTAAAAAATACCTTATTTTCAATCTTTCCATGATGATCAAAATTTTCTGTAAACTCTTTGAAGACAATGGGAACATTGATCTGAGAAAGGTTGTAAATAGTGGAAAATAGAAAATGGTTATTATTCTCATATTTGATTTTAAGACTATCATAAAATGAATCTTATCACACTTTAAAATTATTTAAATTTCATGACTCGTTTCTACAATGTGCACTTTAATGTAGTTAAACAATTAATATAAATGTTTAGGATATGACTCCATTTAATTACAGTTGAAAGACACAACATGTAATATTATAGATATACATGACTGTTACCTAGAGTTTAACTATGTAATTATTTACGGAGATGGTTTTGATTTGCTTCATCTGAAGATTTATAGTGTTGAAAAAAAATTTTTTTGAACATCCATTCTACGTGGGAGCAATACACTAGAGAAATTTAAGATGGCAAATTTCAAAGAAGTGTTCATTAAATGCGTAATCTAAAAAATACCTTTGTTTCAATCTTTCCATGATGAACAAAATTTCCTGTAAATGCTTTGAAGACAGTGTGAGAATTGTTCTGAGAAAGGTTGTGGATAGTGGTAAATAGACAACGGATATTATTCTCCATTTTGATTTTAAGCTTATCATAAAATAAATCCTATTATACTTTAAAATTATTTATTAATTATGGAAAGATATTAATTGAAATCTTTCCATGACAATGGAAACGTAGAGCAATATTTTCGAAAATTAATTCCCGTTTATTTTGAGACAGATTAAAGAAACAGGTAATTGAAAACTAGTGTTATGCCTTACTTTAACAAAATAAAAATAATTTTTGCAATAATTAGTATTATCCCTATAATTGTAATTTTCATTAAATTTAATAAATAATTATTAAAACTTAATACATTTTTGTACAATCTAAGAATAATAGATTAACAAAATTTTGATTGAAATATTTCATATGGGACTCTACGTAAATGAAATATTTTATTCTAAATAAATAAGTATTCATAATGATTAGAGCTTTGTAGTATAAAGATTATAGTGATATTTTCAAAATTTTTCAATGGGGTGAAAATCTTTTTAATATATATTGAAATGGATTGTATAAAAGTAATGAAATTGGTGTTATCGTCTTTTTCAATTTAAAAAACAATAAATATTATTAAAACAATATTATATTATTCTGCTATTTGTGGTAATAATATTCTGCAAAATATTTGATGTGCTGTACTTTTAGAAATACTTTATAGCACGATAAAATTAAATAATGATTTTTTCTCTTAATCATTTTATGAGTTTATCTCTCAACTATTTATAGTTACCATAATGAATGTAAAGCTAATATTTGCTTTGCGCTCAACTATACAATTGTCCGACTCTTTCAAATAAGTTCGTCTATCGATTCTTTGTTCCCGATTCCGACTATCTCCTTTGCTTTTGAGACCGACTGTATAAAAGGTAAACACATGAACACTGGTTTCATACTCTTATTTAAATTAAATTTCATTATAGACACAACATATAAAATGATAGATATTTGGGACTTTTACATAGAGATTAACTGTGCAATTGTTTACAGAGATCGTTTTGATTTACATGATATAAAAATATATACAGTTGAAAATTTTTTTTTTCTTTTTGAAAAGCTGTTGAATGTGGTATTGATGAACTAGAACAATTTAATATTTAAAATCTCAAATAAATGTTCATTAAATGGCTAATCTCAAAAAATATTATTTTATTACGGGGAATATTATTCACTCTCCATGATGATAAACCTATGCTGTATAATCTTAAAAATATACATTAAAAATTAAAGAAATTTAAGAACTTAAGCAAAATGTTTCAATTCGGTGGATATTAATTAAAATCTTTCCAGGACAATACTTTCGAAGATTAATTCCCGTTTATTTTGAGACAGATTGAAGAAACAGGTAATAGCAATCTAGTGTTATCCCTTATTTAAATAAAATAAAAATCATATTTGCAATAATTAGTATTATACCTATAATTGAAAATTTCCTTTATTTTAATAAATAATTATTTAAATTGAATACGTTCTTCTGTTGTATCCCTCATGGAAGCACAGAGGAGGGGTGCAGCTTCTGTTCTGATGGAGCACCCGTAGGTAGAAGTCTGACTTCTGCTCCGTGACGCTCTTACAGTCATATGCGATCGGGAGCTACACTTTAAAGTGGATTCCGAACCACTACAAGCATTCACGGCGCCGCCGGGATTCGAACCCGAAACCTGTGGAACCGAGTGCCAGAGCGCTAGACACTCGGCCTTTCAGGCCCATACGTTCTTCTGTAGTCTAAGATTAAGAATTTTTACAAAATTCTGAATGAAATACTTAAAATGGACCCTATTTAATTGTGATATTTCATTCTAACTAAAAAAAAAGTGTTCATAATAATTAGATCTCAGTAGTGCATAATTTCTAGGAATATTTTGAAAATTTTTCAATGGTGATGAAAGCAAAATGAAAATGTTTTAATATACACTGAAGTGACAAAAGTCATGGTCTTAATATCGTGTCGGCCCTCCTTTCGCCCGGCGAAGTGCAGCAACTCGACGTGGCATGGACTCAACAAATCGTTGGAAGTCATCTGCAGGAATATTGAGCCATGCTGTCTCAATAGACGTCCATAATTGTGAAAGCTTTGATGGTGCAGGATTTTGGGCACGAACAGACCTCTCGATGATGTCCCATAAATGCTCGATGGGATTCATGTCGGGCGATCTAGGTGCCAGATCATTCGTTGGAATTGTCCAGAATGTTCTTCAAACCAATCGCGAACAGTTGTGGCCCGGTGACATGGCGCATTGTCATCCATAAAAATCCCATCGTTGTTTGGGTACATGAAGTCCATGAATGGCTGCAAGTGATCTCCAAGTAGCTGAACATAAGCATTTCCAGTCAATGTTCGGTCCAGACGCACCAAAGGACCAAGTCCATGCCATGAAAAAACAGCTCACACTATTACGGAGCCACCACCAGCTTGAACAGTGCCTTGCTGACAGTTTGGGCCCATGGCTTCGTGGGGTCTGCGCCACACTCGAGCCCTACCATCAGCTCTAACCAACTGAAATCGTGACTCATCGGACCAGCCCACATTTTTCCATTCATCTAGGGACCAACCGATATGCTCACGTGCCCACGAGAGTCGCTGCAAGCGATGTCGTTCTGTCAGTAAAGGCACTCGAGTCGGTCTTCTGCTGGAATAGCCCAAGAAAACCAAATTTCTCCGCACAGTTCTAACAGACAAGTCCCTTGTACGTCCCACATTGATTTCTGCGGTTATTTGACGCAGTGTTGCTTGTCTGTTAGAATTTAAGACTCTTTGCAGACGTCGTCGGTCTCGGTCGTTAAGTGCAGGCGGTCGACCACTGCGCTGTCCATGGTGGGATGTTATGCCTGAAATTTCATACTCTCGGCACACTCTTGACACAGTGGATCTGGGAATGTTGAATTCCCTAACGATTTCCGAAATGGCATGACCCGTGCGTCTAGCTCCAACTAAAATTCCGCGTTCAATGTCTGTTAATTCCAGTCGTGCTGTCATCATCACGTCAAAACCTCTTCACATGAATAACTTAAACAGAAATGAAAGCTCTGCGAAAGCATTGCGCATTTATACCTGTTCTACGCGATGCTACTGCCATCTGAAAATTTGCATATTGCTATCCCATGACTTTTGTCACTTCAGTGTATATTGAAACTAATTGTATAAAAGTAATGTACAAAAGTGGTGTTATCCCCTTTTTTAATTTAAAAAACAATAAATATTATTACAGATATACTTTGATTTTTATACCGAATTTAACTGCGTAATTGCTCACGGTGATTTAAATTTGTGTGTTCTAAAAATAATATAGACGAACAATTTCTTTTTCTTTTTTAAAAGCCAGAGAATGTGATATTTATTCACTGCATTACTTTAATTTTGCAAGTTTCAAAGAAATGTTCATTAAATGCTTAATCTAAAAAAGGAAATATTATTTACAATCTTTCTATGATGATCAAAATTTTCTGTAAATTCTTTGAAGACAGTATAGGCATTGTTCTGAGAAAGGTTGTGGATAGTGGTAAAATGAATAAGTGCATTATTCTTATATTTGATTTTAAGCATATCACATTTGCGATAGTTAAAATTATACGTATTGTTTCCATTTGCAATGAACCGAACGATATTTGCATTTCATGCTTCGTTTGTGCAGTTTAAAGTATAATTTAGATAAACAATTTTTTTTTAATGTTTAAATTGGGACTTTTCTTAAATTCTTCATTTTAATCAAATCGTTTAAAGACGTTCTGCTTTATATTTGATAATATACAACCTTCTTAGAGAGATATGCTCTTCTTAACATGAGTTCTCACTTAATTAATCTAAAATTCTTTGAAATTGCAATAATTAAATGGAAACAAATTTCATTGAGCTCAACTATACTACTGTGTCCAAAAAGTAAGACCAATTATTTATTTTTTTTCAAAATCTCTTTATATATTCTTAAAAATTTATTTCATCGCCTTCAAAGTAATCCCCTCCGGACACAATGCACTCATGCCACCTTTTTTTTCCAATCCTCAATGCATGCTAAAAAGTCATCGGCAGAACGGCGATTCACGTTGAATCTCTTCAATCAACTCAAAACGGTGTCCCCGGAGTGATCTTTTGAGTTTAGGGAATAGACAGAAGTCGCACGGTGTGAATACGATGGTTGTGGAACGATATGGGTTTCATTTTTAGTGAAAAAGTCACGAAGAATCCAACCAGTGTGAGCTGGCGCATTCAGTGTCTACGGTACCAATCGAGATTTGACATGTTTGAGGTTGATCGATTCTTTTGAAATTCCAACATCCTCAGCAAGGTTGCTAATTGTAAATGGGCTGTTTGCAAACATTAAATCTTCAATTTTTTGGACGTGAGCCTCGTCGGTTGAGGTTGATGGTCGGCCAGAGGGCTCTTCGCCTTTAACGCTTCTCTGCCTTCTTTGAACTGTTTATACCACTTCTAAACATTTCTTTCCGATATAGGAACGCTCCCCGAATGCCTTCTGCAACATTCTATACGTTTCCGCAAACAAAATTCAATGCAAGTGTTTTGCTCAATTAATTGAAACGTTTCAAAATTCGCCGGAATCGGTTTTAGCGTCTCACAAATCCAAGCGTAACTCAAACACTAATGAATATTTTGACTTGAAATTTCCCACAGATGTCAAGGCTAGTGTCAGCAACCTAAAAAAGAAAAAAAATTGAAATTCCAGAAACCCCGAGATTCTTAAATTGAAAATTGGTTTTACTTTTTGGACACAGTAGTATAATTATCTACATTGCATTTTTTACTTTGCCTATTTCTAAAAATAATTTAATTCAAAAATATTATATTGAAAAACTAGATACGACTTTAATTTCTTCGTCATATTACCTGTCAAATTTTGAAGAAATATTTACATACTGACTACATACAAGGAAGACGCTTCAATTCGACAGTTATTATTTTAAATATTTCCATGATTATAGTAATCTTAAGCAAAATCTTCGAAAATATGTTCCCGTTTTTTTTTAATACAGATTTCAGGAACAGAAAAGCATGTTTTAAGCTGTATTTTAATTTTATAATTTGTTTACTCTGTATTATAATTTAATACATTATTAAAATTTATTTTACACATGTAATTTTCATTTGCAATGATCTTTTATAATTACTTACATTGAATGCATTTTTTGTATATTAAAAGAATAAAATAGATTACCAACATTTTGATTAAAATATTTAAGATGTGACTCTACTTATTTGCCGAATTTCATTCAAACTAAAAAAAAATATAATTTAATAATAATAAAAAATATAATTTCTAAGGATTTTTGAAAATTCTTCAATGATGTTAAAAGCAGATTGAAAAATTTATAATATGTTCTCATTGTGAGACCGATTGTAAAACAAGTAATATAAAAAAAAAAATTAAAAAAATTAAGTCAATTCCTACTTTTTTATCACTATATTGCAGAAAGTTCTTTATAAATAATTTTCATTCATTTTTTTAAGTTTATCTGGCGCCATCTATTGGTAGCTAGATATATGCAACTTAAATCTAAAAAAAACTAAAATTAATTAATTAAATTTAATTACTGAATTAATATTTGAAAAAACTGTATTAACATCAAGTGTCATCCACTACAAGTTCAAAAAAAAGGTATTTGAACTTGAGTGGATGAATAAAACGTATTTTATTAACGATTGAAAATTCGAACAAGATATATATAGCTAATAGAAGGAATTGAAAAAATAAATTAATAGTTTAAAAAAACTAAAAAACACGCTTTTAGAGTTAATCAAACTAAAAAGTAAAAAAGAATTGTTAACATAAGAATAAAATTACTGACGAGAAAATGAATGTCACTGTTCTAAAAGCATGGGGTGCTCGATATCAATCGTTATAATTTTTCACTAGTTTCATTCCGAAATGCAGAGTTGGCTGTTAGTTTAAAAATGTCATACAAAGCACCCCACGCTTTTATAACAGGGACATTCATTTTCTCGTCAGTAATTTTGTTCTTATGTTCGCAATTATTTTTTACTTTTTAGTTAGATTAACTCTAAAAACGTGTTTTTTAGTTTTTTTAAACTATTAATTTATTTTTTAGTTTGATTAACTCTAAAAGCGTGTTTTTTTAAACTATTAATTTATTTTTTACTTTTTAGTTTGATTAACTCTAAAAGCGTGTTTTTAAACTATAATATTTAAATGAGGTCCCTATACGGAGGACTGATTCTTACAATAATTTAACTGTGAGTAAAACAAAGGCTAAATGCGAATATGTCGATCCAGCCAGGATTCGAACAGGGAATCTCCTAATCAGGCGCGTTATCCGTTGTGCCGCTGTCCCACGTAGGTTTGAATATCTGAAAGATGTCTGTAAATGTTTCTCTGCAGCTTATATAGTGTGTATGAGGAGAAGCAGATCTCCAGGAGAAAAATTAAGCGCCGATGAAGTTGACTTTTCAAAGGCTGTGTGTTTTAATCACTAATCCTGGCTATCCTAATCATGATGAGATAATAAACTTATCAAAATATTTTATTGTCGTCGGTCCTTGATAAGTCTACACGTTTAAATTAAATCGGATCACTTAAAGTAGGGCAAAATCGAGCCCAAAGAGTCAGTTACATACATACAAACATACAGGTGAAACTAATAAAAGCGTATTAAAAAGGAAATTTGCAGTGATTGTGTGGTTGGTATTTCAACCGATAATTGCTTTATTTCTTTCTTTCTATAGAACAACTAGTCTTCAGTCATTAAATAAAGGTATAATTTCAAATTTAAAATAGGATTACATTAAGAGGACTTAACAGTTCATCTTAAATGAAATAGAAAATGAGTCCTTGCAGTAAAAGAAGGGTGGAAGCAATTTTTTATTTTTGTTAACAACATTATTAAATGCTTGTAGGAAAAAAGCGTATCCGAGATGTGTTATAAGCAATGCAATCATTCAAATCAACACTATCAAATGAAGTCCTTACTTTGGCACAGGAAATTAGTGACTAATTTTGAAACAATCCAAACGTTTGAACTATAATAATACGACTACCATAGGGAAGTAAAATTCATAAATAATGCATTATTAATAATAAAGTTAATATTCGAAAGAAAAAGTTTATTTATAATATTTATGTATTACTACTGTGGAAGATTTAAAATACAATTTTAAATTTAATGACTAATATTTGTCATTTTCTAAATAAATAATTGTTTTTCAACAAATGTTTTTAACGGGAACTCATCTGTTTATTAAAGTTATTTTAAATTGTAAAAGAATCCACGAGCGATCAAAACGTTTTTAAATAGACCATTATAGAAGAAATTCTAAAATCTGGACAACTGGCCTGAAGCTATTGTAATGAATGTAGTACATCAACATTGTAAAATTTCTTAAGACATTGTAATTTTTGTGTTCTAATTCAATCTTTTGAAATGTGTTACTTACGTGTCTACTTCAAAAATTAAATTGTTTCTATTAATTTTTTTATTGTTAAAAGTTTTCAGGTTCGTCCCAGTAGTGATCATAACGTAAGGTGAAAATGTAGTTTGATAAAGCTGTTTTCAGAATTGAGGAGATTAGTAACGCTTGTGACAGTTTATATATGAGCATTTTGTACTGACAGGAGGAGTGACTGAATTTTCTATTATTCGACACATAAATATATGGCATTAGCTCTAAAAGTTCAATTAAAGGCTGGATCCTTATTTTCTGGATAACATATATTTTTTTAACTGAGTGTTTGAGTTGGTTGCTTAAAAATAAATCAAAAATGCTGGAAGGAATTATTTTTATTGATCCATTCACGAAAAAAGAAGTTTAATTATAATCTAGAAAAAAGACTTTTTTACTTATTCGTCCTTATAACTTTAGAAATCATTAAAAAGTTTTTTAAAAATAAATAAAGATTTTTTGAAAAAAAAATAATTGGTCTTATATTTTGGGCACAGTAGTATATGTTTCATTAAAAAGTTAAATAGTTTATTTTATTGTATTTAATTCTGTATTGTTATTAAAAGGTTTATTTTTTATCAATTTTTTTCACTTTTGTACTGTGCATTATTTCTTTTAAGTTAATGAAAAATGTTTAAATCTATATCAAGTTTCATTTTTTATGTGTTTAACAATGTTATCAATTGTTAAATATTATACGAAGTTTGAATTTTCTTCTTTCAAAATAATAGATTAATTTCCATACTAAATCAAAGTACATTTTTGCTTCTAAATGTCCCTTTTATTCCTTAAGTAATTTATTTTCGCATTTCTATCTTTTAGGTTTATAAGAAACCGATTTTTGATCAAGCTACTTCCTTTTTGCATCTAAAATATTGTGGTTCTTAAAATAATTTATATTAATTGCATTGATTTTTTCAGGAGTTTTTTTAATATAAATTTATGTTAATTCTTTTGTATGTCAATATTTTTTGTTAAATAATATACATAATTTGAATTTTTTCTTTTTAAATAATAGAACATTTACAGTACTGTATCAAGAATTTTTTCTAACTTTAATAATATTCATTAAGAATTTTATATTTATCGCATTTGTCTCTTTCAGGTTCATAAGAAACTGATTTGAAATCAAGTTATTTTCTTTGTGTATCTAAAATATTATGATTCATTGAATAATTTATAATAATTGCATTTTTTTTGTCATGAAATTGTTTTTATTTGAATTAAGCTAATTCTTTTATGTGTCTTATAATATAATCATTAATTAAATAATTTATATTAAATGTATATTTTGTAAGACAATCGAAAACTCTTAATTTTATATGGATACTTATTTGTGAATGTGTACGTAATATTTTGTGTGTATAATATTATCTTTCTTTGTGTGTGTAATATTATCATTTATTTAATAATTTATTTTGCTGCATTTCATCCTTTCAAGTTAACAAAATAATTATGATTAATTTATCATTTTATATTAATTGCATTTTTTTTCTTTCAGGTTATTATAAAATTAAAGCGCTGTTATGAAGCGCTTTGTGTATCTAAAATATTGTGGTTCTTAAAATAATTTATATTAATTACGTTTATTTTTTCAGGGGTTTCTTTTAATTTTAACTCAAGTTAATTCTTTTGTGTCTTTTATAGATATTAAATAATTTATATTTAATATATTTTTTCTTTTCATTCAATGAAAATTGTTTAATATCATGTGAAAATTACTTTGTGTGTGTTATTTAATAAATTATGTTATTGTGTTTCATTCCTACAAGTTAATATCATATTACGCCATTTGTATTACTAATAATTTATAATAATTGCATTTATTTTGTCATGAAATTATTTTATTTGAATTAAGTTAATTATTTTATTGTCTTATAATATAATCATTAATTAAATCATTTATATAAAATTTATATTTTCTTTTAAGTCAATGGAAAGTGTTTTATTTTATATGAATACTTCTTTTTGTATGTGTGCATAATATTTTGTGTGTCTAATATTATCATTTATTTAATAATTTATATTGCTGCATTTCATACTTTCAAGTTATCAAAAGCTACATTTTATATCATTTATGTATCTGAAATACTTTGAATTATTAATCATTTTATATTAATTGCATTTATTCTTTCAAGTTATTATAAAATGTTTTATTTTTGTTTAAATAATTCTTACATGCCTTTAACAGTTAAATCATTCATTAAATGATATAATATTAATTGCATTTTCTCTGATAAGTTAAATGAAAATGTTTAATTTTAATCCAAGTCACTCCTTTTGTGTGTCTAACAATATCATTCTCTAAATAATTTACATATTTTGCAATAATTTTTTTCAAGTGAATCGAAAAATTTTCATGTTTAATTATGTTATTTCATTTATTTACCTAAACTATCATCATTCATTGTGTAATTTATATTAGTTTTTTATTTTCTTTGAACAAAAATGTTTGAATTTATTATAGAAGTCATTTTTATTGTGTGTCTAACAATATTTTTATTCATCAAACAATTTATTTCCTCAAATTTCTTAGATCAAATCATTTAGTTTCCTATGAGCACAAAAATATTAATAACCATTGTATACCATATTGTAAATCTTCGTTCAAAATTTTGTGCAATATATTATAATTATATTAAAATGACATTTTATTTTTTCTTCTTTTTCAGGTTTTACAATTAAATTGACAAAATGAATTCGGAATTAAAATATAGTAGTGCGCAAGTTATGCCTTTACAACAATGAACAGAAGATTCATGAAAGCTCATATTTTAACTCAATATAATGAGTGTTAGAAATCTTTCACTAGGAATCAAATTTAAACGCGAATTTTCGTTAGAATAAGGGAAGTCTTTTTCATGGGAAGTAAGGGATATCATGTTTTTAAGTCTTAAAAACATGATATTTGTAGGAAAAAATTTAATCGCCAATCTATCATGCATTATCAAAAATATTCGACATGTTATAATAATGAAGGAATGAAGTAAAATTTAAGATTATTTTTATATACAGATATCTGATATGCAGTCTTCCGTTGGCTGATTATTATAAAGCCTTGCTTTAAAGTAATATGTTTGCGTAATGTTGAAAACATCTATACTCTTTAAAAATCTATATATCTAATATCAGCTTATATATTTGAACTTACCTGTTCCGAAACCAGAGAGAGTTGAGAGTCGCAAAGTTTACCAAAGTATACCAACGTATCAGCACAAACAATCCCAACAATGTGAATTGTAATAATATTAGACCTATTATGTTCATGAAACCAGCAAATATTATTTATATTACGAAAGTTCTAAACAATAATACCAACTTAAACTTGCCTGCAAAATTATGAAACGATATCTTAAAGTTAATCAAAGTACTGAACATGAACATACACGAATAACTTCCTACCTTGATAATAAAAATATTTCTTATTACATTAGAAACTCAAAAAAATTCCAACAAATCAAAATTGTCATTAGGGGCCTTTTTATCAATATTCGGAGCCTCCACATCAATATATAATGCCTCCCCATCATCCTCCATAAAATATAAAAATTGAACTCGAAGAACTTGGTCACCAAGTTGTTGAAATATATCAACTTAGAAAAAGTAGTAAGAAAAAAGATAAAAAATAAAGTATAAGATTAGATAGATAAAAATAAAGTATAAGATAGTAAATAAATTCTAAAATGAATCCGATTTCAGTTGCAAGCCTAATAATTTTGGCAAGGCACAGTTTTCAACTTATTTAGCAAAGCCAAATTAAAGAAATAAAGTATAACTGTAAAATTAAACTGTAGATCTGCTAAGTTTACTTATAATATTTGAGCTATCGTTTTATCAACCATAAAATTTATTTTCCTTTAGCAAATAAAGTTTCTAAAAAAGAAATCCGCTTTTAACTTAAAATCATATTAATATCTTTAAAAACTATTTTAATAAATTAAATTTTCAGATTCTTCAAGATAATTCCTTTTAGTTAAAGTTTCATTTAGGATTTACGTTTAAAGACTTGGCATTATTAGAATTTAATCAAAAATAGTTTTACAAAAAAAAAAAAAGGAAATTTAAAATGTAAAAGAAATACAAAAAATAGAATTTATCTTTAAAAAAATGAATCACGTTGATCTGAATTCCGTACTAAATCTGTTAGGGTCACATTTTTTATATCTGTTTTATATTAAATTTAAATTATTAATCATTTCGTTGTAAGAAAAAAGAAAATGATGTTTGTGTTAAATGTTCCCTCAAAATGCTTTATTGTAGAATTCTGTAATACTTAATTGAAATATAGATCTATTGTGATATTATTATTATTATTACTTAGTAGTAGTAGTAGTAGTAGTAGTATTAGTAGTAGTCTTAGTATTATTAGTAGTAGTCTTATTATTATTATTATTATCATTTTGTATCATGAAAATTGTATAAAAATATTGGGACGTTGTTAATGACTGTTTGTACATCAATCACTGTTTTCACATTGTTTTACAAACAGTTTCAAAGAGAAGTTTGTAGAATTAAAAAGAATATTGAAAATAATACAGGAAAGCATTCTACATTATCACTTTCATCCAATTAAATGACATAAATGTTTAAATTTAGTATTTTCAGTGTTTTTAGTATTTTCAGTCAATTCTAGTGTTTCAATATGTTAAGTGAAAAATCTATACATATTTCAATATGTTAGGTTTCATTGCTTTTAAGAAATTTAAATATATTTCAAGGAATAAAAAGTTTTAGATATTTCAGATATTATATATATATATATATTGGCTCTTTGAGTTGTATGCAAAATTTACTGACTGAAAGAAAAGAATTACCAAAAAGTATTTTTTTTTTTTTTTTTTGTAATAAAAATTGACTAATATATTTTTCTGTACGAAATTAATTTGTAAAGTTATCATGGATTTAAAATATTAGTGGAACTATACACGAGTTAATTTTATAAGATATTAAAGAAAAACTATTTTTATATCAAATTGTTTCATCATTGTATTTAGCAATGTTTTGAGTTTTCATATAATTTATAATAATTGCGATAATGTCTTTAAAATAATTCAAAATATTTATTTTATGAAAAATCACATATACCTTCCTCTTTTATTTATATTTTAGGCGTTGTCGATCATAAAATCATCTACTGTTGTAGAACATGCAATCTCTACACGACGTATAACGAAATATACCTAGTGCATGTCATTCGACATAAAATGGAAGAACTACGTATTGTGCTTAGCAAAAGAAAAGCGGTAAGAAGACTAAACTAAAAGAGTTTAACTAAAAGAGAGAATTATTTATTGAATAATTAAGATAAATATTGTGATAGGATTTGTAAGGGAAAGGGGCTTAGTAATCCATTTTTAAATTTTTATTTTTCCTTGCCTAACTGAAATATTAATTGGTTTAAAAAGATGATAATTCTTTGAAAATTTTTTGAATATTTAGTAATTCACAATAAACATACAGCTCATACCTTATATGAAATTACATTTTAAATATAGTTTCCTGTAGTAGACCATTTATCTCGCCCAGAGATAGATTTGATGGAGCACACCATCCCAATCTTAGTAAGCATTTGGTATACTACTGTGTCCAAAAAGTAAGACCAATTTTCAATTTGAAATTCCCGGGGTTTTTGAAATTTCAATTTTTTTTCTTTTTTAGGTTGCTGACACTAGCCTTGACATCTGTGTGAAATTTCAAGTCAAAATATTCATTAGTGTTTGAGATACGCTTGGCTTTGTGAGACGCTAAAACTGATTCCGGCGATTTTTGAAATGTCTGAATTTATTGAGCAAAGAACTTGCATTCAATTTAGTTAGCGGAGACATATAGAATGATACAGAAGGCATTTGGTGTGCATTCCTATATCGGAAAGAAATGTTTAGAAGTGGTATAAACAATTCAAAGAAGACAGAGAAAGCGTTGAAGACGAAAAACCCTCTGGTCGACCATCAATCTCAACCGATGAAGCTCACGTCCAAAAAATTATAGATTTGGTGCTTGCAAACCTTCGATTTACAATTAGAGACCTTGCTGAGGATGTTGGAATTTCAAAAAGATCGGACAATTGCATTTCAAGCCTCAAACGCGTCAAATCTCGATTGGTACCGAAAACATTTAATGCGCCAGCTCACACTGCATTGATTTTCTCCAAAATGAAACCCATATCGTTCCACAACCACCGTATTCACACTGTGCGACTTCTGGCTTTTCCCTAAACTTAAAAGACCACTCCGGGGACACCGTTTTGAGTAGATTGGAGAGATTCAACGTGAATCGCCGTGTGCTTTGCAGACCATCCCTGCCGGTGACATTTTAGCATGCATTGAGGACTGGAAAAAAAGTGGGCATAATTGCATTGTGTCCAGAGGGATTACTTTGAAGGAGATGAAATAAATTTGGAAGAATAAATAAAGAGATTTTGAAAAAAATATAATTGGTCTTACTTTTTGGGGATAGTAGTACAATGCATATCAAAAATGTAGATGCGTTTACTGGAAAAATCTTTTTAGTATTCAAGATGCATTTTCTTTAAAGTTTTGATTTCATGTAATGTTCACACAGTGAGGCCGGGGATTTGATAACATTTTTTTAAATCTAGATACGATCTACCACAATTTTGTAATTTGATTTATTAAGATTAACAACTGCATTATTCAACTGTAGGTCTGTTATGTATATCGACGACTGGTGGGATTTAAATTAAATGAATTTCAAAGAAATAGCTGTTTTTATTGTTGAGCAATATCATTATTAATGACACAATTAATAATTTTATATTTATTAATATAAAATTATTTTTCTACAATAAACAGCAATTCGTTCTCGTTTATTTTTCTTATCTAACTCCTCTTGAAGTAATTAATTTTTCTAGGAACTTTTAATCAAACTCTTACCTGTGTAGGATTCTTTCTTAGGAGAGTTTGGTAAGAAAATAGGTTGAGTATCCTATAAGTAATAAACCCATTGAAAAGAATTCATTTGGACCAATGGTTGAGAAGTACTCTAGCCTTCGATTCGCTGTTTTTAAAACATATAGTCAACAGATGTGTTTTTTTAAACGGATGTGGTTATTTTATAGTAACATGCCTGGACTTAATCGTTTCTTGCTTGTGAAACAGACTAAGAGTTAATGTATGAATAAATCTTCAAAATTTCAATAAAAAGCGACTGGGAAATGAATATACCCTGAATAAAAGATCTTGAAAATTTCCGTGTCAAAATTTGTTTGATTTTAAATATTTAAAAATGAAGAAAGAAATCATTAAAAACAAAAATGAGGAAGAATAAATTATTTTATTAATTAATCCATTAATTCCGTAAAGTAATTTTTTTATAAAATTAAAAAATATACTTACTTTGACCGAATCTCTTCTTTGCTCTAAAAGCAGATTTTAGAATCAGTTACGCAATATCTGTGAATTACACGAATTATTTATTTCTTTTTCGTATAGTTAATTGGATATATTATAATAAATATCTTGTAAATGTGTATGTCTATTCACTTTCTATACTTTTTTGCATTGAAATGAAGCCTAATTCATGAAAATATTAAAACACAAAATCGCAATATTTATAAAGAATCTCATTGTAAGTCAGGGATTACTTCTGCTTTATTCTTTGAATTAATTCTAAAGAGTTACGTCTGGCTTTTTTTTGTGGGTTTTTTTTTTTTTTTTTTGTGACTTTAGCTTTTGAAGAAAGAATTATTATTATTTGAATAGGATACAGAAATTTTTTTTTTCTTAATTTCTAAAAGAAAGAGAAATTAGAAACTTATAAATAAGTTATTTTAGTCATTTATTAACTTCAATTATAATTTACTTAAATTTTTTAGTCGTTTATAAATAATTTTTCTCTACATTTATCTTAGACATCAATATTAAGTTTCACTGCGCAAAACCTTTAGATGGAAGGAAAAAACTGAAAAGAAATGGAAAATGTTTTAATGGAAGTTTTTAATGAATTTCCATTCTATAATTCCCTAAATTCTATCTTTGCAGGACAGAAACGCATCTGAGAGATAGGACCTTTGCAGCCCAAACAGTGGAAAGAATAGAATGGTGGTGCAATTGTTTATCAGTAGTGGAACTGCTTATTGGTGGTGGAATGTTTTCTAAATATTTCGCATTATTTGTATTTTGCATAACTTTTAAAGAGAATTGTTTATTTTAAATTAGTTCGATGAAAATGAGGTATAATAAGAAGATATATGTTTAACAGAAATTTTGTATTTAGATTTTTTTTATTTGTGGAATTGGCTATGTTTTGCTTTATTAAATCACTTCTTTCAATCAATATTTCCTCTTAAGTTAAAAGAATATATAATTTGTTTTTTTTTTTTTAAATTTTGTGTTTATTATTACTAACAATATTTAAATTCATATTCTTTGCATTTTTTGGCTTTGATATTTAAAATTAATATAAAATATTTCATATTAATTATGTTTGTGTTTTACAATATTATACTTTTTTTTTAATATTTCGTATTATGTGTATTTTTTATTACTTTTAAAGATAATTGTTTATTTTAAATTAATTCGATGAAGCTGAAGCCTAGTCAGAAGATAAATGTTTAACTGAAATTTTGTATTTAGAATATATATATATATATATCCAATGTGATTTTTATAAATTTTTATTACTTTTAAAGAGAATTGTTTATTTTCAATTAGTTAGTTTCTTTTATGTCTTCAACAGGATTGTTATTTACATAAATATTGTATTTCTTCTTCTAATTAATAAAAAATGTTTTATTGTGATTTTTGTTGTCCTCACATTGTCTTTAAAAACAGATCTCTTTCACGAATATAACAATATCATCATTCATTTAATAATTTATATTAATTTCAGTTTATTTACATCTTTAAGGATAACAGAAAATGTTTAATTTTACATCAATTTATTTTTTATGTATACTTAACAATAACATCAGCCATTAAATAATTTATAAAAGAACACTTTTTCTACCATCTATCAGATTTTCTGCTTTAAACCTGTAAGAATTAATTACATTTCATTTAAATATTAAGAAGATGGAAATCGTTCTTTTTGTAGCTCAAATAGTATTTACTTTTTCTATAAGGGAGACACAGACACGTATTTTCTGTTACAATATGGATGTGAACTATTAAAATATGCATTGCATGTGAAGATGTTTGCCCAAAATTCGAAGCAGAAATATTTTTTGCATAAAAATGTTTTTTGGTAGCAGGAGTAGTTATTGCGTTTTGGTTGTAGATATCTGTTGTTTTTGTTGTTCTTATACAACTACTACTACTACTAACCACACCACATCACTGTGCCTAGAGCTGAGTTGCCCCTTTACAGTTTGGGAATGATGTGGGTGAAATGAATGGAAGCACGATGGAGGCGGAAAAGTTTTGCATAATTCACTTTTGGAGGTACAGAAGCTGAACAATGAGGAAAATTCATACAAGAACAGAACTATTTATCAAAAATTTTAAAAAAATTGAAGAAGGATGAAATGTAAAAAACATAAAAATGTTAGGTAAGATATTAGAGAAATAAAATTAAAAGCAATATAATACAATAAACACTACATAGGGGATTATACAAATCAGAGAGCTGAAGGAATATTCATCAAATCAATTATTACAGAATTTAGAAAATCTTGATAGCTAATAAATAAATAGACGGCAGAAGCAGTTGCTGCAAAATTATGGACAAGGGTAATAAGAAAGGCAGGAGATATTACATAAGAGATAAATAAGCTAGAAAAATGGTATTCCCATAAAAAATTTTTGATTGTGCAATTTGGAGTTAAAATGAAGAAAAAACAAATTGTTTCAAATTTAGTGTGCCCTAGAAATATGCTCTTGAACCCACTTAAATTATATACATTATAATACAAAATTTCCTTTGATACATACACAATCATAATTTGTTTTGTAAAACAAATTACTTAAATATGCAAACATAATGCGGTTATGTTACCTTAAATAAGTACACAAGCAAAGATTATTTTATAAAGCTAATTACCTTACATATACACAATTATGAATTATTTTATACAGCGAATTACCTTAAATATTCTAACACAGTATATGCATACACTTAGATTACTTAAAAAAGTAAAATTACTTTAAATATACACTCAAAATATATATACACACACTTAAATCTTTGTAAGAAGCAAAATTATAAGTATACACACATGATGAGTAAACACATGTCAATTGTTTTATTGCTCAGAATTACTCTGTTTATAAATACATTCACACAAGCACAGATTAATATATATATATATATGTAGAAAAAAGAAGTATGTTACTAAAAATGGTTTAAAGATTTGTATACAAAATATTGTTTGTCACTTAGTCCGGGATAAGTAAGATTTGATTTTCACAAATAAAGTTTATCATGTTTCGGATTTTGAGTCGAGACCCTTTGCATTTTAAGATGTTAATCTTCCATTGAATAGTATTCTCTTCGGAAGGTTTCTTCATATGCCATGATAAAGTAAGTGGGCAGGAGGTACCATAGTGAAGAGGATTACCCACATCTCCACAAGAACAATAGCTTGTGTCCCTCAGATGAAATTGTTGTAGGTAAGAGGAAATGGACCATGCCCTGTAAAAAACATGGTTTCCTCTCTTGTCCATCCAGCAGAATATGCCGACACTTTTTAAATAATTTCATAAATAGGTCGACCCGGTAATCCTACATCCCACTGTTTTTGCCATTTAGAAAGGTGGTGATTATTTAAGAAGTCTTTCAATTCTAAAAGGGGACTTTTTATTTGAACTGTCTGGCCATTTGATATGCCTTGCTTGGTAAGCTCAGCGGTTTCATTGCCGAGATGTCTAATATGTGCTTTTATCCATCCCAATTTTATCAGTTTATTGGAATGGAGAGAACACTGAATTTCTCTTGCGAGTGGATGTGGCGTAAAAGGATTTAAAATAGCTAGTAGTCCAGAGAGGCTATCAGACCATATTTTTACATGTTCTCTTGTTGTGGATATATGTCGAATTGCTTCGCGGATGGCTATTAGCTCTGCTTGGAAAACAGAGTTATGAGGGTTCAATTTACCCATCCACTCTGAAATTTTTATCCCATTTTTGAAGGAGCAAAATGCTGCCCCTGTGCCTTCACTTGATTTCGAGCCGTCCGTATAAAAAGTCTCAGCATTTTTTGAAAAGAACTGTGTCCGTATGTCTACTTGATTGCAGATATTAAAACTATGGATTGGGTGAAGTGACAATCCTGCAATCTTCTGCTCAAAGTCATCCGCTTTAATTTGAAGAGTTTCCATCTGTAAGTTTTTCCTAATTCGAGACACAACAGTGAATACAGCTTCTGCTTGCAATTTTAAGTGAAGAGGGGCAAGGCTCGTGATAATCTGAAGAGCAGCTGTTGATGTGGTTCTGTATTCCCCAGTTATATACAGAAGGAAGAGTCTTTGAATGGATTGCAATTTTTTTTTAAATTCTAAAGGTTGGAAAGAGTGCCCAGACTGCTGCTCCGTGACTTAGCACTCTTTCCGCTATCGTCTTATATAAGATTCGCCTGAATTCTTGTTTTGTACCCCAGGTGTTACCGGCACTCCTTCGTAACAAACGACTTATATCTGTTGCTCTTTTGCCTTATTCACTAAGATGTTTCGCCCAATTGATTTTTCGTCGATGAAAACCCAAGTATTTAACGAATTTTTCCTTTTGATGGATTCATTTCCCCATTTGATAACGGGTCCTCTTGACAACTTTCCTATGACGAGGTAATTCGTTTTCTCTATAGATATAGATAGCTGATGTTTATCTGTCCAAATTTTAAACTTCTGAAGGGATTCGTTTGAAAGTTTTTCTAGTCCACGTCTAGTTGGACTTTTAATGGCAAATATGAAGTCGTCTGCAAAGGCTTGCAAATGTACTGCTGGAGGCCATTGATAATTGAGTACCTCATCTGCAACAAGATTCCACATTATTGGTCCACTACAAGAACCTTGAGGAGAACCTTTAGATGAACCTTTTGAACCTTTAGATTGTTCCCACATTACTGGACCTTCACTTGTTTGAATTGCAACTAATCTTTGGGTTAAGGTGTCCAGAAGAGTTTCTGTAACATCTGAAGGTTGCAGAACTTTCTTCATTCTATTTCGGATTGAATTATATTGAAGGTTATCAAATGCACCCTTAATATCTAAAGAAATGATTACTATGTGGTGGTGTTGTTGTTTAGCATCGTAAACGAAGTCCATTAGAGCTATGAGCGCATCATCGACCGTTCTACCTATACGAAATCCATATTGCCTGGAATTCAGCTTATTTATTTCTTGAAGTTTGTAGGATAATCTTTGGGTTAAGAGTTTCTCTAGAACTTTGCCTATAGTGGGGAGAAGAAAAATTGGTCTGTAGGAATTATGATCTGCTTTGGCTTTACCTTTCTTATGGAAAAGGACCACAACTCCTATTTTAAAGGCGTTAGGGAAAGTATGGAACTGTAAACATTTGTTAAAGAGTTTATGGAAAATATCTGGAAAATAATCATTAATAATGTGAAGAACTCGGTTATCTATGCCATCAATTTTTGATGGCATAGATAACCGAGGCCTTCCCTTTGGTAGCACACAGGGGCCTTCCCTTTTGGTAGCGTTTGTATCATTCTTTTAATTTCTTCTTTAGTAAATGGTGGATCTTTACCAAAAGAGTAGGTTTCAGGAAGAGAAGAAGAAGATTCTTGGGGACTGAAAGGATATATTTTTTCCAGAAGTTTCTTGGCAATTTCTTTGTTATTCCCACTTCCTGATTCATCTATGGCTTTAAAGATTTCAGATGGGGGAAGTGAAGTTTTAACAGTGGTCTTGAAAGGTTTTCCAAAAGGAGTACCTGATTCTGTGCAGAATTTTCTCCAGGTTTGACGTTTTGCGTGGAGAATTTCTTTTTTATAGGTTGCTCTTGCTTTGGAGTAAACCGAAGTATAGTTTTCATTTTCAACCCCTTCTGATTTTTGCATTCTACTTCTAAGAGCATTTAATTGCTTTTTTCTTATTTCTAGTTGTGGGTTCCGCCAAGTAAGAGGTTTATTTTTTATATTGTTTTTATTCGATATGCTTTAGAGCATGCTTTAACAATGTTTTTTTGTAGAATGTGAGTAGCTTCATTTAGTTGACTCCCATTACTAACATTGTTCAACGTGGAAATTAAACTGGAAAAAGATGGAGAGAAGGCATTAAAGAAATTTTTATGTCCCCCGAATCTTTTAATAATAGTTTTCCTTTCAGAATGTATAGTTGTTCTTATATATTTGTGATCACTGAGAGTTTCTTCCTCTAGAACTTCCCAGTCACATCTGGAGGCCAATTCTGCTGCAGAGACGAAAGTAAGATCTGGCCATCCCTTACTATTGCAATATACAAAAGTTGGCTCTGATTTTCTATTGTTTAATAAATGGAAGTTATTTGCTGCTAAGAACTCCTCAACTAACAAACCTCTTGCGTCTTCTGAATTATAGCCCCAACTTGTGCTGTGTGCATTTAGGTCTACTCCAATTAATAATTTCTCATGTTCTATCGAAGAAGTGAAATTGTTATTCTCGTTTAAAGTCATTTGTAGATTATCGTAAGGTGAACAGTATCCTAAAATTATAGTAAGAGGTTGATTGTTATCAGAAATTTTAATTACCACTGCACTCCTACCTATCCCCGGCACAATCGGCAATTGAACGTTTGGGAGAGCGACAATGCCTGCTTTTCCACTTTGGGATAACCAACTTTTCCAAGTTCTGGTTATTCCTTCAATTCTATTATTTTTGATATAAGGTTCTTGGACGAGAATTAAATCCGTTTTAAATTTTTGAACAAATTGATTTAATAAAATGGTAGCTACTTTGGCTTTTCTCAGGTTAATTTGCACAATGTTCAAATTAGTGGAATTAAGATCTTGAAGCGTCCATTGAGGAAAATTAGTAAATGGATCAGTTGTATTGCAAGGCTCAAGATGTGAAGACATTATAAAGTCTAAATTTGGAACTTTATTTAGTGTTTTTTAATGGATGTAGGTCTTTAAAAATAGAAAGAAAAAAAATTAAATAAAGAAATTTAAAATATATATATATTTATGTAAAAATGATAATAAAAAGCAACTGCAAGACTTTTAGTAGATTACTGACCTTTCGTATGCTTTGATTTCTTTTATGAAGCAAGGGCAGTGTCAATCGCCAGCTGAATGCCTAGGATCGAAGTTTGTACTACATTTGATATTAGCATCGTGGCAATTTATGCAGTAAAGATCAATCGATTTGCAATTATGTGTGAAATGATTAGAAGAGCATAAAGCGCAGTATGGGCTTTTGTGTGGGCACTGATGTTGTGAATGTCCGAAATTCTGACAGTTGTAACATCTTCGAACATTGTAAAATTCTCTGATGTTGTATATCTGTCAGTTAACAACTATTTTGCCTTCATTTATCAAAGGTTTAAAAGTCGCTGGAGAAGCTTCTACAATGCGATGGTTGCAATCTTGTTTTCTTCCTTTTATATTGAAAGAAATTTTGAAAGATATTTTTATTGCATCCTGTTGCGATTTCTAGGGCTTCCTGGAGCTCAAGATCCAAGAGTTGCTTAGGAATATTGTTCTAATACAACTGACAATACAGAGGCCGTTAATCTTTATGCCATAAGGGCTGCACCACTGTTACTCATTTAGCACTACCCAGGGAAGCTTTGTGCATGCCATGAAGGTTTGGAAGATATGCTACAGACGCGAGTAACGTAGTTACAACGTTTTACGATCATATTAGACCGGGATCTACTGTTTAAAGTGGATTCCGAACCACTACAAACATCCATGGCACCACAGAGACTCGAACCTGAACCCTGTGGTAACAGTTCTTCTGCTGCAATCGAAGAATGATCTGTTTTTACATTTTTAGCAAATGGATATTTGACACAATGACCGTTAGTTTACGTATGTCGTATACCCCTAAGTATCCTCCTCTGAAGTACTATTGTGCCGAAAAAGTAAGACCAAGTATTTTTTTTTAAAACTCTTTATTTATTTTTCCAAATTTATTTCATCGCCTTCAAATTAATCCCCTCCGGACACAATGCACTTATACCAACTTTTTTTCCAATCCTCAATGCATGCTAAAAGGTCATCGGCAGAGATGGCCTTCAAAGCGAGTTGTGATTCGCGTTGAATCTCTTCAATCGATTCAAAACGGTGTCCTCGGAGTGGTCTTTTGAGTTTAGTTAATAACCGGAAGTCGCACGGTGTGAATTCGGTGGTTGTGGAACGATATGGGTTTCATTTTTGGCGAAAAAGTCACGAATAATCAATGCAGTGTGAGATGGCGTATTCAGTGTTTTTTGGTACAAATTGAGATTAGTCGCGTTTGAGGCCCAAAATGTAATTGACCGATCCTTTTGAAATTCCAACATCATTAGCAAGGTCTCTAATTGTAAATAGACGGTTAATTTAGGCTTTAATTTTTTGGACGTGAGCTTCGTCGGTTGAGGTTGATGGTCGACCAGGGGGCCCTTCGTCTTCAACGCGTTCTCTGTCTTCTTTGAACTGTTTATACCACTTTTAAACATTTCTTTCCGATATAGGAATGCTCCCCGAATGCCTTCTACAACATTCTATACGTTTCCGCAAAGAAAATTTAACGCAAATTCTTGCTGAATTAATTCAGACATTTCAAAAATGACCGGAATCAGTTTTAGCATCTCACAAAACCAAGCGTAACTCAAACACTAATGAATATTTTGGCGTCAAATTTCACACAGATATCAAGGACAATGCCAACAACCTAAAAAAGAAAAAAAATTGAAATACCATATGCTCGGGAAATTTAAATTGAAAATGTCTTCCTTTTTGGGCACAGTAGTATGCTGTGCTGTTTCGGTTCCGTTTACTCTTCTCTATTAATTACCTTTAAATTCAATAATTCAGCTATTTTTCTTAAAATAAAATATTTATTTGCCTCTCCATCTAACATACAACCTCATTAAACATTATTCCCATTTTTTCTCTTTCTTATAGCCAAAAAAATTTGTAATAAAATTGAATTAGAAGATCGCATTTTTTAGATTATTGTCTTCATAAGAGAGAGAAATCATGGATGCACCTCAATCGCTTTTGCTGAAATATTTTTTTTTATTTCATTTTATTCCCTGCAATAGCGAATTAAAGAATTATGATAAAAAGGAATTATACTTTTGTTATCATAACAATGACGAAGTTTCCTTATATGATTTCTAAAACAGATAAAACATAAACCCTTAGTCGTTAGTACCTTTTCTTTTCATAAACATTCAATGAGAAATTATGATTCATATAGTTTTGAGTGGAAAGTATTCTTAGCATTAGGTTGAAATTTACGACGTAACGTAACGGTAGATGTTTAGTTGGAGTACCAGGGGTTACCCAGTACCACCATATCAATAATTACTAATAAAGGAAACATAAATTATAAAAAAAAACAAAAGTTAAGTTCATAAAAAGAAGAAAATAAAAACGAGGGTATGAATGATTTTCACCCACGTGCGCTGCTAGAACGGCGGCGCTAGATTTATTGCTCAAATGCTCATCTTCTTTTGGTGTTCGAGTACTGAAGCCTATTTGAACCTTGAACTGAAGCCGTAACCTTGAGCTGAAGTTTTATCCGTAAATGAATAATATTTTACACTAGAATTAATTTTATTACCCAATAGGGATAATTCTCTGCAATTTACCTCATCCCTTTTAACCTGAAGCAAAAGAGAAATGTCAAATAATTCACCTGTTTTGCGTCGTTGATTAAATTTTAAATTTAATTCCTCTGCTAATTTTGGGAGAATTACTAGGCACAATGATTTGCTATAAATTCCTGTAGCCATGGTTAATGGTTGTAATGATCTTCCTTGAATTTCTGTCGCATAATATATTTTTCTCAATCCTACTACTGTGTCCGAAAAGTAAGACCAGTTTTCAATTTAAATTTCCCGTGCATATGGTATTTCAATTTCTTTTTTTTTTTTAGATTGTTGGCACTGTCCTTGACATCTGTGTGAAATTTGACGTCAAAATATTCATTAGTGTTTGAGTTATGCTTGGTTTTCTGAGACGCTAAAATTGATACCGGCAATTTTTGAAATGTCTGAATTAATTAAGCAAGAACTTGCGTTAAATTTTGTTTGCGGACACATATAGAATTTTGCAGAAGGCATTCGGTGAGCATTCCTATATCGGAAAGAAATGTTTAGAAGTGGTATAAACAGTTCAAAGAAGGCAAAGAATGCGTTGAAGACGAAGAGCCCTCTAGCCAACTATCAAAAACCCATATCGTTCCACAACCACCGTATTCACACCGTGTGACTTCTGGCTATTCCCTAAACTCAAAAGACCACTCCCTAGACACCGTTTTGAGTCGATTGAAGAGATTCAACGTGAATCGCCGCTCGCTTTGAACGCCAACCCTGCCGATGACTTTTTAGCATGCATTGAGGATTGGAAAACAAGCTGGCATAAGTGCATTTTGGCCGGAGGAGATTACTTTGAAGGCGATGAATTAAATTTGGAAAAATAAATAAAGAGTATTTGAAAAAAAATAATTAATTTTACTTTTTGGGCACATTAGTATTAACAAAAGTTTATACATATGTGATGACATTATTATGTCAATGTAACTGAAAACTTTTTTTCTAATGTAAATGCATGATAATTTTGATCTGTAAGTGAAAATCTCGATACTGCACTTAGTGCAACTCCTTATAAATAGGTTTTTATAGATATAATTTTGTTAATGAATCATTATTATGAATCGCAACTTCAAAAGAAGGAAACTCCGGAAGAGGCTATCCTGCAGTGCTTGTTTAGGCACTCGACATCTTCGACACCTCTTCGCGTTTAGGCACTCGACATCTTCGACACCTCTTCGCGTTTAGGCACTCGACATCGCGTTTAGGCACATCGATAGGGAAGATACGCGTTATGGTATCCCTCTTGAAGCAATGTTCAAGTACCCGCGGCTCGAGTTGCCTCACACTCCGGAAGAGGCTATCCTGCAGTGCTTGTTTAGGCACTCGACATCTTCGACACCTCTTCGCGTTTAGGCACTCGACATCTTCGACACCTCTTCGCGTTTAGGCACTCGACATCGCGTTTAGGCACTCGACATCGCGTTTAGGCACATCGATACGGAAGATGTGCGTTATGGTATCCTTCTTGAAGGGATTTTCAAGTACCCGCGGCTCGAGTTGCGTCACCCTCCGGAAGAGACTATCCTGCAGTGCTTGTTTAAGCATTCGACATCTCTTCGCATTTAGGCACTTGACATCGCGTTTAGGCACATCGATAGGGAAGATGCGCGTTATGGTATCTGTCTTGAAGGGATGTTCAAGTACCCGCGGCTCGAGTTGCCTCATCCGTCGGAAGAGGCTATCCTGCAGTGCTTGTTTAGGCACTCGACATCTTCGACATCTCTTCGCGTTTAGGCCCTCTACATCTTTATTCAACTTAGTACACCAATCGTTTAATCGGAATCTAGTGCACTGGCTTCTGAAAGAGAGCGCAATCGTTGCTGGCGAAAAGATGTATAAATAATATAAGAAAACCAAGAATGTTTCAACAATACTTACAACCTAGCCAAACTTCATTTTCATTCTTTATTAAAGTGAACTAAATAAAAGTGTGGAGATTTATTTAAAAAATTAAGGGATACCTTAAGACCAGGACCGGATTTTCCAATAGGCTAACTAGGTTTCAGCCTAGGGCCTCAAGATCAAGAGGGGCCTACATTCAAATTGTTAGCAAAATTAGAATTACACTATTCTAAAAACAGTAAACACTAAAACACTGAATCGAAAATAAGGAGAAATTCTACACATATGTCTAATAAAACTTAAATTTATAATAATTCATACTTAAACTTTAAATTAGAATTATTATGAATAATGTTATCTGAATTGAATTTGCCTTAATCTTCAATGTATTGAATATATTTAATTTAATTTGATAGAAAATATGATAATTTTTAATGCAGATTTTATTTTAGTAGTCAAAGATTTTTATTATTTGAATTTTGTTTCTTTGTAAATGTTGTGTGTTATGTTTGATTAGTTATTGTTACAAGTACTATATATGGTGTTGAGAATAAATGTCCAAATAAGTGCTCTCGACTTTTTTTATTTATTTATTATCCGTGCCCCATTTTTATAAAGATTAGTACCAATCACAACATGTTTCCTTTAACTTATTGATATATATCACATATTTTATTATCTCTCATGTAATTTACAAACTTAAAAATGGGAGGTGAAAGGGCCTCATATGTGGAATAACCTAGCGCCTCTTTTCATCTAAACGTCACTTCACGTCACTGCACTTCACGTCAATATATTCATCAATTTTACATTTTAAAATAATTCAGAAGTTTTCATATATTGAAAATATATTTGCGGAATACAAAATATTTCAATAATATAATAGCAAAACGATTTTTTTATAAAAAGGTAAACAGGAATAATATGAAAATTTCGAACAAAATAAAGTATGGAACAGAAAACCACTATTGATTTACGTTTTAAACACATTTAACAAAGTCCATAGAATATTTGTAAATTGTCCACAGATATTATGTATAGTCTTCAGTCTTTAGTAAGTCTTATTCTTACAATCACAATACAATTCTCTTCAACATCAATAAGTTATATTGCATGATAAATATAAGATTTTAGAAGAAATAAGATTGAATAAAATCAATAATTACTGTTATAGTCAAATATCTCAAGAATATACTATTTCTGTAGGTTTATTAGATTGATTTATGAATTTCTAATGTAACATCAGGATGTTTTTTAGTTATTGAATAGGAGCCTAAGATGAAATTAATTTTTGAGTGTTAGAATAGTAGAATTCTTCAAAAATCAAGTTGTCTTCTGAGATAAATTGAGTTGAATTGAAAGTAGTAACATACTGAATTTTGTTTTTGCTATTATAAGCTATTTTTCTTTGCTTGGCAATTTTTTGAGCTTCATCAGCAGTAGGAGAATAATTATTTTGATTTAGAGGTAAATAAGATAATGACTATATCAACGTATTTTTTTCTTTGTTTAATGTTATATACCCGTGTATTTCCGGTAATTATCTTTGATTTTCGGATTTACTTCTGTACAGGGATGTGATTATTTATTTCTGAGAATAAGTTCATAATGAAGTTGAAGTTTTAGGTTGAGAAAGCCTTAGCCGATAAAATCTAGGTGGTCCCTCAAATCTGCAAGTATTAGGGAGATTTTGAGTAATTTTTGCCTAATAGCCAGTGTCAATACTGAGTAAGAGAACATCGAGTTGGTGAGGACTTCTGCAGTGTACTAAAATGGTTGCTACTTGAAATTTGTTTATTTGGCTTATCCTGTAAATTTAATTAAATTTATTTGCCATCGTAAACATTCTGTTGGATTAGATGGTAGGGAAATTATCAGTAATGATTTCATTGAGACAGGCAGACCATAGGTTAAGGCTTCAACTATTACGTCATTAGATAGATTCAACTGCCTCACAGAGTTAATTTTTTTTATAAAAATAATCTTTAAGATCCCGAGAGTCCTATCTATGTGAAATATGTTGGGTTAAAGAAGCAGAAGAGGATGACAGAAATTTTTGATTTAAAATTGTACATAATTCTTCAAAATTTTTAACATGTAGAAAGAAATTGATAAATTCTGTTCAAGCGGTGACTTCAAGACAGTTACTAGTACGTTTTAGTTTACATTCATCAGTTCTTTTTTTTTAACACACATTATTAAAATATTTCATCCAGAATGAAAAATCATTCCAGAATTAGGGCAGAATTGAAAAATTTGAAGTTGAGAGCTTTCCAGTTGTTTATTATCCTTTCGCGACATTTTGTTGAATTTTTTTGTCGCTATAAAATAAATATTGCACCAAAAATATACAGAATTATGTATGCAATCATAAAAATTTTACATTAATCAATTTAGAAAAATTCTGAAGTTGGTAAATATATTAAAACAAAATATTTGCTCACTATTTAGCTTTACTATATCCTTCACGATTTTCATTTTGTTATCCCACACACACACATTAGACGAATATGTCCCGTTAATATTTTGGGGATCTGAAAACTTGAATACACAGAAGGAGAGCGGAAGAAACACAAGATTGCAGACAGATAAGCAAAAAAAAAAAAAAAAATCTTGCAGTTAGGCCAACAGCGAAGGAAGAAAATGTGTAAAGAGGAGTGAACAATGGAGAGCAACAATAAAAAAACACATGACGGAAGCATAGAAATACGAAACTTCAACCCGCAGCGACAAAAAACTTAAATCTTTTCCGAAATTGAACTAACCTCCAACTCAAATCCTTTGAATTTTGTAACATTTCGTTATTCCATGCATTTAATACTCTGCCGACTTATTGCGGTAGCATTGAAACTGCTGCAAGTTGTAATAGTAAATCAAGTGGATTTTTCAGGAAATTGAAAAATCATGATTCTTTTTAGTTAGTTCATTGTAAATAATAATTCAGACATTTGAAGAGTTGGGAAACTGCGGAAAGCTATATCCACTAGCTATGAAAGTTGAAAAGCTTTTGTCGTGAGAGTGAACAAAATTATATAAAAATCACTCAAATCACACCCCTATACTACTGAATTGTTTAATATCTTGCAGGAGAAAGAGTTGAGAGCAAAAGGTACAAATTAATTTTAAAACTGCAGCAATTAGAAGTGGCTGTTTCAGAAAATGCGGAACTAAGTTTAACAAGCGTTAGTGTAGCAATCGCATTTGTTATTTATAGAACGGGCATTCAGAAAAAGCATAACGGATGCTATTTCATATACACTGAAGTGACAAAAGTCATGGGATACCTCTTAATATCGTGTCGGCCCTCCTTTCGCCCGGCGAAGTGCAGCAACTCGACGTGGCATGGACTCAACAAGTCGTTGGAAGTCTTCTGCAGGAATATTGAGCCATGCTGTCTCGATAGACGTCCATAATTGTGAAAGCGTTGATGGTGCAGGATTCTGAGCACGAACAGACCTCTCGATGATGTCCCATAAATGCTCGATGGGATTCATGTCGTGCGATCTAGGTGGCCAGATCATTCGTTGGAACTGTCCAGAATGTTCTTCAAACCAATCGCGAACAGTTGTGGCCCGGTGACATGGCACATTGTCATCCATAAAAATCCCATCGTTGTTTGGGTACATGAAGTCCATGAATGGCTGCAAGTGATCTCCAAGTAGCTGAACATAAGCATTTCCAGTCAATGTTCGGTCCAGTCGCACCAGAGGACCAAGTCCATGCCATGAAAAAACAGCTCACACCATTACGGAGCCACCACCAGCTTGAACAGTGCCTTGCTGACAGTTTGGGTCCATGGCTTCGTGGGGTCTGCGCCACACTCGAACCCTACCATCAGCTCTTACCAACTGAAATCGTGACTCATCGGACTAGGCCACGGTTTTCCATTCATCTAGGGACCAACCGATATGCTCACGTGCCCACGAGTCGCTGCAAGCTATGTCGTTCTGTCAGTAAAGGCACTCGAGTCGGTCTTCTGCTGGAATAGCCTAAGAAAAGCCAAATTTCTCCGCACAGTTCTAACAGACAAGTTCCTTGTACGTCCCACATTGATTTCTGCGGTTATTTGACGCAGTGTTGCTTGTCTGTTAGAATTTACGACTCTTTGCAGACGTCGCCGGTCTCGGTCGTTAAGTGCAGGCGGTCGACCACTGCGCTGTCTATGGTGGGATGTTATGCCTGAAATTTCATACTCTCGGCATACTCTTGACACAGTGGATCTGGGAATGTTGAATTCCCTAACGATTTCCGAAATGGCATGACCCATGCGTCTAGCTCCAACTAAAATTCCGCGTTCAAAGTCTGTTAATTCCCGTCGTGCGGTCATCATCACGTCAAAACCTCTTCACATGAATAACTTGAACAGAAATGAAAGCTCTGCGAAAGCACTGCGCATTTATACCTGTTCTACGCGATGCTACTGCCATCTGAAAATTTGCATATTGCTATCCCATGACTTTTGTCACTTCAGTGTTTATATATATATGAGGATATAAGTATGTATAGTTTAATATTTACAGTTGATGGAGGGAATATATCGTTTCTATAGCTCATTGTTGTGAATGGGTATAATCTTAAATAAGTAATTAATAAGTTTACTTGTTTTATATCAAAACATGTTATATTTGACAATATATTTTGTTTTGTACAGCGGATGGGTTTGGTTTAACCCTATCCTTAATATAATATCTAAGTTTTTTATGAACAACAAGGCATTTAAAATTTATCGCATAATTTTTTGCCAAGTTTCTAAAAATTATGCGTGACGTCAGACCGTCGTATGTCATCACTTCAATGATGTATAGGAAATGCCAGGAATATTGTTGCGCAAATTGAATGCTCTTCCCATAAAAAGACAGAAAATTAAGTATTAGCCAAGATTCCTGTGATCACATTAAACATTTTTCATTTCAGGAAATTAATATCCGTTTCAAATATATAAATAATTTTTTTTTGTCTATCATTCTGCATAAAACTTTATCTCAGAAGTTATTCCATGCGAAAAGATTTTTACTCAGCAAATAGGATTTGTACTCAGATTTCGAACATTCAGGATGTCCGTTTCTATTTGGTCACAAAAACTCTGAGAAGCTATTGAATTGTTACTTATCACTGCAATGGACAAATATCAACCTGCATTGGCTCACGGATGATCTTGTCCAGGCTTTCTTTCTAGAAATTCGGTATCTTTAAACTGTTTGCATAAGTTGGATAGGACGTTTGGAGGAATATTTCAATGCCTAGAATTCTGCATTTGTAACTATCCTTCTGTAATCTCCCCGTAATTTGCTGTTTTATTCCTCATCCAAACTTTCATAGTTATAACTGCTTGCTTATAAATTTCACCCAACGGTGCAAAAAACAAACCGCTCTAAGTGAGCTAAACAACAATGAGTAAAACAAAAGCTGAAATTATCAAGTACGCTTTTAAAAACTATTATTCTATATATATGTATCAAATTTTTCTCTGTCTCGTACACCTTGATAAAACTTTTAATTTATATGCAGCACAGTTCTCATAGTTCCTAACTTATTCCTCTATTATTATCTCTCTACCTCATGTAATTGCTCTCCAAGATACACATTTTCGGCCAGGCGATTCCTTCAAAGTTCCAAATTATATCATATATCGCTCCGATCGTCTTACCCACAGAGGAGGAGGTACGGCTATCTGCATTCATAAAAATATTAATCATCGTCAAATTCATTTTACTACAACCAGCTTTGAAAACTCTGCTATCGTTATTGATCTCAAGAATAACCTAAAAATTACTTTTGCTAGCATTTATCTCCCTCCAATTGGTAGATTCCTCACACAAGAACTTGATACAACAGCCAACTCCAATCAACAAGTACTTCTTCTTGGAAAGTGAAGTGTTATTGCTCCTAATGATCCCACTTAATTCTGCCTTCATAATCCCTGAAATAATACTCTTAAAAATTTAAACGCCGGGCGTGCTTCTTCTATCAACGATCTTTCCAATGATCATAACCCTGTACTAGTTGAAGTCTCTCATAATTCATTTACGCCCTTCCTCAATAGCATAATCACAACTACCACACTAAATGATCCACAATCGGTCGTATTAGTGCTGATACACCTCAAGGAAGCGTGCTAAGTCCTATTCTCTACAATATCTTTACCTACGACTTTCCTCAATGCACTAACATTTCCACTTGCCTATTTGCTGATGATTTTGCTGCTCTTGTGCTTCTATTCTTTTTGTCATCAAAACTCTTCAAAGGATTGGCTAACTAAATGGCGTATAGCAATTAATGTCTCTAAATCTCAAGCTATCATTTTCCGAAAACGACACGCCAGACAACCATATATTAATCTCTCTCCTTTTGATCAGTAAATTGAATATACAACTAATATTAAATATATCGGCTTAATCATTGACAATAAACTTACGTTTCGACCTCATATTCAAAATATCAAAGAAAAATGTTGGAAAAATTTTTACCTCACTCTGGCACTCATGAATAAATTTTCTAAATTAACTTTGTCAAACAAAATTATTCTCTAAGTTCTTATGCCTATCCTTACCTATGCTGCTCCAATCTGGGGTCTAGCTGCAAAATCTAACAAAAACTCTGTACAAATTATTCAAAACAAACTTCTTCGTATCATCACTGGTGCACCCTGATTTGTCCGCAACTCTACAATTCATCAAGATTTAAAAATTGATTCTATTGACAACTATATTACAAACTTTCTAGAAATTTCTTCAATACCATTGCTACCCACTTAAACCCTCTCATCAAGGCACAAACTATATTTACGCAATTGAGTGGAAAATACAAGTATCCTTACTCTACTTCGAAATGGAATCGAAGCCTGAAACCACCATAATTTCCTGTTCACTTATTTATTTTTTTTTCTACTTTTCAATAACTTCCAGTCTTTCTGTCAATATTAATTCGCATTAATTTCCCATTTTTATTCCAATGGTTTACTTTCCCCCTTTCTTCCCCCATCGCCTTTTAGATGTTTTACTTCAACGCATATTCTTTTCTGCATGGGCCTGAATGGCCGAGTGGCTAGCACTCGGTACCGCAGGTTTCGGGTTCGAGTCCCGGCGGTTCCATGGATGTGTGTAGTGGTTCGAAATCCACTTTAAACCGTAGGTCCCGGTCCTAATAGGATCGTAGAGCGTTGCGAGGCATTGTTACTCCACGTCCGTGGCTTATCTTCAAGTTACACGTGTCCCCTAGGTAATGCAAAGTGAGTAACGTCTGTGCAGCGCTTTCCTTAAGGCATGCAAGACCAAGCTGTCTAAGTGTTTGCCAGCTGCAATAGAACAAAAAAAAATTATTTTCTGCTCTGTAAGTTTTATTACCTAAACAAACTGACAGTAATAGTTCGTTCTTCTCCAACGTACTTTCTCCCCTTTGACCTTGGCATCTTAATGAGCCTTTTGATCGTTATAATTTATTTCATTATACTCCAATTTATTTTGTTTTTTCTCCCTATCTCTTTTTGAGTTCATCAGTCAATGCAAATAAATTTTACTTGTTTATATACACTCCCTTGTTGTTTGAATTATATTTTTCTGCGTTTTGCTCCATTGTTCTACGCGCTTTACTGATCATAAATTTCATGTTACGTTTTCATCACCGATGTTTTACATTTTTTTAACTATTACCTATTCATCGTGACTTTTTTTTCCTACTGCCATCACATACCATTGAGTTGATGAACGCTTCGACGCACTCGACCAATTTATTCAACTTAGTATTATCTCTCTCATATTTGTTTTGTTAGGAAGTTGTGTTTTTAAGTTAGACGCCAAATTAATTAAGCAACTCAAATTAACAACTTAATTATTCACACTTAATTATTTATTATTAACACTTAATTATTTTGATTTTTAATTTTACATGTTAAAATGTATTCTTTTTTTAAAAAAAACATTTTGTGCCTATCGTAAAAACAAATACTACAACTACTACTACACCACTCCGCATCACTATGCCAATAAGTAAATAACCATCAATTCCTTATGGTCTTAATTGTGTTTCTTTACCTGCAAGAACAGCCTCAAATCATAAACATGCATTTATTTTTAAGAAATTTAAATTCTAATCATGGTGAAAATGTTTAAATTTCCATTGGAAAGTTACTCTATAAATCTATGGCATACCCTTCTTCTCACAAACACATTGACAAGCATCGAAAACTGCTGCAAATTGCTATTGAATGATACCTGGACTCGTTATTCCATCGGATAATTGGAATCTATGGTGTACCCATGTTGAATATTTTTTAACTCTGTATAGTATTTTTTATTAAATAAACACTTAGGTTTCAAAATTTAATTAGAGACAACTTTATTTACATCAATCTAAATTCATTTAGGGTTTTTTTCTGTATTGTTTCTCATTTCAGAAAGTAATATTTTATATATTTATTATTATGTATCAGTTCGTTATCATTTATTGTATTTAAATGATCTCCTAATTTAATTCTGGGTGAATTAGTCTTAAATTCTACTTCTTTATTTACATAGTTAGTTTTAGCATATTTATGTTTCCTGTTATCGCTTATTTCTTGGTTTCAGTAATTGGAAAACTGGATTCAATAATTATAGTGATTAGTGAATATTTTTTATAGGTATCATATGTCGTAAAATTTTCTCTTTTAATTTTTAAAAATTATTTCATAGAAATTTGTTGTAATAATTTTAGAGTACAATAACATTGTCAGATTGAAAAGTATGCAATTAAAAAAAAAATTAATTCAATAATTAAGTTACTGTACAGACTGTGTGGGAGAAAAATTAATTTGACAAAATATTTTGGTTATAAAATATGTTTATGTTGCATATTGTAAATATATATGTTAAAATTGTAACAATGAATTGTATAATTTGACTTGTTTTTCATTTTATTATAGCCTTCCATCTGACATGTTTGAAAGTTGTCTATAAAAAAGTACCATCCTCTGTGAGAAAATAGATGATTAGTCAGTGTAAGTTAATTTCATGTAGTAAAATTATATGAACTTTAAAAAATAATATATTCAGCAGAGTTTTTCAAAAAGCTAGTTATATATATCTAAAGTTATTTTAAAAAAAGTTTTTTGTATAATTATGTATTGTTTACTCTAAAATTATTGAAACTAATGCAATTTATCTGTGTCAATTTGAACCCTATCTTAATTTTTGTTCCTTTCTTTTGATATTTTTCATTTTTTTCACGTATATAAGACTTGGCCTTTCTTTTCAGTGACATGAAATTTCTTTTTTCACTAACTTCAGTAATATTCAATGTATATCTTTAAAATGAATTTATAATAATAGATATTTACACATTAACTAAATAAAAAATATTATTTTAATTAAAAGAATTTTCTTATTCCATAATTTTTTAAGCTGGTGTTCTAATATCTAATTATAAAATTAATCATTTGTAGGATTATTACTGATTGATAATTTTATTGTGTGAATAATGTTTAAGTTAACTCGGTACTTCCCACATGGATTGTAAAACTCGCCCATTTTGATGTTCTGTTTCTTAGAAATTACAAAATATACTGTCTTGACATTTGTTTTATACATTATCTCATATATTTATTCTCTCTAGAAATGGGAGGTAAAGGTTGAGGTGTTATTTTGCTGCAATATTATACAATTATTTATATTTCAGATAGACATATTAAAGTATAAAATATAAAACAACATTTGCCCAATAACAAAAATTATTATATATGTCATATATGTTGAAAAAAGGATTCAATATTTTTAAGGGTTTTTTTCCCGTCAGATTACTTATGTATATTTTGTCTTATCAACAAAATGAAACTTTTAAATATATATAAGCTGACGGAAAAAGAAATCCCAACGCCAAGAAAAAATTATTGTAGAGTAATGAAATTCGAACAGTGCATTTATCTAGTTATGTTTAATTGATTAAATTTTAAAGATCACAGGTTAATTTAAGATCGAGAAAATGCATTTCGAATGTAAAATGCTGTTACATTAATAGCCGGTGTAACCGCCATTCGCTTTAAGTAATTATATAATTGATCTCCATGAAAATATTAGCTTTAGATATATTAGCTTAAAAAAGTTGAGAGAAAAACTTGTTTTTTATTTTTAGCAATTCGTAAAATTTTTCTAAAGTAGATCACATATTTTGCAGAATAATATTTGCACTAATATTAGAATATTATTCCACATGAAATTATTTGCGTCTTTATACGATTTTAAAAATAACTCTATAAATTAGACATTAATAATCTTTGCCTTCTAAGAAAACTTCATTGTAATTTGGTTAAAACTCAATACTAAAATAGATCAAATCGTAAACATGTAAAAAAGTTAATTATTAAACAAAAGTTTTCATTGTACAAACGTTTCATAAAATTTAGAGAGAGTCATAGATTAACTACATTGAAGTGTACATTGTACAAACGAGTCATGAAATTTAAATAATTTTAAAGTATGATCAGATTTATTTTATGATAAGCTTAAATTCAAAAAGGAGAATAATATCCGTTGTCTATTTACCACTATCCACAACCTTTCTCAGAACGAAGCCCCACTGTCTTCAATGCATTTACAGAAAATTTTGATCATCATGGAAAGATTGAAAATAACAGATTTTTTAGATTTTAGATTTAATGAGATGTAAGATTATCTTAACGAAAAGATTTGAAATAGTATGCCTAAAAGCAAAGCAGTTTTTATACTAGTTATTGAATGAAATTGTTTTTGAAATTTGTCGGATTAAATTGTTGTAGGGAATCAATGTCCTATTTTTGAATTTTGAAAGAAAAATTGTTCATCTATATTATTTTTTAGAGTGCGCAAATTAGAACAAGCATTGCAAGAAATTACACGGTTAAACACTATAAAAATTAGGCCCTGAATGGCCGAGTGGCTAGCGCTCTGGCGCTCGGTACCACAGGTTTCGGGTTCGAGTCCCAGTGGTGCCATGGTTTTTTGTAGTGGTTCGGAGTCCGCTTTAAACTGTAGGTCCCGGTCCTAACAGGATCGTAGAGCTTTGCTGGGGCATTGTCACTCCGCGTCTTCTTCACGCGCCCCCTGGGTAGAGCAAAGTAAGCAAGTCTGTGCAGCGCTTGCCTTAAGGCATCCATCAGTGTTTGCCAGCTGCATTAGAAGAAAAAAAAAAAAAAACACTATAAAAAATTTTACATGTACCTATAATATTATTTATAATGTCTATAATGAATTTAAACTTTAATAAGAGATTAATTAAAAATGTTCCTTTTTTCTCTTTTTGTAATCGGTCTCAGAAGCAGAATATATTTTCAAATCTTTTTCAGCTTGCTTTTATCATCATAGAAAGATTTTTTAAATATCCCTCGAAATGAAACTTTGAGGGGCTTATCTTTTTATAAACATTTTAAACAAAAATCCATTAATTAATTAATTAATTCCGTATTAATTCCTAATTAATCCCATCTCAAATATTTAATAAAAAGATTTGTTAAACTCCATAATTCACACTATGTAAAAATTTATGCAATATAAATAATTCTAAGTTAAATTCATTGTAAATGATGAGTACATGTATATTATTAATTATTGAGAAAATGTTATGCATTAAATTAAAATACACAAAATCTCACGTTTTCAATTACCTGTTTCTACGATCTGTATAAAAAAATACAACTGGATTATTTTGCTTAATATGTTTACCATCATAGAAAGAGCTTAAAAAACATTCCTCTAAGTGATCCATTTTCTTTCATTGTAAACATTTGATAAATATTTCTTTAATAAAGATAATATTAAAAAGGAATCAAAGCCACATCTGTAGTTTTTCAATACAATAAGTTTCAAATAAATTATTTTGGGACTAAGAAAAGAAAACTTGCTATACAGGTATTTATAAGGTAAAGCTCAGTAAAAATACTAAGTTTACATTAAGTATTGTGTGTTGCAAGCCTGCAAACGTGCATGCATTGTGTCATACCGGTGCCGAATGTCATTTTGTGGTGTGGAGTTCCATGCTTGTTGTACTTGTTTTGTCAATACTGGGACGGCCAGTGCTGGCTGTGGATGATGCTAGAGTTTTCGTCCAATTATATCCCATAAGTGCTCAATTGGAAAGAGATCTTGTGATCTTGTAGGCCAAGGTAACATGTTGACACTCTGTAGAGCAGAAAGGTATGAGGGCGAGCATTATCCTGTTGGAAAACTCCTCCTTGAATACTGTTCATGAATGTCAGCACTACAGGTTGAATTACCAGACTGAAGTACAAATTTGCAGTCAGTGTGTTTGGGATAACCATGAGAGTGTTCCTTCTATAATAGGAAATTGCTCCATGACTCCAGGTGTAGGTCCAGTGTGTCTAGCTCGAAGGCAGTCTGGTTGCAGGCGTTCCCCTGGCCTCCTTCTGACCAACACATGGCCATCACTGGCACCATTGCAGGACCTGCTTTCATCCGAAAACACAACAGATCTCCACTCCGTCCTCCAATGAGCTGCGTCATGATAACACTATTATCGCAAACGGCAATGGCTTGGAATCAGTAGAATGCATGCTACAGGGCGCCTGGCTCGGAGCTCTCTTTGAAATAACCGATTTCTAACAGTCCATTGTGTCATTGTGGTACCAATTGCAGCTCGAATTTCTGCCTCAGACGCAGTACGATGCGCCACAGCTGTGCGCTAAATACGGCGGTCTTCCCTTTGAGTTGTGCCACGTGGCAGCCCGGAACCCGGTCTTCTTGAAGCAGTACCATCCCTTGGCCACTGTTCCCAACAATCATGCACAGTGGACACATTCCGACCAAGTCTTTCTGTAATATCTCAGGAAGAAAATCCACCTTCTTGTAGCCCCATTATACGCCCTCGTTCAAAATCGGTGAGCTGGTGATAAGGGCTTCTTCGTCCTCTTAAAAGCATTCTTGGCTAACATCAACTCAATACGCAAATTTCAAAGCTTAATAACTCTCACGAACTTTACAACACGCATTTAAAGCAAACCTGATTTGCATGTCCCGAGTGGCTCTACTAGCGCTACACTTACCCGAAAAGCGCGAAAACTGAATCGATGTCACCTTTCAGATGTGTAAACACGCCTACCAAATTTCGTTTTTCTAACGTGTTCTTCGTTTCGTTTTTCTTGGTGTTGGGATTTTTTTCCCGTCAGTTTATGATGACTTTTATAGGAATTAACTAATTAATAAAGATCAAATCAACATAAAGTGATTATGATTTCCAACCTTAAAAGTATAGGAAGTCTTTTATGAATACAATAATTAATTAGTGTCTTGACATAATACATCGTACACACTGCTAATAAAGCCTTGAGAAAGTTAAGTATTCTCGGAAAACTATGTGGAACTACTTGGGGATCAAGACCTAAAACTGTAAAAAACGCATTCTGCTCCATCATTAGACCTCTGCTTGAATACGTCGCCCCGATTTGGAATCCAAGTTCCCAGTTTTCTAAAATGGACTCTGTCCAATACAGAGTATCGAAAATCATTATAGGAGCAGTCTCCTCAACCAATAACAACAAGGCTGAACATGAATGTAGCATCGCGAAAGCGTTTGACAAGATTTGGCATACCGGTTTAATCTTCAAACTCAAAAAACTAAATTTCCCTCTTCCGCTCACTCTGGCTATTAAATCTTTTCTTGAAAACCGTTCGTTTCAAACTAAAGTCAATAATACTACTTCTACTACGCGAAAAATGGAATGTGGACTCCCGCAAGGATCCTTATTATCACCGCTTCTTTTTAATATCTACGTGAATGACTTCCCGCGAGAGGAAAATATTCTCACAGCTATGTACGCAGACGATACCGCAATCATTACACAGCACTTCCATGAATACACTCTCTATTTTAGACTTCAATCTTTTGTCCATGGGCTACAAACTTGGCTCTGCTTATGGAAAATCAAAGTTAATACCAGCAAATGTGCAGTTCTCATCTTTCACCGCAAAAGAACCACTCCAAATGTTCATCAAATTCTTATCTTTAACGAACCAGTGCCTTTTGTAACTGAGTACAAATACCTTGGTCTCATATTGGACCGCCGCCTTACATTTCAAAAACACATTCATTACATTATTTCTAAAGCTAATAAAGCCAAATTCACAATTGCACCTTTAATTTTCGGGAAAAGCAAAATATCGCTCTGAGGCAAACTAAATATTTACATCTCACTTATCCGACCTATACTGCTTTATGCGATTCCGGTCTGAATAAATTCAGCAATGATCTATTTGAAGCGACTACAAGTTCTTCAAAATCAGTTCTTAATGACGATAACAGATGCGCCTTTTCATTATAACCGCCATCGTATTCACGACAAATTAAAAATTGATCCTATTCTAAACCTTGGCAAAAAGATTACTGAAAATTTCATTCTAAAAATTGATGCATCTACAAATCCAACACTGCTAAATCTCCCGTATTATGATCCGACCACGCGCCATGCGAAAAAACGCCCGCGTTCTATTTACTTTCAAGACTTCAGTTCATTCCCCGTGGCTAAAAGAATACACTTTGACCCGGGGTGAAAAAGCTCTGTGCCTGACATTTCACTCTCTCGTTTTGATGCGAACTTCATTCTCCGATTCCAAAAAGAAGATCCATTTTTAAGTTTAGAATCATTTTTGTAGTTTATTTTGATAACTTCGGAATCACTCTTTTCTTTCAAGGTCGCTCCAACGCAGAACTTCGAAACGATATAGTTTTTGTTTGTTTATAACTCTGCCCTCTTCTTTCCTTTTCTCTTTCTCTTCAGCCAGCCAGAAGTTTTCGTTGTTTCGTAACGGTTATTTTTTTAACTCCTTTTAATTGCCACAGTTTTTATTTTTAAATACTTTTGTGAACTATTATTTTAAATTTTGTATTTACTAACCTTTTTACTCCTGTAAATTCTCTCCGAGCATGGGCTCGTTTAATATTCTTTCCTTAGCTCATCTTTTGGATTTTAAAATTATGTTTTAATAATAATTATTGATGGAGGTACTGGAAATTCCCTGGTATAACATAAGTAACATAACTCCAACTAAACACCAACCGTTACTTATGAATGTGGCCAACCTCCTCTCGAAAACAGACGCAATATTGAAACCATCATATTTACTAATAGCCTTCGTAGTAATAACGTGGATCATATTTCTACCAGAGTATTTAATTAATGGAAGGGTTCAACCAGATTCAACAGATCCTCAACTCTACAGCCTGATAAAGATATTATTCGGATGAAGATATAAGAGTCGATGAATATATAAAGATATAAAGTCGGATGAATTTGGAACATTCCTCTCTGGATTTTGTTCAAGAACCCCTTTTTCCCAGAAAACCACCAAGTGTACTAAGTTTGGTTTGAGCCTATTGCAACCTTGTTCAAAAAAAGAAGACTCCAACATTCTCAAACAAAAAGGGTCCTTGATACCATAGATAAGTTCTCACAAGGTAATTGCCCCAACGCTCAAAAATTGCCCCAACGCTTTCCTGAAACCTAAGCACATTCTAGAGTACCCAGCACTCACTCCCCATATTTTGCAATTCGGTATGGTGCCAATTACGGCCAACTTAAGAGAAGTCCTGTATAGTGAAGCGCCGTCGTTACTAGCGGCTGCTATCGTGAAGACTTTTGACTTGATCTAACTTTAATAATAATATTTTAAATCCATGGACACGATAACAACAACAACATGAATAAATACTGCATTAGGATGAAAGGCAGCGCCATTCTAAGGATTACAATTATCTATATTTCATTTAGGTAAATAGAAAAATAAAATATTACTTACTATTATTATCAAATATTATAAATATTACTTTTTATTATAAAAATTAAATAAATAATAAAAGTAGTAAAATATAGAGTATTCAAGGCCTGCAGACACATATTTTGTGTCATCAATAAAACATTACTAAAAACATAACTCAGAACATAACATGAAACATAACTCATCATAACTTTTTAAAAATAGTTATGATGATGTTAATAGAAGTTAACTAATTATTAACTGTCAAAATTGCATTGAAGTGATGACGTCTTTCATCTTTTAAATGTAGAGGAAGGCATTTATCAATACAATAAATTATTATTTTACGGTTATTTAATAATTATTACATGATGGTAAAAGATCAGAGATAATGTAAGTAATACAATTCTCTAGATTTAATATAAACAAAATGTTAAATAAATCACATTTGACCAATAACAAAAATTAATTTATATATATATATCATATTCTTTTCTTTTGGTGGTTCAAAATTAACAGGGAATTCTTCTTTAGAAAGTGATACTCCTCCACTCAGATCTCTTAAAAATTAAATAAAATCTTGAAAGAAAATCAAGCCACTGAAACCAACTGATTTAAACTACTGCAAACACATATGAAAATATCTTAATATGTCTTACAAAAATGGCAAACACATATCGTAGATGTCTTACTATCAAAATTATACTTTAAAAAAATATTTATAATTACGTCAACAGATGTTAACAAATTATTTACGATCATATCTCTATGAATGTGATCATGTTTTTGAATCTTCAAAGTATAGGAAGACATTAATCAATACAATAATTAATCAGTTTCTTGAAATTAAAAAAGGACTACACTAGAGTAAAAGGACAGTGAAAATCTAACAAATACAGTGATCCAAATTTCATATACGCATATCAATAAATAAAGTATTTAAAACATGTTAGTCTTACCTTATTTCTGGAAGTAGTAATTCATTTCCGAGATTTTCTGGGCATTTTTTTCTACAAGTTGGATTTCCATCCAACAGGAAATAAGAACATTTCCCTTGAAAAAAGTTAGGTTTATTTTGCGGGTAAATGTAACTGGCAATTTCATAAAAGTGGTAAAAAAATGCCAAACAAATGCTGAAAAATACTTCTTCACATTGTTGCTTATCTTCTAATTTTGTATACTTTTTCTGAATCATACATTGGAAATGGTTACTCCTGAACTTCAACCATTGAACTAACTCATAGATTTCATTAGCATCTTTTAGTTTTTCTGGAATACTCCACTTGTATCTGATAGAAAATGCTTTTAAGAGTTCCAATATAGGTCCCCACCTTTCTAAAGGAACAGTTCTGCATAAATGAAGAGACTTAATGATTTCGTTATTTTGTGCTGTGGGTGGTATGAATATGCAACTTACGTAAAACTCTACAGCTTGTTGCAGAAAATAAAAGTCTCTTTCATTCCTCATATCAACTTGTGACATTTGTATAATCAGAGGAAACACGTGACAAACTGATATCATCCGGTAGTGATTGATAGGATCATTCATGTTACAGTTTTTCTCATATAATACTAATATTTCGTTGACATCGTAAGCATGTTTGACGTATTTAGGATAAGGAATGTGTTTTAAAAAAGCCAACATTAATTCACAGTATTCAAAACAATCCAGAGTAGTGATGTTTTGGATAACATTGAGCATTACTTTGTATTTTGCATCTTCTGGAAGTAGTTCAAATATTTTTCTCATAAAACTGTTTGACTCTGAACACAATGTTTCAGCAATTTTTTCCACTTCCTGGTTTACAGTTTCAATGGATTTTTCTATCAGTTCCCCGAGGCACTTGGAACTTTCTTCTAAATCATTCCTTGCATACGCTCTTCGGTAGATTTCATAAAGAATATCGGAACTCTGAGGAAAATCAGACCTAGAAAAAAGTGACCAATTAATTTGATTAAACTTCATTCTTTGGTTATTCTTATTTTTTTAAACATAAGTTTAAAAAAAATAAGAATAACCAAAGAATTTTAGCAGAGAAGAAAAAAAAATTAAAAATTAATTTTTAGTCTAAAATTAAATCTTCAGTATTTTCAAGAGGGATCGCATTGTTTATTTATTTATTAAATAAAAAGAATGAAAACAGTTTGACTGGAGTGCTGTTAGCACCAAAGAGCATAAGGATTATTACTCTAACCTAAAAAGAAATAAAAAAAAAACTTCCTCTAATATACTGTACTAAACATTTTGAAACAGTTTTGAAGAAATAAGTTACAATATCAAATTTTTAACTTACTCATCAGAAGAATTTGAACCTTCACTATCTGATGCCATTATTGTTATCTTCCAACACTGGAATAGAAATTTACTTGTTATTACAAAATTACAATAAATGTATGGGAAATTAATAAATTTGCTATCATTTTGTTTATTTCTTCAATTTAATGTAAATTGATTATATACCTTATTACAGAATCAGACCTGCCAGTTTTTGAAAATGTAAATTGAAAATGTAAACACATGTTCATAAAAACTACACAAATAATTTATTTACACACAAATAATAGTTTAATATATATCATAATATCTTTTAACAATATATACCATAATAGTCTGTTAATTTTTTTTTTTTTTGGATGCTTATACACACACATACATTCACAGACATTACTTCACATGTCCCGATACCTAATTAAAAAGGAAAGTTCCGCCGACATGTGCTTTTTATATTTAGTAATCTTGACTGGTATCAGAATTAATTAATTGGTGCAAAATTTTATTTGTTATCTTCGGAAAAAAATTATTTTTAGATGGTGCATTTTTAGGAATTAGTTTTACTGATACTTCTGAGTGGTAACAAAAGAAATGCCTCATATTATACGCAGCGGCCTCATACGCAATGCCTCATATTATACGAAGGCATCCACATCTTAAAATCTTAAGATTTTCTTAAGTGCAATCCACGATTAGCAGGAAATTACGGGTCTATGTAATGAATGATCAAATGTAATGATGCCCATTACTCATCGATTAAATTAATACCAAAGGAAAAATAATAATAACAAAACGTAATTATCTGTACTTACTACTAGAAAAATTGCTGCTCTGTTACTAAAAATACGCACCAACTTATTTGGAATGAAGGAGAAGAAGTTAAAGGTGTATAAAGGCTGGGCAAAAATTATTAAATCAATTTTAAATTGGTTTTGACGAAACATTAAAATACATATTAACTCTCTCTCTGATAAAAATTTAACTAAATTACATTCATATTAAAATTAAAAAAGTACTCATTTATATTTATGTAATTATTTATGTGCCCTACTTATATACCAAATTAAAAATAGAAATGCATTCATAAATACTTTTATATTATGTGCCATCTGGTACTTAGAGATCCCCATTCTACCCATCTACTGCGAAACATTACGGATTTCGATTATAATTTTATTAAATTGAATTTAGTCATAAATTAAATATATAAAAAAAAATTTATTTTTTTGTTTGGTATAACAACTAACTTTGTTATAACATGCAATTTAAAATAAATAGCTTTTAATTAAGAAATAAATCATATCTTTCTAATTAATCATATAATATATTTGTTTCTTGCTTTCATCTGTGCGAAGGTATTAATGACATAATCATACTTAACTTCTTGAACTAATTGTGTGCATTGAGCCTTTACTTCTTTTCACTCTTTTCAGGGTGGAAAAAGATCTTTCTCCAGAACAATTTGTTGCAAAAATACAATTGTTGCAGGTAGCAAGAAAAGAAGCATTAAAATTTGGTCTTACAGTTGATAAAAACAAAATCAATTTCAAATTTTTGCCGCCTCGAAAATTTTGGCCCCCTAATAATATGCCTCCCCCTAGGCCCGGGCCTCGCGGGCCTAAGCCTAAATCCATCACTGTGAGAAAGACTCCTCCTAAAAAGGTGGAGTTGAGTATGAGTCGGAAATAGAGAAGCGGACCTAGCATACTGATAATTCCTTAGCTACGATGGCATTGTAAGAAAAGTAGGAGAACTTTTCCTGGTAAATAAAACAACTTCTGTTAAGGAGAACGGTCGGAAAGACTGAAAGAGGTATTTCTTGTATATCGGATTAATTATGAAGAAAAAAAGATGGTAAAAATTTATTAAATGACTTGTTTAAAAATATAGATATATTTTAGAACTTCGGGTCAGCTCTCTCCACATCTAGTAAATGATACTGTAAAATTATTTTACATATTTAACAAATGATTTTTTAAAAAAATGAAATGTTTTGATGGTGATAAGACAGGCTGTCTACATTCCCCCACCCCCTCCAAAAAAAAAAATATTTAGTCAATTTTTTCAGGAAAATTTCGAAATGAATGACAACAGAATACTATTATTATTTTTTTAGGCATTAATATAACATTATTGGTACTTTTTATTCCACAAAAATGCTCATTTATACAAATCTTATAAATCAATATGTTAATAAGTGCAAAAGCTTTGATTTTCTCTCAACATTAATCTTATCATTAAGTAATTTTTCATCCTTTATATATTTAACACAAAGAAAATAGGCTTAAAAAACTAAATGATAATTAACTACCTAAGGTCATATGCTTAAAATCATAAGGAACAATTGTAATGTTTCTCTGTACATATAACAACAAATAAATGTTTATAAGAATTTAACTATACATAAATATGTAAAAGCCATACAATTAATTATTAAAACAAAATATTTAAGAATTTACAGTACAATCTGTTATTTTCCATACATTTTGTCAGCTCTTAATAACATCACAAATTTCGATTAATTGTAATAATTGTCTTTAATGGCAATAATTTAATTTTCGAAAATAATTTTTAATTAGAAAAATATTAGGCTTTTTAATATAAAACTCAGACATAATAGAATACTGGGAAATTTATAATTATATAAATTTAATATTTTATAATTATAAAATAGTATTAACTTACAACAATCATTTTTTTTTTTTTTTTTTTTTTTTTTTTTTTTTTTTTTTTTTTTTTTAGTTTATCAAATTTTAAACTATTTATCGTATTTAAAACCAAAACAAATAAAATTAAATTTAAGAAAATAAATAATTTTAATCATAATTACCCCATATGAAATTCTGTAGTTGCTATTATTTTTAAAACAAAAACCAATCGATTTTTTAAAAATAATTTCTTAAAGAAAGAATTCAATTGAACTCAAAAAATAATTAATTTAAAAAATTTAATATTATATAATATATTTTGCATTAATTAATAACTTTCTTTTTCCCATTTGAAATTTTATAATTTTTATCCGAAAATAAATGGATTTTTTTTAAATAATTTTTAAAAGAAATTTTAAAATGACATTTAAAAAAATTAATTAAAAGAATTTAATTTTTAAAAAAACTTGTTTTGAAAAAGTTCATTTTCTAATTTTTTTGGTATGAAATTTTATAAATTTATAACAATTAAATGCAAACTAAATAGATATTTCAAAAAATTTTAATTTAATTTTAAAAATTTAATTAATTACTTAATTTCATGGGAAAATATTATGATTCATATATAATTTTGTAGATGCTATTATTTTAAAAACAAAACAAATAGATTTTCCAAAAATAATTTTTAAAAGAATGTTTTCAATTAAATTTAAAAAATAATTTATTTACAAAATTTAATATTTAAAAATATTTTTCCAGTAATTAATAACTTTTTTTTTCATATGAAATTTAATAATTTTAATCTTTAAAACCAAAATAAATGGACTTTTAACATATAATTTTTAAACGCAATACACTCTTAAAAAATAATTAATTGAATAACAAATTTAATTTTTTTAAAAGTAGTTCTTAAAGAAATATATTTTCTAATTTGTTTGATATAATATTAAAATAATTTTTATTACAATTAAATGCAAAATGAATGGATATTTAAAAAAATTTAAATTTAAATTTAAAAAATTAACTAATTACTAAATTTCATGCGAAAATATTATGATTCATATATAATTTTGTAGTTGCTATTATTTTTAAAAACAAAGCAAATAGATTTTTCAAAAATAATTTTTAAAAGAAAGTTTTTAATTAAATTTCAAAAATAATTAATTTAAAAATATTTTTCCAGTAATTAATAATTTTTTTTTTCATATGAAATTTAATAATTTTTATCTTTAAAACCAAAATAAATGGACTTTCAACAAATAATTTTTAAACCAAATTTTTAAGTACACTTTTAAAAAATAATTAATTGAATAAAATTTAATGTTTTTCAAAGTAGTTTTTAAAGAAATTCATTTTCTAATTTATTTGGTGTAATATTTAATAATTTTTATTAGAATTAAACGAATTTTTATTACAATTACAATGAATGGATATTTTAAAAAAATTTAATTTAATTTTAAAAAATTAATTAATTACTAAATTTCATATGAAAATAATGTGATTCATATATAATTTTGTAATTGCTATTATTTGCAATAGCAAACGAGTTTGAACCTCATTTTCAAACACAACCGTTTTACAACTTTCTTTGATGTCGTTTTAAATTACGGAGGAACAAAAAGGAAATACCTATGACAACAATAATTTATTTTCAAGGCTGTAACAAACGGTAATTTGTTTATTGTTGATGATATCCTACTGATTTATACTGCTTTCTTTCTTTAAGACTGTAGCAATTACATGCTCATTGAAACTGAACCCAACTACTAGCGATTAGTTTGACAATGATATGAAATGCAGTTAAATCGAAAGTAAACATCAATGTCAACATAGTATCTCCAATGTTAACACAATGCAGAAAAAAAGATGCATATTGTCTATTATTAAATATTTATTGAAGAAGAAAATATTTTTTTGCATAAGAAAGTTATATTGTATCATACTTTTTCTCTAGTAAATCCCAAATTTTGACAATAGTTGTCGAACATTCAACCATGTCTAATCAGTTCGACAATGTTTCTTCGGATATTTTTCGACGATACAAGATAAAAAAAAAGCATTATAAATATTGATAAATTTGACAGAAATGTATAAAAAGTGCCTATTTAGCAAAAAATACCTATATGATCTCATTATTGTTGATAATGTTCATACATTGCAAATAAAATGGCGAAGCAATTGGGTTTAGTTATGAAGAATACGTACCTAACATTATGATGTATAACAATGTACACTCATGTCCATAAATTAAGGATAATGAAGTTCAGGCAAAGAAAGAGACAGAAGCAAAACAAATTTGACTTATTCGTAAAGTCTATTTATTAAACAAAAGGTAAAGAGCAAAAAAGATGCTATATGTTTGACATAATTAATAAAAATTGCGATTTTTGCTCCCTGGAGCAAATTTCAAAAAAGAACCTATTTACAAAAAACAGTATAACGTGGTTAGTATGATGGTTAATATGGAGTATGTTTCCCGGACGATACAATACAGGCCTTACAACGCCTAGGCATGCTGAGTGTTCGATAGCTCGGACTCAAGAAGCATACTCCAATAATGACACATACTCCGTTAATGGACTGTATTTAAAACTCCTTTATTTTTGGCAGTCATCAAACTCGTAGATGGAACTGCCCACATAACCTTTCACTTGAGGGTTACACTCAATTATTTATGCAGTCATCGCGCTCATGGATGGACTGCCATAAGCAACCTCTCTTGATGGTCGCTGGGGTTGAACTCAATGAATTATACAGCCATCGCTACTCATGGATAGACCGCTAACACCAACCTTTTCCTTCGGTCGCTAAGTTTCAACTCGTTTTACTTACATTCCTTCTTTCTCTCCCTGGCCCTCACCCCCTGCCAGACACCCCCACAAACAGGGTGTTTTTCTGGGCATAGGGCGTTGACCTCCCCCAGGCGGGAAAAGCTGGGTTTCGACGTAACATACCGCACCCATTGATATGTTTACTAAACATTCAATAATATACAATACATTCTAACATACAAATTAACAATTCTAAACATACAATAAGTCATTGAAAATGAATATATATATGTATACATTGTACTAAATTTAAACAAATTACAAATATAACACCATGGATATAAACAAAAGCACTCTAAAGAAAATTACTCTGGCATAGGCAAAACACACACATTTTGATACTGTTCTCTTAAAAATTCCACTCTGGATTTTTATTAAGTACTCTGCTTTTATTATCAACACCATAATAAATATCAATTATTCTGCCTAGAGACCATTTCCAAGTAGGTAAATTATCATCAACCAATAGTTAACCACTAACTCACCAATGTTTACATTGCATTTTCAAAGACCCATTTATTTCTTTGTTGCAATTCACTTAAATAGCTACGGTGCCATTTTCTCCACACTAATTGAACTATTTTAGTTATTCTTTGCCTCTTATTGAGATTATTATCTTTTAAATCAATTAAATTAGGCTCTAAAATAGCGTTCATTGATCGATTGATCAAAAATTGGGCTGAAGTTAAACCTCGAAGTTATCACTATCAGTAGAAGTTGGACTCAATGGTCTAGAATTCAAAATTACTTCAGTTTGTATACACACAGTTAAACTCCATAATTTAAATTAGCACCTTTAATTACTCTTCTAAAAAGAAACTTTTGATTTTCTCTGTTTGCACCTACAAAATTCTTTGCATTATCAGAGTATAATTTAGCACATTTGTCTCTACGTGCAATAAATCTTTTTAAAGCAGCTATAAAGGATTCGGATGATAAATCAGAAACACTCTCAATATACACTGCATTAAACACAAAACAAGCAAATAAACATGCATACATTTTACACACAATACTCTTTCTTTGCTTACCAGTTTTAACCAAAATGGTCCACAGACATCTACTCCTGAAACACTAAATAGATACTCAAGGTAACTCTATCTTTTGGTAAACTACCCATTAGTTGTGTTGACACTATAGGTTTTACTTTAAACAAATAACACATTTATGCACTATTTTTCTACAAATAGATTTTCCACCTTTAGGGTAGAATTTCTCACGTACATGACACAAAAGAGCAGATAATCCTACATGATAATATTTTATATGGTAATTAGAAATTAACATCTCAGTAAATGCATGATTTTTTAGGCAACATTATACGGTGTATTATCACAACTACATTCCACATTACTCAAATGTCCACCTACTCTTAAGATTCCATCTAAATCTAAAAGGGGATTTAAAGATTCTCATTTACTCTTCGACATAAGTTTCTTATCTTTCAATAGACTTTTGAAAACTTTTCTTGTTGAATAAATTTTACCAGAAATATCTCAGCAATATTAATTTCTATCATGCATGAATAACTAAGCAATAATAATATATATAAATTATCAATATAAATAAATTATCAATTGAATAATTTAATTTAAATGACAAACACCTGGTATTTCCAATAAATCTAAATCTGTAACTTAGATACTTAAACTTTTATAATTATTACTTAAACTCAATAAATAGTTCATGAAATTTCAGTCACTTGTTTCATAAACAATTTGTTCTCACCAACACTGGATCACTTAGTTCAGAAAAGTTCTCGTCCTGTCTTTCAAGGATCTGGATCGGTTGATCAGGATACTTTTCTCCAGCCAGGAACTCTAGTCTCACCTAATGTGGTATCACTGGAAATCAGATGACAATCGATGAATTGTAGCAACTCTGATGAGCACGAAAGTCTTTTAATCAATTGATCACTTGATTTCGAATCACTCCAATAAACTACTTAGATGTTTTAAGCTTCAAGGCACATTCACAAAAGAAGTTGATGAATTCTCAAAATAAAACACTGAGGACCATTGAAGCATATTAAACACCAACTGTAACAGATGTTATACTCTCACACGAACAGTTGAGGTTCGGCAATGGCACTTGCGGTTCAGGGCATATTCCCTTGCCAGCCACCTCTGTTTCTTCGACGGTCCCATAGTTGAACGGCTCCTGTGAACGGCAATGGCACTTGCGGTTCAGGGCATATTCCCTTACCAGAACTCCCATAGTTGAATAGAACTCCTATAGACTCCCACATCCATATGATGGTTTACCATATCTGCTTCCTCTATCTCCTCCATAACGGAAAGCATCTCCTCTGACTCCACGGTATTCTCCTCCTCCACAGTCTCCTCGTTTATCTCCACTGGAATAGCCACCATCTTTACTGCCACGGATGTCTCCATCAGCACGGTCTCCTCGTTTAGCTCCACCAGCTCGGGATGGGTCTACTCTTATCTCTGATCCGTTGATAGTAGCCCCATTCAAGGTCTTTGAGGAACAATCAAATACTCGTAATTTCTCAGGCCAGTAAACGCCGTGTTGAATTGCATGAGTATCAACTGGTACCTTTTCCTCAATTATTTTTTCGCATGTAGAATTTTCACTATCACCTGTTAATTCCAATTTCTCAAACCCTTCTATTGGGTAAATTTTTCTCACTGGAAAATCAACTCTATCTGTGGATAGTCCACAATGCTCTCTATTTACATTTCCTGTGGTGCTGCACCCAGACACGACAAAGCCAAACACAGTATTCTGAAGAATAAGATTTGAATTTTCTATTTCTCTCTCCTCAATTTCATTTTCTTTCACAGAAGTACGTGGTCGATTAGCAATCATAGGCTTTACAGGTAATGCAGGCCTAGAAGGAACTACAGGTTCTACACTGCGATACTCAATAGATTTAGGTTTCTCTTTACTTGCTTCTAACACAGATGATGATGTTGAGGGAATATGAGGGGTTCGAGTTTGGTGGAGAGAAGTGTTGTTGTTTGAATCACTTGATTTCTTAGATTCGTTCAAATTCTCTTTTGTACTGACTTTGTTAGAAACACCTTTTTCTGGAACATTGTCAGTTTTTGCACTGTTTTGCTGTGCAACACTCTTTGACGCAAAACAACTTGAATTATAAACATTGGAAAATGGTCGGGAAGTAAGATTACACACGTTTGATGTTGGCTTCACAACTGATAATGGATTAACATTTTTCTTATTAGAAGTTGAAGAATCTAAACTATTGGGCCATGACTCCTCTTCAGTTGAGGAAGACAAAGAGTCATCACTCACTCCTTTATTATAGCTAAATTGGAAAGTTTTAGCTGAATCCCTTTTCCAATTTACAAATTCCAACTCTTTTTCAAGTTTGGCCAAATGAATTTTCTCTATCTCTATTTTTATTTCCCATTCTCGTTCCTTTTCTGCCAAAACTCGTTTCTTTTCTTCCAAAACATCATCTACAAAATTGCGCACTATTTCAATTCTGTTTTTGTATATTTCACTGGATTCAATTAGTTCGATCAAAGCTATTTTTGTTGCATTGACCGGAATGGTTAAGCCCAACTCTTCAGCTACCTCTTTAAGCTCATCTTTCTTTAGATTTAAAGTAACAGACATTGTTTATTCACTTAAACTCACTAAACAATGAACTACAGAACTTAACAAAACCTGTCACACTCAACACTCTAATGCAACACCTTAATTAACCTAAGTTAACACAACAAACAAAGGCAACTAACACATAAACTCAAGCTAAAACTTCACTAATACAATGCACTGCAGAATTTAACAAACTGTCAAACTACACTCTAATTCGACCTTAATTAACCTAAATTAACACAACAAACAAAGGCAATTAACACATAAACTCAAGCTAAAACTTCACTAATACAATGCACTGCAGAATTTAACAAACTGTCAAACTACACTCTAATTCGACCTTAATTAACCTAAATTAACACAACAAACAAAGGCAATTAACACAATCAAAGACATTATACTTTAGTAATAGACACACTATACTATATACTAAATCAAGCTAAATGTCCAATACTTTAGAATTATTAAACTTCACCTACCGAACTCATGGTAGAATGCAGCCAACGATTCGTGGAAATCCAAAGGATCACTCTATCTCAATACTAATCACAACAAATCCGTCTCCGGGAGACTGGACCAAATGTTCGATAGCTCAGACTCAAGAAGCATACTCCAATAATGACACATACTCCGTTAATGGACTGTATTTAAAACTCCTTTATTTTTGGCAGTCATCAAACTCGTAGATGGAACTGCCCACATAACCTTTCACTTGAGGGTTACACTCAATTATTTATGCAGTCATCGCGCTCATGGATGGACTGCCACAAGCAACCTCTCTTGATGGTCGCTGGGGTTGAACTCAATGAATTATACAGCCATCGCTACTCATGGATAGACCGCTAACACCAACCTTTTCCTTCGGTCGCTAAGTTTCAACTCGTTTTACTTACATTCCTTCTTTCTCTCCCAGACACCCCCACAAACAGGATGTTTTTCTGGGCATAGGGCGTTGACCTCCCCCAGGCGGGAAAAGCTGGGTTTCGACGTAACACTGAGTATCAAATTATCAATCTGATCTTGGAGAATATTACACCACTCATCAAGCAATGCCCTCCGAAGTTCCGGTTGACAGGTGGGAGGCGTTTGACGGGCTACAATTCGTCGGCCAAGCATATCCCACACATGCTCTATTGGATTCAAGTCCGGTGAGTATGCTGGCCAATCCATACGGGTGATATCCTCCAATTGAAGGCATTCGGCTACAATGTTTGCACGGTGAGGACGGGCGTTGTCATCCATAAACAGAAATTCAGCACCCATGGCGCCCCGAAACAAACGTACATGTTGTTCCAGAATGACATCCCGATAGATGTGGCCTGTCATCGTTACACTCTGAACATGCAGGTCAGTTCTGGAACCAAGAATAATTCCTCCCCAAACGAGCCATCCTGCACCACCGTAACGGTGTCGTTCAATGGTGTTCTCTTGGTGGTAACGGGTACCTGGCGCTCTCCCTATGAAAGTCCGGCGAGAATCAGACTGCAAACTAAACCTGGACTCGTCGGAAAACATCACACAAGACCACTGTTGCGGTGTCCACAATGCATGCTCTCTACTCCAGGTTAATCGCAGGCGACAGTGAGTTGCGGTAAGTGGAACACATCTGACATCCTACGAGCATATAGACCAATGTGCCCTAAGCGTCTGTATACGGTCTGCCTTGAAACTGTCGTACCGGTAGCCGAAGAGAGCTGACGAGACAGGTCTGATGCTGTGTTCCGTCTGTTTCTTTTGGCAGTAACTGCTAAATACCGGTCCTCATTCGGCGTTGTAACTCAGGGGCGACCTGTGCTGTAACATCTACTCACATTACCATCATCTTGGAATCGTTGGCAAAGTCTGGAGATGACACTCTGGGAGATTCCAAGTTCCTCGGATACTTCCAGCTGGGTACGTCCACATTCCAGTCGTCCGATAATTCTACCACGTAAAAAATCATCCAAATGCTTCCTTTGTGCCATAACTATTCGGTTATTGCACTGAAAGGCTTTTAAAGCGCTTGTGAACAATTTTACTTCTTTGCCACCATTTCTTATATACCCCTCTCTTACACTCTCGTCATTGTGACGTACTATCCGCGCCATCTGGTGGTTTCCTGTAATTTTCATATTCTTCTTCAAGATGTGTGTGATAATTCTACAGGTGAAATTTTTATTTTAGAGTTCAATTTCTGTGTGATTCTGAATTATCCTTAATTTATGGACATGAGTGTATATACTACAGAAATTACAAATTATATTGCATAAAATAATACTAAAACATTTTACAAGTGATTCTGACAACATAATTCACTAGCAATTCTTAATCCGAAAACTTTTATATCTATCTCTTCTAAATTTACAACAGTTCGACAGATAATTTTTTGAACTCATTCTTTTAAATATCTTTAGTTTAAGTATTGAATTATAAAGAAATAAAATGGTTAGGAAGCTTTCGGGGTACTTACGCAAATAAAGTAGTAGAATTTTGGACATTCAATCACTGTTGCCCTTTATCTTAAGAATTATATGCAAATGGCTGACTTCTTGACAACTTCAGTCGCTAAATTGTAGCACTGAGAAGTTTACTTGCTGCTTCATTGCCTTAATTAAACTTTGAGTTCATAGGTCGGGACGGTAGGGAACGAATTTCAACTGTAATTATTAATAATTCTGCAGAAATGTATGAACATTAAAAAAAATAATACTTAAAGAAAAAGTTAATATTTAAAAAAAAAATTGCTTTTTCTCAAGGTGAGTTACAAAAATGTGATTTTAATAAATATATTAGAAGTAAATAACAATGATAACAATAATAAATAACAGCCTTATTTTAAATTTAAAAACAAGCATGTAGATATAAAAATAATAACAACATTATAAATTATTGATAAAACTGGCTTTTAAAATTGTTTAAATTCTAGGAAGAAAATAAATTTGAAATAATTAAAACTTTTAAATGAAATTATTTGTGTGAGTGTGAATGAAATAATTTGTCATGACATCTATAGCCAAAGGGTACTTGATAATCTCAGCAAGAGGGAAACCATAACGCTTATCTTCCCTATCCGAAGGGGAATGCATCCGATTTGAATTGTAATCGGCAGAGGCATACTTCATTTGGAATCGGTCCCGCATTTGTATGTCTTTCGGGAAATAACACCGGAAAACTCCCCCTAACAGCCTGATGGTAGACTAAAAACCCTTAATTTATTTTATTGATCGATTATTTGTATTTTGTATTCGCTGTCTTATTTTATTTATTATTATATTTTTGTTGTTGTTTATCTCTTCCGAAGTTGAAATTCACATTTATTTGGTATTTCCGAAGGCATACGATCAGTGAGTTTATAAAGATAAATTACGAAAAGTCAAAAAATTTTCTTAGATTTCGTAAACAGTAAAACGCAAAAAAGAAATAAACATACAAGGGAATGTGATTAAATGGAAAACATGGGAAAATTAAACACCATGGCGACTTCCGTATTTAAAATTATTAAAGTAAAAGACAACCAAACACTTTTCGTTGTTAGCATAAAAACGTAAAATTTTATTAGATTTAATTAAAAACATGACAATAAAAAGAGAACTGGCCAATTAATTCAATTCGCAATAATATTAATTATTTATATACATTATTCAAAAACAAAAAGCAAATTTTTTTACCATAAACCGGCATTTTCTGAAAAACTATATTTTTCTGTGGAAGGACTATTCTTATAGTCAATTTAAAATGTCCCCAAGTACTGGGAATGTACATGAAATTATTCAGATAATTGTGGACATTACTATAATATTAACAAAACTAAAAAAATTTTCGAAGAATAATCAATTTATAATAGTTACTTGCAAAATAAATTTATCGAATTAAAAAAGAATTGTAGAATTACTCTACAACTCTGCTGCAATGCGGCTATGCAGAAACTACTATTAATTCCCACGTTGTACAAGTTACCACATTATTAATGAATAAACAAATTTCCTATTGAGTTAGTATTGTAACACAATTAAAATATTAATGAATGCCTGTTAAAGTTGAAATTATTAAATGTTAAAATAAATATAGAAAAAAAAATACTGCATTGAATATGAATTTTATTTATATTTTTGTTACTGGATTTCCTTTTCATATATATATATATGTATATAAATTTGTGACACAATAAGACATGGCCCCTCTGCATTGAATATTTGAATGAACAATGAATAAAGGAATCAAGAACACCACATATAGATTATGAAATATTCTGTATTAATAAATCTAGTTACAAATATGTGTATGTTTAATGTTACTTATTTTCAGACAATTACTTAACAATTAGTTTCCTATTCCATATTCATTAATTTAACGCATTTCGCAGTCAATTCATTTCCAAGTTTATTTCTATATGTAGATTTTACAAAATTCCTTAAAAAAAAACGATTTTTTACACGAATATATGGAGCCAAACATCATTAAAAATCATCATCAAGTTTCTTCACTGATGTAAAATGCTTTGGTAAAAAATTTCATACTTTTAATATAATATTTTCAATTTTTAGCGCGGAATCTGTATTATCTGCACTACTCACAAAAACTTTTCCTAATTTGATCTAAATTATGGATATCCAGCCACATAAAGCCAGATAACTACGTTGTTCCGTATTTCATTTTGCATGGATATAAAAGGAATTTAAATGTATTTTCCAAGCGTTTATATCGATTATATCTCTCTTGGAAAGCTTGTTTTATTTCATTTATAATGATTAAATATTTTTAATTGCATTTTCTTAAATGTCAAATGTATTTTAAAAAATTATTGCATTTTGAATATATTTTTGTAAATGAGAAAAATATTTCCTGATTTTCATTTCCAAATCTTTATTGAATATGTCAAATTTTGTCATATATATTTTCAAACATCATTAATATAAATTATCCATTTCCCTGAATTTTTTTATGTAGTTCAATGAAATGTCCCAGTGAGTGATGTCAAGTAAGAACATTAACTCATTTAGACAATCGATATTCCAAAATTAGTCATAATTATTAATTTTTTATTCAGAAACAGCTTTATTTCTTCTAATAAATTGACAAACCGATTAAGAATGTGACCACAACTGAGCCATAGATTGTTGTATACCAAAATCTCGAAATATTCGCACTCAATTTCTTCCAACAGTTGTGAAAATTCTCCTATATTAAGACCTCCTGCGTTTATAAAGTTGAAGGCTTTTATTACAACTGGCCTCCTTCTCTCCTTCTGAAAGATCTTTCCCGTGGTGAGGAAAGCAACAGGCTGCTTGAAAATAGCAGCTGAAATGTTATTTTTTCTAATTAAAAAAGTTTTTTAAATTCTGGATAGTAAATGATTTTTTTGTACAAAATTTAATTAAAAAATTAATTAATTTAAAATACATAATTTAAACTAGCATTACGGAATGGCCCATTCAGAATTTTAGAAAAAATCAAATTTTGAGGGAATTCTTCCGGTGATTGTTCTGATTACTTAAAAATATACCTTCTAGAAGATTCTTTGTGTGATTTCTGAAGGGCCTAGCGGGTTTTTTTCCGTCAGGCATTAGAGCACACTTTTAAGCTACATGTATGAGAAATTTATAAGATAATTAAGATGGTGAATTGGAGAGATGGAGAAATTAACTAAGATGGAGAAATTAACTATGAAGTTACTCGCATTTTAAACCAGAAAACGAAAGCTTTATGAATTCAGAAATTTATCCCATAAAATTGTATGTTTAAAATTGTGTTTAAATAAAAGCTCATTTTGTGTTAAGCAAATAAGTAATTAAATAAAAAAATATAAATAAGTTGAAGATTTTAAGACAAATTTGAAGGGATTTATTTACAGTCATTTATATCCTCAACTGTGTCATTCGAAATGAAATTAAAAAAAGATAAGAAAATTAAGAATAAAAAGTTAGAAAATTTGTAAAGGCTCATAATTTCCAAATTGCAAAACCAATCACTAAACATTAGTATTTAAGGATCAAGCGTTTTTATAAGTACGCCAATTTTTATTTAAGTCTGAAAAGATATTGCCATGGCTTTGTTGAATTAATATGAAAGAATTCACGGAACAAGAGATTTTTTTTTTTATTTTTATTAATTTCATTATTTTTGTTTTAACAATAATGGATAGAATTTTAGCTTTAAAGTTAATGATATTTTTCTTATGTAAGCATTCTATGTGATGCATTGAACTTAATATAATAAAAGATTGGACTCAGCACATATAAATTTTGCATTTTTAAATAAGTGTTTCATTTTCATCACCAAGTTACTCTCGTGCATTACAGCTCTTGTAATATCACTACTGTTATTTAATTTAATAAACACCTAAACCACTTTTTATGCAAATCCGAGTAAAAAAAAAAAAAAAAAAAATTTGTTAATTTTTATACGAACAATCTGAGAACTCAAATTTAATCACTTCTAAATTGCTATGCAGTGACCGTTGACTGGCAACTGGCGTGCCGATTACGGAGTACCAATGGGGATATACTCCTTATCCTCCTCATCTTAATTCAAAGATATAATTTATAATTTTAATAGGCTGCTTAATGTTAGTAATGTAAAAATAGCAAGATACAATTTCTAAAATTAAATAAATGGTACTCAAAAAAAATTAAAATATACTAAAAATAAATAAAAGTAATGTAAAAAATAAAAACAAAAATTAAAAATTAAAAATAAAAGAATTTAAGTAGAAATTTGGTACAATTAGGGACCAGTTGTCGATGCCACAAAACTATTGAAATTGTAAACGAACTACTGAAAGGGTTATGCTGAACGGTGGGAGAAGTGATTTTGAAACACAGCCTGCTGATTATGTAACTTTTTTTTTTCCCCAGTTATTTTTCCCCAACTTTCTGAATATGTCTGGACGTGGTTCTCCCGCACGTGACACTGATACGATGGATATTTCTACGGGAAATGATGAACAACCGCCTTATAGATTACCGCCGAACCCGCCCGTGGGCTTATCGATTTAAATTTTTTAAATATTTACCTCAATGCTGAAATTATCACCAAGATCATTGAACTCAAGGCCAAGATGTTAGCTGACTGGTTCCGGCCCAAAGATTTGGACCAAGAGTCAGCTTTCAAACTAGAAATTTTAGTACGACGCGACCGCAGCAGAAATGCACGCACTATGCGAAGGACTGGGTATAAAACATGACAAATTACCAGACGACATATACGAACTCCACAACAGGATCAAACCTATTCATCTACGTCTTCACGCTTTATACTGGCAGCCGCTTCAAATCAGCAAAAACCTCCTACCCAGAAGGGTAAAGGAAAGAGACCTTTGGATGCCAATACAAATCCAGATTCCGCCAAAGCATCTTGTATGCAAACCCCCTAAGGAAACCTCTACTGATCCTACTCCGCTACCAACAGGAAGTTTTCGCTCTTCCTGACAACGCCTCTCCCCCGAGCAATGATCCAGCCGTGTCTACTACTGAGAAGACCCGCAAATTACGCGTCCCACCATTCTTCGTTCGCCCGACCTCGAACTGGAGTAAAATATGTCTGTTCTAAAGAGAGCATGCCCTTCAATTAAATCCGTCCACGCCAGAGACAATTTCCTGAAACTCACGGTCTCTTCTGAAGAAGAACACTACCAGCTAAAAAAGGAACTCCAAGCATTAAACGCAGAGTTCAAATGCTACAACCTAAAGAAGGATAGACCTATCAAGATAGTCATCCGGGGACTCCCAGCATGCACCATCCACGAGCCCATAATAGCAGCTATAAGCTCCAAAGGATTCAACGTGATAAAATTCACGCAACTCACCTAGTCTCAATCCAGAGCACCAATGCCTCTTTTCTATCTACTGATCGCCAACAAACTCAAGGTTGTGAAGATGAAATCACGGCATCACTGAACTCTTTGGAACGAAAGTCTCCATAGAAATTTTTTACTGTTGGGAAGGAAATTCAATGTTTCCGTTTCAGGGTTTTGGCATTCGAGTGTGACTTGTCATCTTCCCATCAAATGCGTTAAATGCGCAGGTAGCCATTTCTAAAGAATGTCAACATCTTAGATATCGAACAGCACTCTGAAGTGCACTAACTGCTCAATTCCGCAAGCGGCGAATGTATATAATGGGCTCGAGGATATAACTTTAAAATGATTGTTTGTACTCCAACAACAATAATCCCAATTTGACTAAATTCAACTCTAATAACAGAGCACAACCTTTTCAATCACGCAAAATAGCCGACAACGTAAGCTTCGCAGATATAAAAACCTGTAATCCCAATAGTCATTTTCCCTCTCCGTAAGTACGTTTAGTTCAATCGCTACTTTAATATTTTTCTAAGTTATCAATTTAAATTTTTTTAAATGTTTATCTCTCTTTTTATTAATGTCTAATATTTTACATTTTTTTAGTTTTAATATTAATTTGAAAGGCATGGGGAAAAGATCCGTAATTGTTACCTTTTTAAAAAAATTTTAATTCCCTTTATTTCCAATATATTTCATATTTTATTATTTTTATTTTCTAGAAATAGTACTCTATCCTGTCCATATTAAACTTTAAATTCTTTGAATTTTTTATTGCTGCAAACTACCTTAATGATTTCTTTTTGATAATTATTACATGCAGTTTTAGTGGTCTTTATGCGGGGCTGGAAGAAACTATATAATAACTATACAAATCTATAAAATCATGTAACTTTGTTTCTTGAAAAATGTGTATCAAATTTTATAATATAGTTTTGTGTTTAGTAAACCTTTTTTAAATTGGCTCAACAATTATTCTAAAAATGCTATAGATTTCGGATAGAACCGGGTGGTATTTGCTGTCAGATAGTTCTTGTTTTTTTTTTTTTTTTTTTTTTTCCAAAATTGAAGATTTTATTTAGATTGCTAACAGCACTAAAAGTTTTTTTTTTAAGTAAATTTCGTATTCTTTGCCAATAAAATTGTTTTGAGTAGTAAAATCATCAGTGCTGAATCAGTGTCATCAATGCAGTATAAATTTCGTTATTAGAGTTTTGTAACGATTTGCACAGATGAAATGTATACCCGAACAATTTATCTAATACATGTAACTATACTAAATAATTAGTTTGTATGAATGCATGTAATAAAATTTCAACTTTAAACGATGTATTTCTAAGACATTATTATTTCTTTCAGGTTGTGAACTATGAAACATAAGAGTTCTAACTTTTTTGTCACTGACACATGCCTGTCAACCCATCCAATAGGGCATAACTGTCGAAATTTTTTTCCTGTTGGATTCCGAGACATATTCAATTTTTGCTTTCAATAAGTTTTACCTTTTCAAAGTGTGACAAAAAAATTATAAATTTTATCAATTATATTCAATGCTTTTTCAACATCCTTCATTATTATAGCATCTCCTATTGCCAAATTCAAATTCTGAAATGAGGAATGTATATATAGGGCTCGAGGATATAACTTTGAAATGATTGTTTGTACTCCATTAAATTTTTCACTTATAAAAGCTGTATCATCGTAACCTAGTCCATATAAAAATGGAAAAACTATTTCATAATTTTTAGGACATTTAATCATAATATTCGCCAAATGTTATCCTGTCGCATTTGAAACTGGTACGAACTGTAAGAAATTATTATTATTATTATTATTTTTTTCATTTACATAACGAACACATAAAGAAAACTATTCAACCGCGCATATGTCACAGGTTTCTTCGGACACTCTGGAAAAGCACCAGAAGGAATTTAAGGCTTTCACTGTTTGACGTAGAAACGTAACGTAATGAAAGAGACTCACGAAAATATGGAAATTACACACTTAAATAAATAAAAGACGTCCGAGGAGATTTTTTTAGCTGACATCCGATATTTTATGAAAAACCTGTGAAGTCTGCCAACAACTATAAAATATATCGTTGGAGACAGAGTTTGGAAACGGCAGCATCACTTTTAAAATATCCGTAAACCATGCATATGCCTACTGCAAAGATATTTGCTTTGTAAACATTACATATATCTGGCAGAAAAGTGACGAAGATAATAGAGTGTCTTGCAATGAAATATTCTAGATGATTCAAAGGTGCAATAAATGCAATCAGCGTATATTAGAAGTGTTCCGTTATTGCCACGGGTGACATGTAACATGGAAACAAATACTGCACTTTTTTCTACGTACTACAATTTTTTTAAATGTATCGGGTGGCGATTATACTCAGGGCGTCGTTTTATTGGAAAAAATTTACCTGGTTCCGTTAAGTTCAAGAAATGTTGAAGTCTCTGAAATTTCAAGTTTTAGTAATATTGTAATATTTTTAATAACCTAACAGGAGAAAGTCGGGTGCTGATGATATCTATTATCAAATCCTGTTTACAGCAGTCTAAAAGCAGTGTACTTGGGGTTTCTCTGATAAACTCAACGATAACAACATTCTACTTTCTATATAAGAGCAAAGTGTTGAATCTGGCAAATTAAAAACCCTTCTCAAGAGTTTGCTCTCATTTGAGAGTTTTAACCCTGATATTGGCTTGATAAAATCCATTAGGGTATGAATTCACAACACAGGAATCGTGTGTCTCTGTATGGCCGCCCAGACGGACTACGGCCCAGGCTCTATAGAGACAGCTTTAACTCTGCGATATCTGTTGGTTATAGTTTTGATTATTTGCTTGACGGAATATTGCATCAAAAACTCATTTGATGTGCAGCCATACAAAAGTACTATTTCTCTGCTAGAGGTTGCTAGCTGTAAAGGGCGATATCCACAAGATCTTTTCGTGTCTTGAGGATTTCTGATGATTGAGTTCAAGACCGAGAACTTGGGAATTGTCTCAAGTACGATTTACTGTCTACTCCAGCTCAACTACTAGGGAAATGTTGTCACCTAGTTGTTGATGATAGTTAGTGTAGCAAGAGCCATGTCTTTGCACGATATTTAGAAATACTGAAAAAGGATAAACTGTCAATGCTACGCACTCACGGATTGATAGTTTCTGGAGTTGACTATATGTGTTTCTTAAGGCATGTTATCCAATACACTATACTTTTAAAGTAATTTTGCATTGGGAAAGGTTATTCATTCTTTAAACAAACAGAAATGGCACAAATTGGAACTTTGTGCTCAAAACTGTCTTTCGTATGAAATAAAATATTGAGCACAGTTCCCCTTTTTTTGTGAAGAAAAATCTTTACAATGTTCTTAAATATTGTTCAGTATCTTTACAGATCATGAAAATGTACCAAGATTAGCTTCCTAAATAGAATAGAACTTCGAAAAAAGGCATCTAAATTTTGATGACAGCTTTAATGTTGGTAGTAACATTATTTCGTTGCTTTTCAACATTTTTGGGTTTCATTGTTCTTCAACTATGAAAAGATATTTAGTTCATTTTGTTCAAATTCATTCTTTATTTTATTCATTTAAAGATGTTAGCAACATTTTGACATAGCCCAGTATTTGGGAAAAATGAATTTGTGAAATGGTTGGAATAGTACATTGGTTGAGACAATTTATTTGCATGGGTTTGGCATAGTGGTAGGCATCAAAAGCGTCATATTATAAAGAAAAAGATCTAGAGGATTTAGATTTGGAAGCAAACTCGTATAGCATAAGGGTTAACGAAATGCATTTCTTTCTGTATGGTAGCTCCTTTCGGCACGTCACCATTTGTTTCTTTATGATGTTAGCAGATGCGCAGTAGAAATATTTATCATTTTCCATGTTCTGTCTGACTTTGAACACCCAAAAGAACAAAAAAATTTATATCTGATATGTGCAATAAAATCCTTTAGTTCATCATCATCACCTTAGTCACCTTTTTGTTTGCGAACAATATCAATATTGTAAGAACAACAATTATTAACGGATATTAAAATCTGTAGAAAATATACATCGTTTAAATTTTGTTCATTAAAAATGCCTGCGTGTTACATAACATATCAAAAAGCAAATAAATGACTAACGTTCATTATTTTGAGGGTAATGAACGAAGAATTATACATATTATTTTAATTTCAATCTGTTTATTAATAATGAATAGCATTAAAATAACAATAATATAATAAATTCTTTACTGAATACCATGAACATTATTCTTATTCTTATTACAACTTTGTCCATTGAAATTTACTAACTACATTTTTTCTAAGTCTAATCAGTACATACATGTTTAAAAGAATTGGATTTAGTACCGTTAAGAGAATAGTTCTGAATATTATCTATTTTTACAAAAAGGAATTTTCTAGAAATAACACGTTTGTTATGGATTAAATTTTAAAAAATCGTGTAAGAAATTCTTTTAATGCTTGTACAAATGTTTGTCTAAATATTCGATACCAACTGCAAACCTTTGTTGCTCTTTTTTTCCCTAATAAATTTCGAAAAATTCTCCCTTATTTTCATTAAAAAAAGCCCCAATATCTTCATCAACACAAATTCTTCATAACGGTAGCAATAAAATTATCATTTAAGATAAACAAAGTTGACTAAGATGAAACCACATAACAAAAAACTTTTACAAGTTTTGAGTGTAAAGCCTTAATCAAGTTACTTAGGGAAGTGTTTTACTGAGACTATTTTTCCAAAATTAAAAATTATAGTCATCATCATTTTAATTCATTTGAAAATTAGCAATTAAGATTATTTTTTCAAAAATTATAACATTTTCGAAAAAAAATTGTTTTTAATTTCCTTGAGTTTGCTTGAAAACGCTTGTATGCAAGAAATAAAAAGACAGCAAAAAAAAAAAAAAAAAAAAAAATGTTTTAATACATAAATTGTGGAAGACAATTTTCCAATTTTTTTGTAAATTTATTTTGTATTTATTTTGAAAATTATGTTATACTTCTTTTCTTACGTTTTATAATATATCTTAGGTTACACCATGCATCATTTATTTAAGTCTCTGAATTGGTGATCATTTTGCTAAAAAAATAGTTTTAATATCTATGCTTTTGAGAAAATAAAATTTCAGGATTTTTTATGATAGTATAGTATTATAGTATTTACTTTGGTAATTTTCTAAGTTGGAAATTAAGATAATATATTATAATTGCAATTAAAAATATTAATTTTAAAAATAAAAATGTCCAGATTCAAAATATTTTTTAGAAATTGCTAAAATCATTTAGATTCCTTGTAATTGAAAATTGCATTATATTTTATGCTGCTTTTTTAAATTTGAAAGGTAAACGCTGAGAAGAATATATTTTTTAATAAAATAAATTTGTTTCTAAGTGTTGCAGCAGGACGTAGAAGCAGTTAGAGAACAACCCAACTCCGAAAATAACTGAAAACAAATTTTGATTTAATTTTTTTTGAAGGAAAATACTGAGAAAATTTTGTTGAGTGACATGCCAATTATTTTATAGTTTATTCAATGCAAATGATACTTTCAAAGAAGAAAAGAAATAAAGGATAAAAATAATTCACACGTTAAAAAAAATGTACAAAATTTCATTTGATGTATGGCCTGCAATATAACATTTAAAATTAGTCAGTTTATGCTGTCAAATATTCTTACGTAATTAATGACATATTATTAAATATATTAATTAGAAGTTTTTATTATGTAAGTTACATACCGTGTTACATAAAAGTGTGATAAAACATCAGGATATAAATGTATATTGATTTAGTATATCAAAAAATGTTTTTCGTAATTTCGGTTACTTTCCATTCTGTTAAATAATGTCTTTTTTTATGTTTGTTTATAATAATTACGTGAAATCTTTGTGTAGCGATCCCAACGTGAAATGTAAACAAAGTGGATGCTTACAAAAGGCTGTGTGATACAACGCTACGCGGAGGAATACAGAAGGTGGGAAACAGCAAAACTCTCCGCGTCAATTGGAGCGCGGCAGTTGAATTGTAAACAATTCTCGAAACAAAGGTTGCTGTTTTAAGTGTAACATACTTGTATTATTCGTTTATGTCTAAGTATTTTATAATTTTTGTAACTATTGTAAACGTTAATGTTATTAAAATAGTATGAATTAATTTACATCATTATTATGTATATTTAATTCCGACATGACTACACTTTGTTTATATTATTATTGAAATACGTAACGTCCTTAAATGACGTAAAACATTTTTTTCCCTCGATATTGTAATAAACATCTTAATTTTTTAAGCATAAGTAAATACACCGAAGAAAAATTGTTTTAAAAAAGAAATTAATAATTTTAACTTAATTATTAATATAGGACATCAAACCATTAATATAAAAAATTACATATCATTAATGAAATAAAGTTATTATTCCCACACAACTGCAATAAAACGAAATAGAATGTTCATGAGATGTTAGATAAAAAAAATTCATGTATTTATCAATTGGCTATTGTTAAAAATTAAATGTACAGGTGTTGGATATAAAGTCACAGTATTTAAAATTTGAATTCATGGTCTTGGTATATGTTTCCTATTAATTTAGTGTCATTAACTGTATTGTACATTTGTTGACATCAAGTTTATAAAACTGTAATACTCATTTGAGCTTGAATATTAAATTTATAATCTGCTGCTTTATAGTAAATTACCCAATTGTAGCTTTGTAATGTTTCTAACAAACTGTGTTTTTGCAAATTACATTAATTGCAAATTTTTTTTGTATTAGTTATTCATATTAAATGCTAATATTTTTATCTATTTCAGATTTTATTTGACGTTTTAAAATATATCTAATAAATTGCCCTCATCTGCTAAAGTTGAAGGATCTGATCGTGTAAGTTATTTAGCAATATTAAAAAATATGAATATTATCTTTCCTTTTATGTATCAAAATAATTTTTTAACAAGACTGTTGATAAACTTTAGTGTGTATTCACATTTTATAATTATTTGGCTCATGT
>BPLQ01012765.1:0-192291 GCA_021605075.1 Caerostris darwini
TTTCTCCAAAACGTTTTTAAAGTGATAAAGTGATTTTAAGTGGTTTGGATTTATGTGCGTTTTTATGCATTGATAATTTTTTTTTTATGTGAGGAAAATAATCACTATTTAGTTTAAATGAACATTAATATACTTTATCATGAGAAAAGCAATCCTCTTATATGAGCGAACCGTAATAAATACCAATAGTAATAATTATAATTTTCACTCCACCTATTGGTTGTACTATCTTTACTGTGCCGAATAAAAAAGAAAGTAAGACCAATAATTTTTTTTTTTCAAAAAAAAAAAAAAAAAATTAAATTTCAAATTTTTTTTCTTTTTCCCTTTGGGGTTTTTTATTATTCAAATTTATTTCATCGCCTTCAAAGTAATCCCCTCCGAGACAATGCACTTAGGCTAACTTATTTTTTCCAATCCTCAATAGATGCTAAAAAGTCATCGGCAGGATGGCCTTCAAAGCCGATTCTCGTTGAATCTTTTCAATCGACTCAAAAGCGGTGTCCCTGAGTATTCTTTGGTGTTTAAGGAACAGCCAGAAGTTGCACGGTGTGAATACGGTAGTTGCAGAACGATAAGTATGGTCTCATTTTTATGAAAAGGTCACGAAGAATCAATGCAGTGTGAGCTGGCACATTCAGTGTTTTCGGTACCTATCGAGATACCCATAATGGAATCGACCGATCCTTTTGAATACATTGACAGATACATTAAATAATGAAGCTCTTGTTACCTTTTTCATATATTATACATATGATTCCTTAGAAACTTTCGTTCTTATGGATAATAAGAATTAAATTATATATTTGATTTTATTTACTTCCAATATTCTTGAGGTACAATATTATCTTTCTTGGTTTTAATTTAAAATGTTCTCGTAGATATCATCGATTTTTCAAGCTAATCTTTCCCAAATATTGTGCGACACAGTTACCGAATAATCCCCAGCTGTTTGTGATTAGATTTAAAATTCTTTTCAAACGACCTTCTTTCAGAAAAATATTCCATGGAAGGATTATCCTTCTTAAAAGAGCCTAAGCCTCCCGCAGCGTCGGCTTCCAAGTATTTAGAACAATAATCCCCCCCAATAACCCTTTTCCCTTCCCGAAAGGCCCTCCTAATTTCCGGGAGGATATTTTTCCAGATTTTAATATGTCCCGGAAATAAAAGCATTAAAAGAGTGTGTCGCTTTATTCAGGTTGTTAAGTACAGTATTAGCTGGAGAACAGCGCATGCTTGGTGACTGATACAAATTGATATAGATTTCTGGAATGGAGTAAAAGATATATATATATGTATATGTATATATATATATATAACAATAACAACAAATAACAATATTTTTTTTTTATAGTATTAAATTTTTTTCAAAATGTTTATAAAGTGATAAAATGATTTTAAGTGGTTTGGATTTTTGTTCGTCTTATGCATTGATATTTTTTTTTTTTATGTGTGAGAAAAAATAATTTAATATTTAGTTTAATTGAATATTAATATACTTTACACTGAGAGTAACTTATATGAGAGAACCAAAAAACAATAAATACCAATAATAATAATTATATTTTCACTCACCTATTGGTTGTATCTATCTTTTACTGTGCAAAAAAGAAAATAAGACCAATAATTTTTTTTTCAAAATTTTTTTTTTTTTTTTAAATTTCAAAATTTTTTTTCCCCTTTTGGGTTTTATTATTTTTAAATTTATTTCATCGCCCTCAAAGTAATTATCTCCGGACACAATGCACTTAGGCTAACTTTTTTTTTCCAATCCTCAATAGATGCTAAAAAGTCATCGGAAGGGATGGCCTTCAAAGCGCGCGCCGATTCACGTTGAATCTCTTCAATCGACTCAAAACGGTGTCCCAGGAGTATTTTTTGGAGTTTAAGGAATAGCCAGAAGTTGCAATTTTGGTGTGAATACGGTGGTTGTGAACGATAAGGGTCTCATTTTTCGCGAAAAAGTCACGAAGAATCAATGCAGTGTGAGCTGGCACATTCAGTGCTTTCGGTACCAATCGAGAAGCCCAAAATGCAATTGACCGATCCTTTTGAATACAATGACAGATACATTAAATAATGAAGCTCTTGTTACCTTTCCCATATATTACACATGAAAAATTCTTTAGAAACTTTCGTTCGTATGGATAATAAGAATTAAATTATATATTCGATTTTTATTTACTTCCTATAAGAGATTCACGTTGCTAATTTCCAGTATTCTTGAGGTACAATATTATCTTTTCTTGGTTTTAATTTAAATGTACTTCGTGGATGTCATCGATTTCCAACTTAATCTTTCCGAAATACTGTGTGACAGTCACTGAATAATCCCCAACTGTTTGTGATTAGATTTAAAATTTCTTTTTCGAACGACCTTCTTTCAGAAAAATATTCCACCGAAGGATCATCCTTCTTAAAAGAGTCTAAGCCTCTCTCACCGTCGGCTTCCAAGTATTTAGAACAATAATCCCTCCCCCTTTTTTCCACTCCCGAAAGCCCATCCTATTCTCCGGGAGGATATTTTTCCAGATTTTAATATGTCCTGGAAATAAAAGCATTAAAAGAGTGTCGCTTTATTCGTGTTGTTAAGTACAGTATTAGCTGGAGAACAGCGCATGCTCGGTGACTGATCCAAATTGTTATGAATTTCTAGAATGAAGAAAAAATAAATATAAATATGTGCATTGATTTTTTTAATCTCTTCAAATAATGATATTGTATTTTCACATTATTTGATTTTTTCAAACAGTTTATAAAGTGAGAAAATGAATTTCAGTGCTTTGCTTTTTTTTTATGCATAAAATTTATTTACTACTGTGGCCAAAACCTAAGACCAATTTTTTTTTTTTTTCAGAAACTGTTGGTTTTTTTTTTTTTTTTTTTTTTTTTTAAATTTATTTCATCGCCTTTAAACTAATCCCATCCGGGCTCGATACATTTAGGCCAACTTTTTTTCCAATGTGCAATGCGTGCTAAAAAGTCATCGGCATGGATGGCCTTCAAAGCGCGTGGCGATTCACGTTGAATCTCTTCAATCGACTCAAAACGGTGTCCCCGGAGTGGTCATTTAGTTAAGGTTGTGGAACGATATGGGTTTCATTTTTGTCCAAAAAGTCAAAAAGAATCAATGCAGTGTGAGTTGGCGCATTCAGTGTTTTCGGTACCAATCGAGATCGAAAGCGTTTGAGGCCCAACATGGAATTGACCGATCCTTTTGAATTTAATAACAGATACATTAAATAAGGAAGCTCTTTTTTCCATTTCAATATATTATATATGACAAATTCTTTAGAAACTTTCGTGTGTATGGATAATAAGAATTAAATTTTTATTTACTTCATATAAAAGTTTTACGCTACTAATTTCCAATATTCCTGAGGAACAATGCTATCTTTTCTTGGTGTTAATTTAAATGTACTTCGTAGATATCATCGATTTTCAAGTTAATCTTTCCTAAATATTGTGCGACAGTTACTGAATAATCTCCAGCTGTTTGTGATTAGATTTAAAATTTCTTTTTCCAACGACCTTCCTTCAGAAAAATATTCCATCGCAGGATTTTCCTTCTTAAAAGAGCCTAATCCCCCCGCAGCGTCGGCTTCCGAGTATTTGGAACAGTAATCCTCTCCCCCCCTTTTTCCTTCCCGAAAAGCCCATCCTGATCTCTGCAGATGATATTTTTCCAGATTTTAATATGTGCAGGAAATAAAAGCATTAAAAGAGTGTGTCGCTTGCTTCATTCATGTTGTTAAGTACAGTATTAGCTGGAGAACTGCGCGTGATTGGTGACTGATCCAAATTGATATGAATTTCTGGAATGGAGTAAAAAATAAATACTTGATTTTTTTTTTTTCATCTCTTCAAATAATAATATTATATCTTCTTATTATTTGATTTTTTTTAATCTCTTCAAATGATATTGTATTTTCATAATATTTGAATTTTTTGCAAACTGTTTATAAAGTGATAAAATGATTTTGAGTGTTTTGGATTTTTGTGAGTTTCACGCATTGAAAATTTTTTTATGTTTGAGAAAAAAATAATTTAATTTTTAGTTTGATTACATCTTATGAACTGTAAATTGAGAGTAATTTATATGAACGAACCAAAAACAAATTAGAAACAATAAATGCCAATAATAATAATAATAATAATAATTAATAAGTGGCTATTGAGCATTTATAGCGAAATTTACTGGAGTTTAAAAAAATTTCATACATTCAGACATATATTTTTAAATAAATTTAATGAGGGCCTGATGACCGAGTCACTAGTGTCCCGATGGTGTTATAGATGTTTGTAGTGGTTTGGAATCCACTTTAAATCGTAGGTCCTGGTTTAATAGGATCATAGAGCGTTTTAGGGGTAGTATTACTCTCGTCCGTAGCATATCTTCAAGATACACGTGCCCCCTGGATAGTATTAAATGAGTAACACCGTTCGTCGGTGCAGCCCACTTTGGATTGCTCACAAGGACATGGTCAATACGACCCAGTCCTCGACACAATTAAAAAAAAATTCAATGAGTTTCTCTTATACATTTTCCATTATACTTTTTAAAAATGTTTTTGTCAATTGTTTTTTATGTTCCAATGTCTTAGTACGAAAGTATCTCTCCTTAGTGAGGAAGGAACTGACATCAAATCTGATTAAAGTCAAAGTGCCTAAAAATTGCTTTTATTTTATGTTTGTTTCTCGTTTCTTTTAACATATTACTTTGCTTTATATTGTTTTATTTCTAATTTCTTTCCAAGTGAAAAAAAGGTCTAAAACTGGTACATAAGTTGCTGTAATTTCCATTTCTATAACTAAAGTTTCGAATTAAGATAAACTACTGTAGTTATCATTTATCTCATCCGTGACGGTATATAACGGTACAGGTTGTTGGAATATAATCAATACGACGGAAGAGCCACGCAAAAGTCTTCACCTTTCCAGGACTTGAATTTGGTTTATTACCAGATCAAAATAGATGCTCTAGAAAAAGGAAATCCCAAATGACAAATAAAGATTCTGTTTTTAACCAACACTTAATCCTGCGTCATTATCAGACGGAACCCAGAAATCCCTACATCATTTCCGGAGCGTGACCAACGAAATAATGGCAGATATGTCAAAGGCTATGAATTCATCGCAGCCTATACCGCTAGGCTGTATAGATGCACCTGGGGAACATCTTATTTCTTTCCGGAATTGCTAAATTGTGTTTTGACAGCAATTTAAGATACTTTCATAGATTGGATTAAATTCAAGAACAACCTGAACAATAGATTTTCTTGAACAGAAGACATTGGACGTTAGACTGAAAGACAATTGCTTACACACATGCAGTGAGCAGATGAGGCGTCTGAATCATACATCCAGGACATACTTGCTCTGTGCCGAAGAATTAACTTTTCCATGACAAAACTAGACAGTAGCCCATCTTATGAAAGATATAGCAGAGGACGTGTTCCAAATTTCGCTGCTCCATGAGTATCAAACTGTCAATGAATTTTCGAAACACTGCCGTCAAATACAAAGCCTTCATCGGACACGTATATGACTTATTGGTCGCTTCACGTATAGTACTCTCACAGTCGATACAGGCATGAGTGACCTGAAATCCCTGATTCGTACTATTGTCAGAGAGAAGCTCCAGAAAATTCTGTCAGAAATACAATACGACAACGATGAGACTGAATCTCCAAATTACATTGCATCCCTTTGCTTGGGCCAAATTATGGAAGTTATAGCATCACTTTCAGTTTCAAGAAGACGCAATAAAACGCTAAGTCGCTAAAATCACGTTACGTAACATTCGAGATTTTCGGCAATAAACAATGTCTCTCCGCAACGTAAGACAGAACTGCCGACAGTATGCCTTTCTCTGCTATCATTGTGAATAAGATGGTTACGAGACATAACATTGAGCACTTCATGAACAAGCGACAGCACTAACTTTTTCTTCTCTGTTAAAAAATTGGTACATGGTGAGTCTTTCCTATTGCTCCGTTGGTCGCTTTTCGTTTTCAGTTTTTTTTATTCGAATTCAGATATATATATTAAAATATATCTTTTCTTGTCGTCCTATTTTTAAAGTATATTTTTTGTTCTGCATTATTGATTGCTCTTCTGAACATGTTTTATTTAAGTGGTTTCCTGTTTTCCAACTGTATATTTTTTACCCTTCCTTTATTATCAGTTTTTTCATCTCACGCTATATGTTTAATTCCAAGCCTCTTTTATAAAATTACTTAGTTTGGTTTTTTTTTTTTCTACTTTCTTACTAAAAGTGCCTAAGAAGTCCCGATATTGTATTTTTATTCATTTGGATTTTATCTAATATATTGACTTCGTCTGTTTAAGAGTCTGGTTTTTATTTGTGCGCTTTTTATTTCTCCATATTAGAATTTATTGCATTTTTCGTTTAAGACTCTCCAATGACAGTTATTGCTCTATGCGGTGGGCTGGCTTTATTTTAGAACTATTTTATATTATATTATTATTAATATAAAGTTAATTTAAATCTGTTTCTGCTATCTAGACGACATCATTGTTTAAGCGTCGGATATTCAACGCAATATATGCTCGAATGAAATACGTAAATGTGCTCGAAATGTAGGGCCATTTAGTTAAATCCTTCCAGAAACAGAAAAAGTAACTGCTGTAACGCTGAGTTTCCAGCTCTAGAAAATGTTTCAGATGCTAGTAGCTGTCTTGGACTTTGCTCGTATTATCGACGATTCATCAAAACCTTCGCTGATATCACAAAATTCCTGTATGACTTATTGAAGAAAAACGAAACATTTTCTTAGTACTCTGTTCTTTATCCTTAAGAAATTTTATATTAACAACATTATTGAATTTTTTAAATATAACCAGGGATTATAGTAAGAAGTAATTTTATGTAAGGATTATTCCTTTATTCAAATTATTTTATACGGTCTCCAAAAAGTGATTTTACATATCAAGACTACAAGACAATAACACAGGTGTTAGAATTTCTATACCTGCTTTTCTAACCTGATTATAAACACGTTAAATATTAGTGTCCTTATGTATATTCGTTGAGTTTTGAGGGTGGGTAGAGGGTTCTAATTCCCTGGATGATAGCTTTAAGGCGTTTAGCTCCAAAGTAACATATATCCCAGATAAGGATTGCCATTCCAAATGAATTATTTCTAAAAAAATGAATAGTTTAAAAAAACTAAAAAACACGCTTTTAGAGTTAATCTATCTAAAAAGTAAAAAATAATTGTTAACATAAGAATAAAATGACTGACGAGAAAATGAATGTCACTGTTCTAAAAGCGTGGGGTGCTCGATATCAATCGTTATAATTTTTCACTAGTTCATTCCGAAATGAAGAGTTAGTTTTAAAATGTCATACAAAGCACCCCACGCTTTTGGAACAGTGACATTCATTTTCTCGTCAGTCATTTTATTCTTATGTTAACAACTATTTTTTACTTTTTAGATAGATTAACTCTAAAAGCGTGTTTCTTTTTAATTTTTTTAAACTATTCATTTATTTTTTACTTGTTAGTTTGATTAACTCTAAAAAGCATGTTTTTTAGTGTTTTTAAACTGATATTTAAATGAGGTCCCGGTACGGAGGAGTGGAACTATAGTTCTTACAATAATATAATTGTGAGTAAAACAAAGGCTAAATGCGAATAGTCCGTTGTGCCACTGTCCCACGGATCTGATCGCTTAAAGTACGGCAAAATCGAGCCCAACGAGTGAATGAAATAACGCTATTTTAATTGAATATGTAGTTTGTTAATTAATGTACATTAGCAAAATTACGGAGTAAACAGTAACAGAAGTGAACTACAGATGCAACTCGTTTACATGCAAAATCTACCAGTCGTTGCAGCGGTATATCCAGACAATTATTGACATTTAAACTCGGTAAATGCCTCCTATGTATGTATCCTCCTATCTATAACTCTCATACAAACCACATGAGTCTCTCTGAAACGAATATCTATCAGATAACCACTTGTGCAGACGTACAAACAGGGCTGGCTAGTGCATCTCGTTCTTGAAACACTGTACGTTTCATCAGCTCACGTTACGAGTACAAGCACTTTACGGCTCACGCATTTAATTGCTTATCCACATTAGTGGAATAAATCCTGCTACTACCACAACGGTATGTGAAATGAAAAGTCTTTGCTAGAATGGTAGGAATTCCAGTGATCGTGGAACGTCGTCTATGGCGTCTTCAAATTATTTACTTACAAACATTATTACGTAATTTTAAGCCATCTAGAAATTTGCCATCTAGAACATCATCCCTCCTAGAAATTTGCAAACCTTTTTTTTTATCCTATTCCCGTCTCCGATCTCCTGATCATTAGTCGAAGAGCAGCCCAATACAACAAAGAACGATAAGAACAATCACTAAAGACATTCACAGTAACACAAAAAGGGATGCAGTTAAGAACAGTAGAGCATATAATCAGGAGTTATCCAGCCTTGGGCACGCCATAGCAGAAAAGTAGGCAGATACCTGTAGCCGCCAGTCTTATTCTACACATGTGACTCTGTAAATAGTCATGGCCTGTGACAAGTCTAAAGCTGTTCACGCCTACCGCTCTAGGCAAGGAACTGAAAAATCTTGTTGACTTTATCAACAGGGGATTCCATTTTTCTCAGAACCTTCTCTCTATACAGGTTGAAACGGTTTGATTTAATTTAGAAAAATATATATCGCATTATATGACGCAAAGGCCAGGGAGATCAGGTTGCATAATTTGTGATCCATTCTTGGCCAACATATCAGCCTGCTCATTTCCATATACCTCGCAATGGCTTGGAATCCATTGCAGAGCAATGAATTTACCGTTGTTCAACAGACTATCTATCTTTGCTATGCAGTTTCTAGAAATCTCTAAATTCACATTGATTGGGAGTTGTCAAAGTCTTAATTGCAAATTGTAAATCTGGTGCAGAAAATATTTTGTACTGATAATATGCGTTCGTTGTATAATTTTCCTAAATCTCAAATTAGCCTAAATGCATTCAACAAATAAGTACCATTATTATTTACAAATATTAACTAAGATAGCAGTTTTAAAGAACTTTTCTATTTTTAGATTTCTATTTCTAAAAGTTTCATTACTTCAGTGGGGTCACTCTAGCTTTTACTGAAAATTCTTATATTGCCAATATAAAGTGGTTAATTTTTTATCGTTCAGTATTGGCACAGCTACATTTTAAAATACAGTTGTTGGATGCACATACAAAAAAGACATTTAGCTCAAAGCTTGTCTTTAAACTGAAACAGACGAATCATAAAAAAATAGTCTAATTTTATCCATTAGCGGTTCACTAACTAACAGCGGATTCCAATATGAGAACCACTGCGTTATATTACTACAATAGAATTTTCTAAACAAGCAGTCTCTCAAATAACTTGTAAATTTTTATGAGGAATATTTTTTCTTTTACCACCACAAAAGTTTATCAAATTCTCATGTAAACAAAAATATACTACTCAAACCATGCACTCCTTTTATGAGGCGGATCGTTTTATAACCTTTTTTAACAGTGGGTAATTTTTAGTCCAAACTTTAATCTACGTGATCTATTCGTGGTTCACTAAAGGACCACGGATTCCAATTTGAGATCTACTGCATTGTAATATTACATTAAAATTTTCTGAAACGTTAATATGTCTCTCAAATAATTTGTACATTATTATGAGGAATAATTTTTCATTTACTGTTCATTACTTCAAAAGTTTGTCAATTTCTGACGTAACAAAAATGCTCAGACCATGCATTCCTTTTATGAGGCAGATCGCTTAACAACCTACGTGTTATTTTTAAGAGTGGGTAATTTTTAAAACTGCTGCAGTAATTACAAGCAATTTCTTAAAAATTAAATACTTCAAAAATGCCTTTGTTAAAGAAATTGACAACTTGAAACCATCTTTTAAGTTTTGTTTTCCTTTTCTCGCAATTCAATCTTTTTCAATCAGAATTATTTTAATTTTTAAAAAAATGTGCACACATTGTCGGAGTCTATGGAAAAAATCAATCAATAATTTTCTCTCAAATGAAATGTTTTTGAAGCATTAAACATGTTCAAAATGTTATTATTTTATTATCTACTATTATCGATGACATTTCGCCAGAACTTTATAATATTTTTCTTATTATATATTATATATTTTTTCCCTCTCGGATTTTTCAAATATTTTGCTGACTTTTTTTAATTTGAGAGTAGATTTTCATTTCTCCCATATGGCACTCCAACCAACGTAATGCCCTTGACATTGGTCGTTACATGCCCAATGTGACGGGTACGGAGGATCGTTAAAAGAGATCCTCGTAAAACTCGGACCCGTACCGAGTTGAAAAATTAATTCGTTCAGGAACCGCGAGTTGAAGATTTTCTTTTCCTTTTTTTATTAACCTTTACGGCGAAAAAAAAAATCTACGGGTTCTTTTTCGAAAACTCTTATGGTAGGTTAGAAAGTTTGGGAGTTTTATTTTATCTTCTATTATGAGTAAGAAAAAATATGTGGTCTAGAAAATATTACTTTTTTTATGTACCCGAGTAAATATATGAATCTAGAAAAGTTCAATTCTATTTTTAAGGGTCTTTTTTATGTTAAAACACTTGATGCTGAGATCCGTAGTTATCAACAGTTCAGACAAGTTATTGTAAAAAAGAATTACAAATTTTTAGTACATGGATTATTTTAACAAAGATTTCATTATACAAAGAATTTAAAGAACTGCAAATTTACATTAGTTATTAAAACTAATATTTTAAATATAGCAAATAGTACATAAACCCCATATGCAATATCCGGAAAAAGCAGTTATTTAATTGATGAATATTAAATTATAAACATTTATATAATTTACAAAAATGTATTATTTATTGTGAACATGAATAACTTTAGTGTTAATTTTTTAAATATATTAAACTTTTTACTGCTTTCTGTACATAACGCCTGCAGTTAAAATAACGCTAATGTCTAAACATTGCTTGATTAAAAGAATAACATAAATATATTTTTCAATATCTGTAATTTATAATTTGAACTCACCATGTGAATTATTTATTTTCTTTAGTTTCCTACTAAAATATGCTTGATGCATGTTCTCTTAAAGGAATGATTATTTACACAGAGTCATTTAAATGCAGATTCCTTCGGATGTTGCGATAGATTTTCTCTTCATTTCTGGAAATGAAAACATTCTGTTTGAAAACTGTTACAGAACAGAATAATAGCTGGAAAATTTTCTTTACTGTAGAATAACGAGAATTTAAGTAAAAAACTTTTTTTTCCCATTATTGGAACATTAACTCCAATCTTTTATAATTTACACAAGGCCTTTTTTTTATTATCTTTTACATATTAAACACAAAATAAACTTTAAAAAAGTTGATTTGAAACACAGCTGACTTGTTAAAAATTTCAATGTAAAGCATCAATAAAGTTTGGAATAAAAATTAGGATTTCGCAAAAATATACTTATTTTCAATTAAATTTTTTTCACAATTTGCTCATATGAATATCTGAAAATTTTTTCATTCTAAACCTTTTAATTACAAGGATTATGTATGCAAAGGCTCAATCCTTGAAGTTTTAAAAAAGAAAATATTTATTGCAGAAATGTTACGCAAGATTTTACAAACAGATATGTGAATCCATTTCAGTAAAAATGCAATTCAGATGAGGATTATAGAGCATTCCACATATAACGGTTATAAAAAAAAATTAATATCTATCTCCAATAAGTAATTAATCAGTCTTAATAACTTTCCTTTCTTTGGAAATATTAAAAAAAAATAATCATACAAATTACTTTTTCCTTCATTTTATAAACTTCAGTTTTTTTAAATACCTTTTCTTCCCTCTCGTGAAATATTAATAAATATACGTACATAACTCTGATTTTTAAGTGGTACAAAAAATACAAGAATATTCTAGAAATGCTAGTTTTCTAAAAGTATCTAATACTTTTTTTTCTAATAAATTTATTTATTTCTAATTTCACTCCTCTTCTTAATAGGCCTTTGCAAATATATGGGATTGGAGGAAAAATACAGTCATTTAAAAAAGAAAAAACTCTTATCTCTCAAATTCGATTTGAAACTCAGTGCCATCTGTGATGGTTCTAGTTCTTAATTAAATGTAAGCTGCTAATTTGGAAAGGGATTTTCAAAAAATGAACGGATTCTAATTTAGAATCAGCATTTGAAGTCTTAAGTCATAAAAAGCAAAAGCTCTTGAAATTCTTTTTCTTTATTCTTCCCTTAAGAAATGATAAAATAAAAATTAAGAAAATAATCTTTTAAAGTTGACTAATAGACCAAACATCTTAATTAGATGAAATATGTCGAGTAAAAAAGCTATTTATTAATTTTGAATAATTTGTTGTCCTTCTTTTTCGATATTTTAAATGCAAAGTGAGATTGCGTGATAAATTGTGGATTATTGGGTTATATAAAAATTATGAGAAAATATTTAGCAATACGGGGATACGGAAAATACAGTTTGATACGGGGTTAGATTGTGTTTAGGAGGCGAATATATTTTATTGCTTATTATTAGACAAAATGTATAACGATATCGTGTTGTACACTCATGTCCATAAATTAAGGATAACGAAGTTCAGGCAGAGAAAGAGACAGAAGCAAAACAAATTTGACTTATTTGTGAAGTCTATTTATTAAACAAAAGGTAAAGAGCAAAAAAGATGCTATATGTTTGACATAATTAATAAAAATTGCAATTTTTACTCCCTGGAGCAAATTTCAAAAAAGAACTTATTTACAAAAAACAGTATAACATGTTTGGTATAATGGTTAATATGGCGTATGTCTCCCGGACGATGCAATACAGGCCTTACAACGCCTAGGCATGCTGAGTATCAAATTATCAATCTGATCTTGGGGAATATTACACCACTCATCAAGCAATGCCCTCCGAAGTTCCGGTTGACAGGTGGGAGGGTGTTGGCGGGCTGCAATTCGTCGGCCAAGCGTATCCCACACATGCTCTATTGGACTCAAGTCCGGTGAGTATGCTGGCCAATCCATACGGGTGATATCCTCCAATTGAAGGCATTTGTTCACAATGTTTGCATGTTTGCACGGTGAGGACGGGAGTTGTCATCCATAAACAGAAATTCAGCACCCATGGCGCCCCGAAACAAACGTACATGATGTTCCAGAATGACATCCCGATAGCCGTGGCCTGTCATCGTTACACTCTGAACATGCAGATCAGTTCTGGAACCAAGAATAATTCCTCCCGAAACGAGCCATCCTGCACCATCTTAACGGTGTCGTTCAATGGTGTTCTCTTGGTGGTAACGGTTACCTGGCGCTCTCCATATGAAAGTCCGGCGAGAATCAGACTGCAAACTAAGCCAGGACTCGTCGGAAAACATCACACCAGACCACTGTTGCGGTGTCCACAATGCATGCTCTCTACTCCAGGTTAATCGCAGGCGACAGTGAGTTGCGGTAAGCGGAACACATCTGACAGGCCTATGAGCATATAGACCAATGTGCCCTAAGCGTCTGTACACGGTCTGCCTTGAAACTGTCGTACCGGTAGCTGAAGAGAGCTGACGAGACAGGTGTGATGCTGTGCTCCGTCTGTTTCTTTTGGCAGTAACTGCTAAATACCGGTCCTTATTTGGCGTTGTAACTCGGGGGCGACCTGTGCTGTAACATCTACTCACATTACCATTATTTTGGAATCGTCCAAAGCCTGGAGATGACACTCTGGGCGATTCCAAGTTCCTCGGATACTTCCAGCTGGGTACGTCCACATTCCAATCGTCCGATAATTCTACCACGTAAAAAATCATCCAAATGCTTCCTTTGTGCCATAACTATGCGGTTATTGCACTGAAAGGCATTTAAAGCGCTCGTAAACAATTTTACTTCTTTGCCACCATTCCTTATATACCCCTCTCTTACATTTTCATTGTGACGTACTATCCGCGCCATCTGGTGGTTTCCTGTAATTTGCATATTCTTTTTCAAGATGTGTGTGATGATTCTACAGGTGAAATTTTGATTTTAGAGTTCAATTTCTGTGTGATTCGGAATTATCCTTAATTTATGGATATGAGTGTATTATATTGTTATTTTATTATTTATTATATTGTTATTTTAATATTTATTATATTGTTATTTTATGATTTATTATCTTGTTCTTCATATTTATTATTATTAAACAATTTGTATTTGTTAACAATTACGCTTTGCTGTTTGCTTGCAGCGTATTCTATGACATCATAGTATAGTGAATAATAATTTTATAGTTTTTAATATAGATTTTAGTTTGGAGATTATATTTGTAACATACTTGTCTTTTTAATACAAGTGTTTTTATACACTTCATACGTATACTCACAGACCCATGTATGGACATTCATTGTACATTTGTAATTATTTATATCACTCACTCTTTGATTTTCCGGGGAGGTCTTCCATTGAGTGGAGCCCTGCAATTTTTATAAATATGAGTATATTTATAGTAGGCCTTTTTAAAAGTCGTACTATAATATAATAGTAAAATATTATATAAAAGTCATATTATAATATTTTTTACAAAAGTAAATGAAAACTAATGCTACTTTTATATACTATCTGCTAAATATTGAATCTTTTGGATTTTATATTATGTTTTCAAGATATTTATAAAGTGTGGAATTGCTTGTAATATATTACAATCAAAGTCAATATCAATATAAATATCAATATATATATATATATATAGGAGAGGTTTTGTAGTACAAGAGGACTGTGAGCGCAAATGACCGCATTTGAGAATCAAATGGGAGAAAACACCGACTAAGCGACCTGGCAATCAATTCCAAGCGTTTTTATATAAATCATCATAATAACTATTCTATATTCGTGTTTCTAAAAGCAGTGACTGTTATTAACCTATAAAAGGATTCGAAATTTTGACTTCTTACATGTTGGATGTACAGGTCTCTATTATACCACGAGTCGGGCTAATTTTTAAATACATCTTACTATACCTCACATACGAATTTAAATAACTAAGATGATAAATTCTACTTTGTGCTAATTACGTGGAGCCTCAATTCAATGAGATTCATAGAAAGTTAATGTATTGACTTCAATTTATTATTTTTTAACTGAAAGTTTTTTTTTATAATTTTCAAAAATAACAATGAATCATTTCCAGTTGTACGAATTCAACAATGGGCTTTTCTCATAGTTAGATGCGAAATAAGAAAATTACAATAATTAAATAATATTTCATTTTTTTTTATCCCTTATCAGATTGTGAAAACTTCATGGTTTTATAGTGAAAATTTATATATGTATATATATATATTGAAATTTAGATTTTTTTTGGTAATTGGCATTTATAAACGAAATTTACTGCATGCAAATAAATTCTTACTATATATATATGTAACGTTATATGTATACATATATAAATTTTTATTTTCTTTTAGTTTTCAGAATGATGCTTATTTTTTTTGTATATTGTCTGATAAAATAACCTCTTTTAAGGCTATTTATGAGTTAAATATAAAAAAAAAAAAAATTTCAAAAAAAAGAAGAAGAATATAAAAAAAGGGTTTGCAATCATCTTTTTTTTGTATCCATGTCATTGATTGTACAAAATACTAAATTTAAGTTTATCGTATGAAAATGCCAATCTGATTAAAGTATCTATAAAAAGGATTAATAATATCTGATTGATTCATCTATAAGGAGAAAATTTTGCTTTAAAGGAGGACTTACTCAAGAGCTAAATTTAGTATATAAAATATGTTGTTAAATGTGAAAAATGCGATTATGATTCTTTCTTTACATATCAAGTGAATAAAATATAAATAATTATTACAACAAGATACTTATGCATTTTGTGTAATAATGATAAATAAAATTTATTCGCTTCCTAAACACAATAATCAAATTACATATCAATGTTTTACTTGCTAAGACTTTTCTCATAACTTTTCCATATCTAAAATATTCAAAATTTATAAAACAATCTTACTTTGCAATTAAAATATCTAACAAGATGACAACGAAGTATTAAAAAATAATGAATAACATTTTATTTGACATTTCATCTAATTAAAATGTTCGGTCTTTTAGTCAAACTTAAAAGAATATTTTCTTAATTTTCTTCCTTTTATTTTTAAGTGAAGAATAAAGAAAAAGAAACTCAAGAGCTTCTATTTACATAATCCTTGCAATTAGAAGTTTTAGAATTTAGAATTTTTCGGATATCTATATGAGCCAGAAAGAAGTCTTAGAGCTATAGAAGCAAGGTTTAGAAAAAAACGAATAGAAGCCGATTATATTTTTACGAAATTATAATTTTTATTCCAAACTTTATAAATTTCGTACAATTCACATATGTTTCAAATCAACCTTTTTAAGTTTATTTAGTGTTTTACCTTTAAAATTTTGCCGTCGGTTTAATAAAAAAAAGCCACGTATGATTTATCAAAAGATCAAAGAAATAAAATCGTTTGTGATTTAGAATTGAATAAATAATATGCATTAATTCTTTCAAATAAAATATCTGTATTGACAGTTTTAAATTTTTGTTTGACAATTTTAAGATATTTAGTCCTTATTGTCGTGTGCTTTAAACATTTTAAATATAACATTGAATATCGTTTACAAAATATCGTTACACATTTTGTCTATTAATAATCAAAAAAACATATTCGCTTTGAAAACACAATAATCTAACCCCGTATCAATGTTTTACTTGCTAAACCTTTTCTCATAACTTTTCAATACAATTAAACAATCTTACTTTGCACGTAAATAACTAAAATGATGACAACGAAGTATTAAAAAATAATAAATAACTCTCATAAATAATAAATAACATATATTTAGTCTGATTTAGGTGTTCGGTCTATTAGTCAACCTTAAAAGATTATTTTCTTAATTTTTAATTTTTTCATTTTTTAAGTGAAGAATAAAGAAAAGGTATCTCAAGAGCTTTTGTTTTTTTATGGTTTATGATTTAAAATGCTGATTCTAAATTAGAATCCATTCATTTTTTTTTTCGTTTTTTGAAAATCCCTTTCCAAATTAGCAGCTTACATTTAATTAAGAACTAGAACCATCGCAGATGGCACTGAGTTACAAATCGAATTTGGGAGATAAGAGTTTTTTTCTTTTTTAAATGACTACTTATTCTCCAATCCCATATATTTGCAAAAGCCTATTAAGAAGAGGATTTAAATTAGATTTAAATAAATTAATTAGAAAAAAATATATAGTAGATACTTTTTGAAAATTAGCATTTCTGGAATGTAGTTATTGTTTTCTTTGTACCACTTAAAAATCACAGTGTTGTACGTAGATTTATTAATATCTTTAGAATGGTAGAAAGGGTATTATTTAAAAAAAACTGTGGAAAAAGTAATTTATATAATAATTATATTGTGAATATTTCCAAAGAAAGGAATGTTATTAAGTATAATTAATTATTTAATTTAGGCAAAAATTAATCTTTTTTGTTACTGCCATTTTATGTGGAATGTTTTATAATCTTCATTTGAATTGCATTTTTAATGAAATGGACTCACATTTCTATTTGTAATACTTTACGTAACATTTTTGTAATAATTATTTTCTTTTTTAAAACTTCAAGGATTGAGCCATTGCATACATAATCCTTACAATTAGGAGGTTTAGAATTTAGAATTTTTCAGATATTTATGTGAGCAAGTTTTGGAAAACATTTAATTGAAACTGCGTATATTTTGACGAAATCCTAATTTTTATTCCAAACTTTATAAATTTTGTACTTCGAAATTTTTTACAACTCAGATATTTTTATAATCAACCTTTTTCAAGTTTATTTTGTGTTTTATCTATAAAATTTCGTCGTTGGTTTAATAAAAAGGAAAGCAATATATAAATTATCAAAGATCTGAAGAAATGTATTCGTTTGTGATTTAGAATATAATAAATAATATGCCTTAATTTTATGGAATAAAATATCTTTATTAACAGTTTTAAATCTTTATTTAAAATTTTAAGATATTTAATCTTTTATTTGTTGTATGTTTTAAATTTTTTAGATGTAACATTTAACAAAATATTTAAATAACTTTTTTCGTATACATATTTTTTTTAAAGAACAAAATTTTTACACTTTTTAAATTCTCTTACATAAAAATGCATTTGTCCTATTATCAAAGCAGAAAATATTTGATGTTTTTAGATTTTTTTTGGCATTAGTAAAACAAAAATAATTGGAAAAGAATGGTATCAATTTTTTTTAATTGCGTGTATGCACTATACACGTGTATAATATATTGTTAAGTTTGTGTATACAATATTTATTATCAATAAAAACTGCGATTGATATGAATAACTTTGCTTTGATCTATTTTGAAACGGGAGAGTTGAAACAAATTTACGTAAAGGTATCTATAATTGTATAAAAATATCTTCTATCCTTTAAATTATTCAATACAGTTATTAAAAAATTCTCAACAAAATATTCGTCTATAGCCGTCATAGAAAATCATATGGCTATATGATATTCTATTATCAGATGCATATTTATGACAATAATTTTAAGATATAATACACAACATAAAATTAAAGATTTAAACGTTTAAAAGACGATTTCATTTCCGGTGTAAGGCGGCTTGATGGCCATGGCTAACGCACTGGCCGTTGGTACCACATGCTTCAGGTTCGAATCCTGGAGTTGTTATGTAAGTGTGTTAGTGTTCGGAATCCACGTTGAACTGTAGATAGCGGTCTAATTAGCCTAAAGAATGCACAAAATGACCGTAGCGCGATGAGACTAAAACTGATCTCATGTGGAAAAATTGGAGAAAGCCCCATATCTCTTGCAGAAAAATGTGAATAATGCGATTACGATTCTTTCTTCATATATCAAGTGATCAAAATAAAATTAATTATCACAACACGATATCATTATGCATTTTGTTTAATAATAATCAATAAAATATATTCACTTCCTAAACACAATAATCCAACCCCGTATCAATGTTTTACTTGCGAAACCTTTTCTCATAACTTTTCCATAGCCCAAAAAAATCACAATTTGTCAAAAATTCTTACTTTATATTTAAAAAGATGACAACGAAGTATTCAAAACTAATAAATAACTTTTTCATTCGACATATTTCATCTAATTCTGTCTATTAGTCAACCTTAGAAGATTATTTTCCTAATTTTTAATTTTACCATTTTTTAAGTGGACAGTAAAGAAAAAGATCTCAAAGCTTTTCCTTTTTATGGCTTAACATTTAAAATGCTGATTCTAAATTATAATCCGTTAATTTTTTTCGTTTTTTTTCAAAACCCCTTTTCAAATTAGCAGCTTACATTTAATTAAGAACTAGAACCATCGCAGATTGCACTGAATTTCAAATCGAATTTGAGATATAAGAGTTTTTTTTAGATGACTGTACTTTTCCTCCAATCCCATATAATTGCGAAAGCTTATTCCGAAAAGTAGTTAAATAAGATTTAAATAAATTCATTAGCAAAAAATGTATTAAATACTTTTAGGAAATTAGCATTTCTTGAAAGTCGTTTTTTTTCTTTGTACCTCTTAAAAATCACAGTTTTGTTCGTAGATTTATTAATATTTTTGGAGTGGGGAGAAAGGGTATTATTTGAAAAAACTGAGGTTTATAAAATTGTATGATTATTAAGATTAAAAGTACTTTGTATGATTATTATATTTTGTATATTTCAAAAGAAAGGGTAGTTATTAAGAATGTTTAATTATTTATTGAAAATTAATTTTTTTTCTTCTTACGGCCATGTTATGTGGAATGCTTTATAATCCTCATTCGAATTGCAGTTTTAATGAAATGGATTCCCATTTCTGTTTGTAAAATCTTGCGTAACAATTCTGTAATAATTATTTTCTTTTTTTAAAACTTCACGGATTTAGTCTTTTCATATATAATCCTTGCAATTAGAAGGTTTAGAACTCTTGAGATATTTATAAGAGCAAGCTTCTGAAAAAATTTTATTGGAACTGCTTATGTTTTTGTGTAATTCTAATTTTTATTCCGAACTTAATAAATTTTATGCTTCGAAATTTTTTTCAACTCAGATATATTTCAAATCAACCTTTTTTGAGTTTATTTAGTGTTTTATCTATAAAATGTCTTTGTTGGTTTAATAAAAAGAAAAGCCATGCCTGAATTATCAAAAGATCTAAAGGAATAATTTGGAATAAAATAACTTAAAATATCTTTTTTATCTTTCTATCTTTTGACAGTTTTAAAATTTTATTTAACACTTTTAAGATATTTCATCTTTATATTTGTTGTAATATATACATAATATACAAATTGAAGTTTTTAGATTGAGGATTTAAAACATAATTTCCTATAACTTTCTCAAATAGTCATGAATAATTAACAATGATATTGCAATAAAAATAGTGAATTTCACTATCCTATTTTCTGAAAAAGTTATCTTTTTTTGTAAAGGTAATTTATTGTTGTATATATTTATGATATTCTTTTAATCAAGGAATGTTTAGATGTTAGCGCTATTTTAACTGCTGCGTTATGTGTTTCTACAGAAAGCAATAAAAACTTTAATATATTTTAAAAATTATCACAAAAGTTTAAAAATGTTACATATTCACAACAGGTAATACATTTTCGTAAATTATATGAATGTTTATAATTTAATATTTATCAATTAAATGACTGCTTTTTCCGGATATTGTATGTGGGGTTTATGCACTATGCGCGATATTTAAAATATCAGTTTTAATAACTAATTTAAATTTGCAGTTCTTTAAATTCTTTGTATAATGAAATCTTTGTTAAATTAATCCATGTACTAAAAATTTGTAATTAATTTTTCCAATAACTTGTCTGAACTATGGATAAATACGGATCTCAGCATCAAGTGCTCAGACATAAAAAGAGCCTAAACAAGCAGAATTGAACTTTTCTAGATTCATATATTAACTTGAGTACATAAAAAAATAATATTTTCTTGACCACATATTTTTTCTTACTCATATAAGAAGATAAAATAAAACTCCCAAACCTTCTGACCTACCAAAAGAGTTTTCGAAAAAGAATTCGTGGATTTTTTTCTTCGTCGTAACGGCTAATAAAAGAACAAAATAAAATCTTCAATTCACGGTTCCTGAACGAATTAATTTTTCAACTCGGTACGGGTCCTAGTTTTACGAGGATCTCTTTTAACGATTCTCTGTACCCGTGACATTGGACGTGTAACGACCATCCAACCTACGAAGGCTTTACGTTGGTCGGAGGGCCATTTGGGAGAAATGAAAATCTACCCGCAAATTAAAAAAAGTTTGCAAAAATTTTGCAAAAATTCGAGAGGGAAAAACTATATAATGTATAATAAGAAAAATATTATAAAGTTCTGGCGAAATGTCACCGATAATAGTAGATAATAAAATAAACACATTTTGAATATGTTTAAGGCTTCAAAAACATTTGATTTTTTGGAGATTTGATATGGGAGAAAATTATTGATTGATTTTTTTCCAGAGACTCTGACAATGTGTGCACATATTTTTAAAAATTAAAATGATTCTGACTGAAAAAAATTGAATTGTGAAACAAGAAAAATAATCCTTAAAAGATGGTTTCAAGTTGTCAATTTCTTTAACAATTGCATTTTTGATGCATTAAATTTTGAAAAAGTTTCTTGTAATTACTGTAGCAATTTTAAAAATTACCCACTGTTAAAAATATCATGTAGGTTGTTAAGCGATCTGTCTCATAAAATGAATGCATGGTCTGAGCATTTTTGTTACGTCAGAAATTGACAAACTTTTGAAGTAATGAACAGTAAATGAAAAATTGTTGCTGATTATAATGTACAAATTATTTGAGAGACATATTACCTTTTTAGAAAATTTTAATGTAACATTATAATGCAGTAGTTATCAAATTGGAATTGCGTGGTCTTTTAGTGAACCACGAATAGATCACGTTGTTTAAAATTTTGGACTAAAAATTACCCACTGTTAAAAAAAATTAATGTTGGTTATAAAATGATCCGCCTCATAAAAGGAGTGCATGGTTTGAGTAGTATATTTTTGTTTACATGAGAATTTGACAAACTTTCGTTGTGGTAAAAGAAAAAATATTCCTCATAATAATTTCCAAGTAATTTAAGAGACTACTTTTTTAGAAAATTTTATTGTAGTAATATAACGCAGGGGTTCTCATATTATTCATCATTCAGTTATTGAGCCGGGAATGGATAAAATTAGACTAGCTTTTTTTGTGATTCTATGTCTATGTCTATTGTCTATATGTCTATGTCTATTCTATGTCAAGTATAAAAACAATCTTTAAGCTAAATAAGTCTTGTTTGTATGCACATACAAGAAATGCATTTTAAAGTAAGCTGCGTCAATACAGAACGATAAAAAACATTGGCATTAACAGAATTTTTAATAAAAGCTAGAATTCCCCTTCTAAAATTCCTGAAACTCTGTAGAAAGGTTCTGTAATATTTGCTAATAATAGTACTTATTTGTTGAATGCATAGAAATATATATGAGTTTTAGGAGAGTTATACAACAAACTCACGTCATCAGTACAAAATGTTTCAACACCAGATTTGCAATTTGCTATTAAGACTTTGACAACTTCAATCAACGTGTTTGTGAGCTTTCTAGAAACTGCGTAAAAAAGATAGATCGGCTGTTGAACTACGGGAAAATCATTGATCAGCAGTGGATTCATGCTATTGCGAGATATATGGAAATCAGCAGGCTGATATGTTGGACAAGAATGGATCACAAATTATGCAACCTGATCTTCTTTTGCCTTTGCGTCAGATAAGTTGATACATATTTTTCAATTCCTTCTATTAACTCACACTCTCCCTATATATATCTTGTTCAAATTTTCAATCTTTAATAAAATACTTTTATTCATCCATTCAAGTTCAAATACATTTTTTTGAACTTGTAGTGGATGACACTTGATGTTAAAACAGTTTTTTTCAAATATTAATTCAGTAATTGAATTTAATTAATTAATTTTAGTTTTTTTTAAAGATTTAAGTTGCATATATCAACCGATAGATGGCGCCAGATAAACTGAAAAAAAAAATGAATGAAAATTATTTTTAAAGGACTCTCTGCAATAGCTTGAAAAAAAAAGTAGAAATTGACTTAATTTTTTTTTTATATTACTTGTTCTCTATTAAATCCATCAGTTTCAACTTGTATAGAGAGGGTATTCCACATTCTGAGGATATGTGGAATACCCTATTGAATAAGTAAACAAGATTTTCCAGTTACTTGCTTAGAGCGCTTGGCGTGGCCTGCTTTAGATTTGTCACGGGCCATGACTATTTACTGCGCCACATGTGGATAGCTGCTGCTACAGATAGGACTGGCTGCTACAGATATCTGCCTAGTTTGCGGCAGCTACCTGTTCTTAACTGTATCCCTTTTGTGTTACTGTTAATGCCTTTAGTGATTGTTATTGTCGTTCTTTACTGTATTGGGCTGCTCGTCGACTAATGATCCAGAGATCGGAGACAGGAATAGGATAAAAAGTGATTTTCAAATTTATAGGAGGGATGTGATAAACCAAGAGGGCATGAAATTACACAGAATATTTGTAAGTAAATTCTTTCCAAACGCATTAGATGGCGTTACATGTGATGAAAAGAAAAGTCTATACGGGAGTTCCAGTATAGAATTTTCATTTCACATAATGCCGCAGTGGTATTAGCATGATTGATCCCACGAATATGTATAAACAATTCAATGAGTGAGCCGTAAAGTGCTTGTACTCGTAACTTGAACTGATGAAAATACAGTTGTACGCAAGAAGTATTTTGATAGATATTCGTTTCAGAGAGACTCATGTGGCTTAAACGAAAGTTATGGATTGATATGGGTATCAATTACCGAGTTTGAGCGTCAATCTATGCCTGGATATTCCTATGCAGGGACTGGAAGATTTTACTTAAAAACGACATGTATCAGTAGTTCACTTCTGTTACTGTTTGCAGTGTTACTTTTGTTATCGCACATTGGCTAATAAATTGCATATTCACTTAATGTCGTGTCTTTTCATTTCTGCTACTTTCGATATACATTATCGCACATTGAAAACTTTTCAATCACAGGTATTGCTATGAGACTTTAAGTCGTCTAAGTACAACTCTTCCCCTTCTTAGAAATTTGTAAACCTGGTTCCGTGAAATCCTGTATATAAATAATATCTCTCAAAGTTTTGTAGATGAAACCATGATCATTCCAATTTAATTTTTAATTTTTTTCAAAAAATACATATGTACTGAAAAAAGCTGTGTGTTTCTAACCTCTGATTTAAATCACAAAGATCAAGGCTTCCTAGAAATTCTCAATTCTTTCGCAGATTAATTTCATTGCTTCATTTTAATCTCAGTTCTACCCTAACAGGGATCCTTAAACAATAAAATAAGGGAGGGCGGAATAATTAATCTTCTCGATGTCCCCCCTCCCCTGTTTTAAAATTAAGTACGCATTATCCCAGCATAAATCTGGCAGCGAGCTCCTTAACCGAATGTCGCGCCACCATTTATCAAAGTAAAGATGTTGGTTTTAGAGGGCGAATTAAGATGAGTAATTTATGACGGTACTCGGAACCCTAACCATTCCCTCTGGGTTTTTGTGAGTGGGTGTGATTTATAACGGCGTCCATTACACGTGCCACAGGTTTTGGGGAGAAGTTAGGGTGGTCCTCCGTGTCTTACAGGGGAATGCGATCCATTATTTTAATGGTTCAGATTTTAATTAAATTTTCTTCGGCTGGATTATGGAAGAGTGAATAATAAAATGGAGGGCATCTTGCAGAATGGGTTAGAGACTCGAATCTTCTTCGGGTTGGAAGTGTGGCCAAAGGATACTTGGTGATATTGTATCTATGTGGTCTTTTCTCAAAGTTTGAAGAAAAATCCGAAAAATAAGTTGATTAAATCGAATTTCTTTTGCTATCTCTTATCTCTCTTAATATTTTTATAATGAGAATATATTTGTATGCAGTAAGTTTGGTTTATAAAAGTCAATTATATAAAAAATTGACTTTTATAAAACAATTATAAATAGAATGTGTATATATATATGTATACAGTAGTTTGAATATAATAAAATGTCCTCAAACATGTCAAAAGTTATAGAATTAAAACTATTGAGTTATTATATACAACTAATTATTTACAAATTTATATTTTCAATAATGAAAAAATCCAATGAAAGTTTTCTATTCTTTTGCTTTTTCGCAATGATAGTTACTTTTTGTATAATGTTGAGCAAAATAACTTCTGTTTAAGCTGTTTATAAATTGAAGATTGAAAATGGAAAAGGTTTGCCTACTTTTTTTGATAACAGACTGCTGATCACTCCGACTGAAGGAAGTATAAGATCTTCTAGATGCTTTCTTGGTATTTCTTGAATTGGTTTCACAGCACTCTAGTCAGAATTGATCTGGAGATCTCTTGGAAACAAGATTCGACGGATTATCACAAGTTCGAATTTCGGATTCGACAGACGTGGATAGATGCTCTGGAGTTGATTTGATTCTTTCGCACATATGTTCTTGTTGTGTTCTGATGGAATTTGGATGTAAAGAAGACCCTGGTCTGGCTAATGCTTTTCGTGTAATGGCGGATTATACTAATCAGTTTGCCCCTCTGCTGCAATCACGCCCGTCAATGGAGATTGATCCTCCACCGGATTGTACAATGAAGGAAATTCCCAGTGAAGAACCCTCGGTGGCTACTACCTCCAAGATGGATCCTGCTCCTGTTCTCACAGAAGCAGATGTTTGTCGGAAAATTACTGCTGCCACGCAGCTTCTCACCGAACGAAGGAAACTCCATGATCTTGCAACTCAAGCTATAACGAAGCAGCAGATCCTGATGGATGCTGGTCTTGTGACCGCAAAGACAATAAAGGCCTCAGCTGCTACTATAAAGAAAGCTGCAGAAGCTGTATCAGACGCGCAAAACCAGGTAAGTGGGCTTGGTCAATGTCCTATTGTTAATTGTGCACGGCATAGTGGCGCCAAGGTTACTCTAAAAACTAAAAAACCCAAAAGGCCAGCTACCGCTGCAAGTAATGACGATGGTTTTCTACAACCTGCTAAGAAGCATAGTGCTAAAACTGCTACTTCTACTACCACCTCAATTGACACTTCAAATAAATACGCCAACCTCGATGTTGACGAAAACCCTGATGATGAACCTCAAGTGCCTAGGGAGCCGAAACTACCACCAATTATGGTCAAGTACTCGGACAGTTTAAAAGATCTGATTGCTGAAATTAGCAAGAAATTCCAGGACGACGTCAGGATAAAGCTAGCAGGTGAACACCTAAAAATTTTTCCCAGTAATCCGGATCACCACCGGCTTATCACCACTTTCTTGAAAAACTCCCGGACGGAGTTTTTTGTAATCACACCAAAGAATCTAAGACCGCTAAAAGCCGTCCTGAAAGGACTCCCCGTCAGTTACACTGCCGAGGAGATATCTGCTGGACTATCCGAACTTGGACTTATTATTGAACAAGTGCGCCAACTTACCAACCTCAAGACCAAGGCACTAATTCCCGTGTGGCAGTTGGTGTATAAAAAGTGTCCTGAAAATTCAAAAATTTTTCAAGTTGATAGATTGCTCCACCTCTCGGTGAGCGTGGAAAAATTCAACAGGAAGCCGGGTGCTTCCCAATGTTTTGCGTGCAATCATTTCCATCATTCGGCAAAGAACTGCCATTACAAGAAACGTTGTCTGAAATGTGGTGGCGAGCACTACCTGAAGGATTGCACAATTCAGGACAGGATTGAAAATCCTACCTGCATTAACTGCCACCAGATGGGGCACCTTGCCGCATGGCGCGGTTGCCCGAAATTCCCGAAGCCACGCCTTCCACCCAATCGCAACGTCGAGCCGCCGAAGACAACTTTCAACAGTCGACCAGTCACGCCTGGTGTCTCCTACGCAAGTTTCTTGCGTGGGCCGCCGCCAGCTGCTCCATCAGTGATTCCCGATCGCCAAAACATCTGGCAAGATTTTGATCATGATACGGCTGCCAAAACAGTGTATATCCTACAGGGAGTTTCCAGCATTTTCAACATGCTTGGTGGTATAGACAACTTCTATGCACAATTAAAAAATGCTAATTCACCTTTTGAAAAATTTCAAATCATCGCTAAATGTTTTAAATTAAATATTTAATTGTTTTTCCAAATTCTAATTGTACCATGCTTTCTTCGGTTTTTCCGTTTCTTTTTTCACAAATGTTTAATGTTTATTTTTATTTTTTTGCCGTGTGGACATGACCAATGCTCACTGCCTTCTTTTTTATAGTAATGTACTGTTTTTCCAATGTCTTTTACTGTAACAGATTAGGAGTTTTCAGGCCCTACATGGCCATGGTACTCTGTGAACCAGAATGATGAATGCCTACTTCTTTTTTTTTTGCAAATTCATGTCGTTGATTGTATGAAATATTAAATTGAAGTTTATAATATGGAAATATTTAAGACAGTATTTTAATGCCAATCTGATTAATGCGTCTATAAGGCAGATTAATCTGATTGATGTATCTACAAGGTAAAAATATTGAGTCAACAAAAGCTAAAATTAGTATATAAAAAACGTTGTTGAATGTAAAAAATAAGGTTTGGTTATTCTATATCAAGGAAACAAGTAATATATAAAAAAAATTTAAGTGAATTCCTTTTTTTTTACTTCTAGCTAATCCCTAAACTCAAAACACCGTTTTGAATCGATTGAAGAGATTCAACATGGATCGCCGCTCTCTTTGAAGGACATCCCTGCCGATGACTTTTTGGCACGCATTGAGTATTTTAAAAATAATTTAGCATAAGTGCATTGTGTGCGGAAGGGATTACTTTGATGGCGATGAAATAAATTTGGAAGAATAAATAAAGAATCTTTGAAAAAAATAAAAATTGGCCTTTTTTTGGGCACAGTAGTATATATATGTTGTGCTTTTTACAGTTCACTGGAGTATGTGCACTTTATTTGGAGACCATAACATTTTACAAGTAGAAAGTGGAAAGTTTTAATAAGTAATAATTTAGAATCTGAATTTTAACTCAAAATATATTTCTTTTTACTTATAGGTATATTGCAGGAAGTCCTTTATAAATAATTTTCATTCATTTTTTTTAAGTTTATCTGGCGCCCTCTATTGGTAGATACAGGCAACTTAAATCTAAAAAGACCTAAAATTAATTAGTTAAATTGAATTAATGAATTAATATTTGAAGAAACTGTATTAACATCCAGTGTCATCCACTACAAGTTAAAAGAAAATGTATTTGAACTTGAGTGGATGAATAAAAAGTGTTTTATTAACGATTGAAAATTCAAACAAGATATATATAGGGAAAGTGTGAGCTACTAGAAGGAATTTAATAAAATAAAATTAATTATTACAACACGATATTTTTATACATTTTGTCTAATAATAAGCAATAAAATATATTCGCATTCTAATCACAATAATCTAACCCCATATCAATGTTTTACTTGCTAAACCTTTTCTCATAACTTTTCCATAACCCAATAATTCACAATTTATCAAGCAATATCACTTTGCACTTAAAATATCGAAAAAGATGACAACGCTGTACCGAAAAATAATAAATAACTTTTTTATTCGAGAAAATTTCATCTAATTAAGATGTTCGGTCTATTAGTCAAACTTAAAAGATTATTTTCTTAATTTTTATTTTATTATTTTTTAAGGGAAGAATAAAGACGAAAAAAAAAAAAAAAAAAAAAAAAAACCTCAAGAGCTTTTGTTTTTTATGGCTTAAGATTTAAAATGCTGATTCTAAATTACCATAAACGCATTTTTTTTTCGTTTTTTTGAAAATCCCTTTCCAAATTAGAAGCTTACATTTAATTAAGAACTAGAACCATCGCAGATGGCACTGAATTTCAAATTGAATTTGAGAGATTAGAGTTTTTTTTTTTTTTTTAAATGACTGTACTTTTCTGCCAATCTTATATATTTGCGAAAGCCTATTAAGAAGAGGAGTTAAATTAGATTTAAATAAATTCATTAGCAAAAAATGTATTAGATACTTTTAGAAAATTATCATTTCTTGAATGTAGTTTTTTTTTTATCTTTGTACCACTTAAAAATCAGAGTTTTGTACGTATATTTATTAATATTTTTAGAGTGGGAAGAAAGGGTATTATTTGAAAAAACTGAGGATTGATTAATTTTTATGATAATTATATTTTGATTATTTCAAAAGAAAGAAAAGTTAATAAGATTGATTAATTCTTTATTGGAAACAGAAATTAATTTTTTTTCTTACGGATATGTTATATGGAATGCTTTATAATCCTCATTTGAATTGAATTTTTAATGAAATGGATTCCCATTTCTGTTTATAAAGTCTTATGTAACATTTGTGTAATAATTAGTATTATTTTTTTAAACTTCAAGGAGTGATCCTTTTTATATATAATCCTTCAATTAGAAGGTTTAGAATTTTGAATTTTTCAGATATTTATATGAACAAATTGTTAAAAAATTTAATTGAAACTGCTTATATTTTTTTGCGAAATCCTAATTTTTATTCCAAACTATATAAATTTCTACTTTGAAATTTTTTGCAACTCATATATGTTTCAAATCAACCTTTTTAAGTTTATTTAGTGTTTTATCTATAAAATTTCGTCGTTGGTTTAATAAAAAGAAAAGCTATATATAAATTATTAAATATCTAAAGAAATACATTCGGTTTTTATTTAGAATAGAATAAATAATATGCCTTAGTTCTTTGGAATAAAATATCTTAATTAACAGTTTTAAATTTTTATTTAAAATTTTAAGATATTTAATCTTTCATTTGTTGTATGTATTAAATATTTTAGATGTAACATTTAACAAAATATTTAAATAACTTTTTTCGATACATATTATTTTTAAAGAACAAAATTTTTACACTTTTAAAATTCTCTTACATAAAAATGAATTATGCCCTATTATCAAAGCAGAAAATATTTGATGTTTTTATGTTTTTTGGCATTAATAAAACAAAAACAAGTAATAATAATTAAGTAATATTTTTAAAATCAATTCCTACTTCTTTTTCACTATATTGCAGAAAGTCTTTTATAAATAATTTTCATTTATTTCTTTAACTTCATCCATCTATTATCTTCATCCATCTGGCGCCATCTATTATTAGATATATGCAACTTAAAAAAAAAAAAAACTAAAATTAATTAATTGCATTTAATTAATGAATTTTTATTTGAAAAAACTGTATTAACATCCAGTGTCATCTATTACAATTTCAAAAAAAAATGTATTTGAACTTGAGTGGAGGAATAGAAAGTATTTTATTAACGATTGAAAATTTGAACAAGATATATATAGGGAGAGTGTGAGCTAATAGAATGAATTGAAATAATTGGAAAAGAATATCAATTTCTTTTAATTGCGTGTATACAGTATACCCGCGTATAGTATATTGTGTGTGTATACAATAAGTTTGTGTATACAATATTAATTATCAATAAAAACTGCGATTGATATGAATAAATTTGCTTTGATCTATTTTACAACGGGAGAATTTAAACAAATTTACTGAAAAGTAACTATAATTGTATAAAAATATCTTCTATCCTTTCAATTATTCAATGCAGTTATTAAAAAATTCTCAAGAAAATATTTGTCTATGACCTTTCTATTATCAGATGCATATTTATGACAATAATTTTAAGATATCATACACAGCATAAAGTTAAAGATTTAAACTTTTAAAAGACTATTTCCATTCCGGTGTAAAGAGGTCTGATGAACAATTGGTTAGCGCTAATTCCATTGGTGCTTCAGGTTCGAATCCTGGTGCTGGCAAGTATGTTTTTTTTTTCCGGAATCCCCTTTAAACTGTAGGTCCTGATCTAATTAGCCGTAAGTGTGCACAAAATGAACGTAGAACGATGAATCAAAACCGATCTCATGTGGAAAAATTGGAGAACCCACCATATCCTTTTGCAGAAAAATGTGAATGTAAAAAATGTGATTACTATTCTTTATTCATATATCATGTGATTATAATAAAATTAACTATCACGATATCATTATGCATTTTTTAAATAATAATCAATAAAACATATCCGCTTCCTAAACACAATAAACCAACCCCGTTTTATTTGCTAAATCTTTTCTCATAACTTTTCCATAGCCCAAAAAATCACAATTTGCCAAATATTCTTACTTTACTCTTAAAATATTTAACAAGATGACAACGAAGTATTCAAAACTAATAAATAACTTTTTTTATTCGAAATATTTCATCTAATTCTATCTATTAGTCAATCTTAGAAGATTGTTTTCCTAATTTTTAATTTCATCAATTTTTTTAGTGGAAAGTAAAGAAAAAGATCTCAAAGCTTTTGCTTTTTATGGCTTAGGATTTAAAATGCTGATTCTAAATTAAAAATAATTCATTTTCTTGTTCTTTTGGAAATCCCTTTCCAAATTAGCAACTTACATTTAATTAAGAACTAGAACCATCGCAGATGGCACTGAATTTCAAATCGAATTTGAGATCTAAGAGTTTTTTAAAATAACTGTACTTTTCCTCCAATCCCATATATTTGCGAAAGCCTATTACAAAAAGTAGTTAAATTAGATTTAAATAAATTCATTAACAAAAAATGTATTAGATACTTTTAGGAAATTAGCATTTCTTGAAAGTCGTTTTTTTTCTTTGTACCTCTTAAAAATCACAGTTTTGTTCGTAGATTTATTAATATTTTTGGAGTGGGGAGAAAGGGTATTATTTGAAAAAACTGAGGTTTATAAAATTGTATGATTATTAAGATTAAATGTAACTTGTATGATTATTATATTTTGAATATTTCAAAAGAAAGGGTAGTTATTAAGAATGTTTAATTATTTATTGGAAATTAATTTTTTTTTCTTCTTACGGCCATGTTATGTGGAATGCTTTATAATCCTCATTTGAATTGCATTTTTAAGGAAATTTGATTCACATTTCTGTTTGTAAAATCTTGCGTAACATCTCTGTAATAATTATTTTCTTTTTTTAAAACTTCACGGATTTAGCCTTTTCATACATAATCCTTGCAATTAGAAGGTTTAGAACTTTTGAGGTATTTATAAGAGCAAGCTTTTGAAAAAATTTTATTGGAACTGCTTATGTTTTTGCGTAATTGTAATTTTCATTCCAAATTTTATAAATTTTGTACTTTGAAATTTTTTTCAACTCAGATATGTTTCAAATCAACCTTTTTTAAGTTTATTTAGTGTTTTATCTATAAAATGTCTTTGTTGGTTTAATAAAAAGAGAAGCCATGCATGAATTATCAAAAGATCTAAAGGAATAATTTGGTATAAAATAACTTAAAATATCTTTTTTATCTTTCTATCTTTTAACAGTTTTAAAATTTTATTTAACCCTTTTAAGATATTTAATCTTTATATTTGTTGTAATATATACATTATACACAAATTGAAGTTTTTAGATGGATGATTTAAAACATAATTTCCTATAACTTTCTCAAATTAAAATAGTCATCAATAATTAACAACGATATTGCAATCAAAATAATGAATTTCACTATCCTATTTTGTGAAAAAGTTATCTTTTTTTTGTGAAGGTAATTTATTGTTGTGTATATTTATGATATTCTTTTAATCAAGGACTGTTTAGATGTTAGCGCTATTTTAACTGCTGCGTTATGTGTTTCTACAGAAAGCAGTAAAAACTTTAATATATTTTAAAAATTAACACAAAAGTTTAAAAATGTTACATATTCACAACAGGTAATACATTTTCGTAAATTATATGAATGTTTATAATTTAATATTTATCAATTAAATGACTGCTTTTTCCGGATTTTGTATGTGGGGTTTATGCACTATGCGCGATATTTAAAATATCAGTTTTAATAACTAATTTAAATTTGCAGTTCTTTAAATGCTTTGTATAATGAAATCTTTGTTAAATTAATCCATGTACTAAAAATTTGTAATTAATTTTTCCAATAACTTGTCTGAACTATTGATAAATACGGATCTCAGCATCAAGTGCTCAGACATAAAAAGAGCCTAAACAAGCAGAATTGAACTTTTCTAGATTCATATATTAACTTGAGTACATAAAAAAATAATATTTTCTTGACCACATATTTTTTCTTACTCATATAAGAAGATAAAATAAAACTACCAAACCTTCTGACCTACCAAAAGAGTTTTCGAAAAAAACCGTGGATTTTTTTCTTCGTCGTAACGGCTAATAAAAGAACAAAATAAAATCTTCAACTCATGGTTCCTGAACGAATTAATTTTTCAACTCGGTACGGATCCTAGTTTTACGAGGATCTCTTTTAACGATTCTCTGTACCCGTGACATTGGACGTGTAACGACCATCCAACCTACGGAGGCGTTACGTTGGTCGGAGGGCCATTTGGGAGAAATGAAAATCTCCCAAATGGCACTCCCAAATTAAATGTCACCGATAATAGTAGATAATAAAATAAACACATTTTGAATATGTTTAAGGCTTCAAAAAAATTTGATTTTTGGGAGATTTGATTTGGGAGAAAATTATTGATTGATTTTTTTCCAGAGACTCTGACAATGTGTGCACATATTTTAAAAAATTAAAATGATTCTGACTGAAAAAAATTGAATTGTGCAAAAAGAAAAATAATCTTTAAAAGATGGTTTCCAGTTGTCAATTTCTTTAACAATTGCATTTTTGATGCATTAAATTTTGAAAAAATTTCTTGTAATTACTGTAGCAATTTTAAAAATTACCCACTGTTAAAAATATCATGTAGGTTGTTAAGCGATCTGTCTCATAAAATGAATGCATGGTCTGAGCATTTTTGTTACGTCAGAAATTGACAAACTTTTGAAGTAATGAACAGTAAATGAAAAATTGTTGCTGATTATAATGTACAAATTATTTGAGAGACATATTACCTTTTTAGAAAATTTTAATGTAACATTATAATGCAGTAGTTATCAAATTGGAATTGCGTGGTCCTTTAGTGAACCACGAATAGATCACGTTGTTTAAAATTTTGGACTAAAAATTACCCACTGTTAAAAAAAATTAATGTAGGTTATAAAATGATCCGCCTCATAAAAGGAGTGCATGGTTTGCGTAGTATATTTTTGTTTACATGAGAATTTGACAAACTTTTGTGGTGGTAAAAGAAAAAATATTCCTCATAATAATTTCCAAGTAATTTGAGAGACTACATTTTTAGAAAATTTTATTGTAGTAATATAACGCAGGGGTTCTCATATTATTCATCATTCAGTTAGTGAGCCGGGAATGGATAAAATTAGACTAGCTTTTTTTGTGATTCTATGTCTATGTCTATTGTCTATATGTCTATGTCTATTCTATGTCAGTATAAAAACAATCTTTAAGCTAAATAAGTCTTGTTTGTATGCACATACAAGAAATACATTTTAAAGTAAGCTGCGTCAATACAGAACGATAAAAAACATTGGCATTAACAGAATTTTTAATAAAAGCTAGAATGCCCCTTCTAAAATTCCTGAAACTCTGTAGAAAGGTTCTGTAATATTTGCTAATAATAGTACTTATTTGTTGAATGCATAGAAATATATATGAGTTTTAGAAGAGTTATACAACAAACGCACGTCATCATTACAAAATGTTTCAACACCAGATTTGCAATTTGCTATTAAGACTTTGACAACTCCAATCAACGTGTTTGTGAACTTTCTAGAAACTGCGTAGTAAAGATTGATCGGCTGTTGAACTCCTGGAAAATCATTGATCAGCAGTGGATTCATGCTATTGCGAGATATATGGAAATTAGCAGGCTGATATGTTGGGCAAGAATGGATCACAAATTATGCAACCTGATCTTCTTTTGCCTTTGTGTCATATAAGTTGATACATATTTTTCAATTCCTTCTATTAACTCACACTCTCCCTATATATATCTTGTTCAAATTTTCAATCTTTAATAAAATACTTTTATTCATCCATTCAAGTTCAAATAAATTTTTTTGAACTTGTAGTGGATGACACTTGATGTTAATACAGTTTTTTTCAAATATTAATTCAGTAATTGAATTTAATTAATTAATTTTAGTTTTTTTTTAAGATTTAAGTTGCATATATCAACCGATAGATGGCGCCAGATAAACTGAAAAAAAATGAATGAAAATTATTTTTAAAGGACTCTCTGCAATAGCATGAAAAAAAAGTAGAAATTGACTTAATTTTTTTTTTATATTACCTGTTCTTTATTAAATCCATCAGTTTCTACTTGTATAGAGAGAAAGCTTCTGAGAATATGTGAAATACCCTATTGAATAAGTAAACAAGATTTTCCAGTTCCTTGCTTAGAGCGGTTGGCGTGGCCTGCTTTAGATTTGTCACGGGCCATGACTATTTACAGAGTCACATGTATGGAATAGGACTGGCTGCTACAGATATCTGCCAAGTTTGCGGCTATGGCGTGCCCATAACGGGAAAGTACCTCATCATATGCCCTACTGTTTTTAACTATATCCCTTTTTGTGTTACTGTCAATGCCTTTAGTGATTGTTATTGTCGTTCTTTACTGTATTGGGCTGCTCGTCGACTAATGATCCAGAGATCGGAGACAGGAATAGGATAAAAAGAGATTTTCAAATTTATAGGAGGGATGTGATAAACGAAGAGGGCATGAAATTACATAGAATATTTGTAAGTAAATTCTTTCCAAACGCATTAGATGGCGTTGCATGTGATGAAAAGAAAAGTCTATACGGGAGTTCCAGTATAGAATTTTCATTTCACATAATGCCGCAGTGGTAGTAGCATCATTGAACCCACTATTATGTATAAAAAATTCAATGGATGAGCCGTAAAGGGCTTATATTCGTAACTTGAACTGATGAAAATACAGTTGTACACAAGGGGTATTCTGATAGATATTCGTTTCAGAGACTCATGTGGCTTAAACGAAAGTTATGGATTGATATAGGTGGCAATTACCGAGCAATCTGTGCCTGGATATTTCTCTGCAGGGACTGGAAGATTTTACTTAAAAACGACATGCATCCGTAGTTCACTTCTGTTATTGTTTACAGTGTTATTTTTGTTATTGCGCATTGGTTTATAAAATGCATATTCACTTAATGTCGTGTCTTTTCCTTTCTGCTACTTTCTATATACATTATTGCACATTGAAAACTTTTCAATCACAGATATTGCTATGAGACTTTAAGTAGTCTAAGTACAGCTATTCAACCTTCTTAGAAATTTGTAAACCTGGTTCCGTGAAATCCTGTATATAAATAATATCTCTCAAAGTTTTGTAGATGAAACAATGATCATTTTAGTTTAATTTTTAGTTTTATTTCAAAATATACATATGTACCGAAAAAAGCTGAGTGTTTCTGACCTCTGATTTAAATCGCAAAAATCAAGGCCTCCTAGAAAATCTCAACTCTTTCGCAGATTTATTTCATTGCTTCATTTTAATCTCGGTTCTACCCTAACGGGGATCCTTAAACAGTGAAATAAGGGAGGGCGGAATAATTAATCTTGATGTCCCCCCTGTTCTAAAATTAAGTGCGCATCATCCCAGCATAAATCTGGCACCAAGTTCCTTAAGCGAATGCCACGCCGTCATTTATCAAAGTAAAGATGTTGGTTTTAGAGGGCGAATTAAGATGAGTAATTTATGACGGCAATCGGAACCCTAACCTTTCCCTCTGGGTTTTTGTGAGTGGGTGTGATTTATAACGGCGTCCATTGCACATGCCACAGGTTCTGGGGAGAAGTTAAAGTGGCACTCCGTGTCTTACAGGGAAAACGCGATCCATTATTTTAATGCTTCAGATTTTAATTAAATTTTCTTCGGTTGGATTATGGAAGAGTGAATAATAATATGAAGGACATCTTGGAGAATGGGTTGCAGACTCAAATCTTCTTCCTGTAGGAAGTGTGACCAAAGGATACATGGGGATATTGTATCTATGGGGTCTTTTCTCAAAGTAAGAAGAAAAATCAGAAAAATAAGTTAATTAAATCGAATTTCCTTTATTATCTTTTCTCTCTCTCAATATTTTTATAATGAGAATATATTTGTATTGGTAAGTTTATAAACCAAATATAAATACAATGTATATATATATATATATATATATATATATATATATATATATATATATATATATATATACACTGAAGTGACAAAAGTCATGGGATAGCAATATGCAAATTTTCAGATGGCAGTAGCATCGCGTAGAACAGGTATAAATGCGCAGTGCTTTCGCAGAGCTTTCATTTCTGTTCAAGTTATTCATGTGAAGAGGTTTTGACGTGATGATGACCGCACGACGGGAATTAACAGACTTTGAACGCGGAATGTTAGTTGGAGCTAGACGCATGGGTCATGCCATTTCGGAAATCGTTAGGGAATTCAACATTCCCATTCCCCGACCGAGACCGGCGACGTCTGCAAAGAGTCGTAAATTCTAACAGACAAGAAACACTGCGTCAAATAATCGCAGAAATCAATGTGGGACGTACAAGGGACTTGTCTGTTAGAACTGTGCGGAGAAATTTGGCTTTCTTGGGCTATTCCAGCAGAAGATAGACTCGAGTGCCTTTACTGACAGAACGACATCGCTTGAAACGACTCTCGTGGGCACGTGAGCATATCGGTTGGTCCCTAGATGAATGGAAAACCGTGGCCTGGTCCGATGAGTCACGATTTCAGTTGGTAAGAGCTGATGGTTAGGGTTCGAGTGTGGCGCAGACCCCACGTAGCCATGGATCCAAACTGTCAGCAAGGTACTGTTCAAGCTGGTGGGGGCTCCGTAATGGTGTGGGCTGTTTTTTCATGGCATGGACTTGGTCCTCTGGTGCGACTGGACCGAACATTGACTGGAAATGCTTATGTTCAGCTACTTGGAGAACACTTGCAGCCATTCATGGACTTCATGTACCCAAACAACGATGGGATTTTTATGGATGACATTGCGCCATGTCACCGGGCCACAACTGTTCGCGATTGGTTTGAAGAACATTCGGGACAATTCCAACGAATGATCTGGCCACCTAGATCGGCCGACATGAATCCCATCGAGCATTTATGGGACATCATCGAGAGGTCTGTTCGTGCCCAAAATCATGCACCATCAACGCTTTCACAGTTATGGACGTCTATCGAGACAGCATGGCTCAATATTCCTGCAGACTTCCAACGACTTGTTGAGTCCATGCCACGTCCAGTTGCTGACACGAGGGCCGACACGATATTAAGAGGTATCCCATGTTTTTTGTCACTTCAGTGTATATATATATATATATATATATATATATATATAAAGATATATCTATATACAATAGTTTCAATGTAATAAAATGTATTCCTCAAGCATGTCAAAAGTTATAGAATTAAAACGTGAGCTATTATATACAACAAATTATTTACAAATTTATATTTCCAATAATGAAAAAAGCCAATGGATGTTTTTTATTCTTTATTATTCTTTATAAATTGAAGATTGAAAATGAAAAACGTTTGCCAACTTTTTTTCATATCCATGTCGTTGATTGTATGAAAAACTAAATTGAAGTTTATAATACGGAAATATTTAAGACATTATTTTAATGCCAATCTGATTAAGGCGTCTATGAGGTAGATTAATGCTGTCTGATTGATTTATCTACAAGGTAAAAATCTTGAGTCAACAAAAACTAAAATTAGTATATAAAAAACGTTGTTGAATGAGAAAAATGAGATTATGATATTCTATATCAAGTAAATAAAATAAAATGAATTATTACAGCACGATATTGTTATACATTTTGTTTAATTATAAGCAATAAAATATATTCGCATCCTAAACACAATAATCCAACACCGTATCAATGTTTTACTTGCTAAACCTTTTCTCATAATTTTCCCATAACCCAATAATTCACAATTAATCCAGCAATCTAACTTTGCACTTAAAATATCGAAAAAGATGACAATGCAGTATCAAAAAATAATAAATAACTTTTGTATTCGACATATTTCATCTATTTAAGATCTTTGGTCGATTAATCAACCTTAAAAGATTATTTTCTTAATTTTTATTTTTATCATTTTTTAAGGGAAGAATAAAGAAAAAGAATCTCTCGAGCTTTTGCTTTTTATGGCTTAAGATTTAAAATGCTGATTCTAAATTAGAATCCGTTCATTTTTTTCGTTTTTTTTCTTAAATCCCTTTCCAAATTAACAGCTTTCATTTAATTAAGAATTAGAACCATCGCAGTTGGCGCTGAGTTTCAAATCGAATTTGAGAGCTAAGAGTTTTTTTTAAATGACTGTATTTTTCCTCCAATTCCATATATTTGCGAAAGCCTAGTATGAAGAGAAGTTAAATTATATTTAAATAAATTCACTAGCAAAAAATGTATGAGATACTTTTAGAAAATTATTATTTCTTGAATGTAGTTTTTTTTTCTTTGTACCATTTAAAAATCAGAGTTATGTAAGTATATTTATTATGATTTTTAGAAGGGGAAGAAATGATATTATTTGAAAAAACTGAGGATTATAAAATGAAGCAAAAAGTAATTTGTATAACAATTATGTTTTTAATGTTTCTAAGGAAAGGGAAGTTATTAAGAATCGTTAATTATTTATTGGAGATAGAAATTAATTATTTTCTTATAGCCATTTTGTGTGGAATGCTTTATAATCCTCATTTGAATTTCATTTTTAATGAAATGGATTCATATTTCTGTTTGTAAAATCTTATGTAACATTTCTGTAATAATTATTTTCTTTTTTTCAAATTTCAAGGATTGAGCCTTTGCATACATAATCCTTGTAATTAGAAGGTTTAAAATTAAAAAAATTTCAGATATGCAAGTTTTGAAAAAAATTTAATTCAAAATGAGTATATTTTTGCGAAATCCTAACTTTTATTCCAAACTTTATAAATTTCGTACTACGAAATTTTGATGTTTCAAATGTACCATTTTTAAGTTTACCTGGTATTTTATCTACAAAATTTTGTCGTTGGTTTTATAAAAAGAGAAGCCATGCATGTATTATCAAAAGATCTAAACGAATGTAATCGTTTGTGATTTAGCATAAAACAATAAATAATATGCACTAATTCCTTTTAATAAAATACATATCTTTATTGACAGTTTTGAAATTTTATTTAACACTTTTAAGATATTTAATCTTTATGTTTGATATAATATATACATAATATACAAATCGAAGTGTTTAGATTGATGATTTAAAGCATAACTTCCACAATTTAAAATAGTCATCAATAATTAACACTGATATTGCAATCAAAATAATGAATTTCACTTTCCTATTTTGTGAAAAAATTATCTCTTATTGTAAAGGTAATTTATAGCTGTGTATATTTTTACTATCTTGTTAATGAAGGAATGTTTAAATGTTAGTGTTATTTTAACTGCAAAAGTTATGTACTCGACAGAAAGCAATAAAAACGTTATGTATTTTAAAAATTAACACAAAAGTTTAAAAATATTATTCATGTTCACAGCATGTAACACATTTTCGTAAATTATATAAATGTTTATGATTTAATATTAATCAGCTAAATAACTGCTTTTTCTGGATAGTGTATGTGGGCTTTTTAATATGTACTAGTTGTCATATTTAAAATATTAGTTTTAATAACTGATTTAAATTTGCAATTCTTTAAAATATTTGTACAAAGAATTTCTATTTATAACTAGAATTTGTTTATTATATTAACAGTTAGTTAAAATAATATATGTATTAAAAATTTATAACTACGTTTTCCAATAAATTATTTGAGCTGCAGATAACTATGTATTTCAGCATCAAGTGTTCTAACATAAAAAAGAACCTTAAAAGCAGAATTGAACTTCTCTAGATTCATATATTTACTGGAGCACATAAAAAAAGTAATATTTTCTTGACCACATGTTTTTTCTTACTCATAACAGAAGATAAAATAAAACTCCCAAACTTTCTGACCTACCAAAAGAGTTTTCGAAAAAAGAATCCGTGGATTTTTTTCTTCATCGTAACGGTTAATAAAAAAAGAAAAGAAAATCTTCAACTGACGGTTCCTGAACGAATTAATTTTTCAACCCGGAACGGGTCCCAGTTTTACGAGGATCTCTTATAACAACCCTTCGTACCCGTCACATTGGACGCGTAACGACCATCAACCTACGAAGGCCTTACGTTGGTTGGAGTGCCATTTGGGAGAAATGAAAATCTCCCAAATGGCACTCCCAAATTAAAAAAAGTTTGCAAAATATTGGAAAAATCCGAAAGGGAAAAATATATAATATATAATGAAAATGAAATTATAAAGTTCTGATGAAATTTCATCGATAATATTGGATAATAAAATAAAAATATTTTATTAATGCTTCAAAAAAATTTGATTTCGGAGAAAATTATTGATTAATTTTTTCCAGAGACTCTGACAATGTGTGCACATTTTTTTAAAAATTAAAATAGTTCTGACTGAAAAAGATTGAATTGTGAAGAAAGTAAAACAATCCTTAAAAGATGGTTTCAAGTTGTCAATTTCTTTAACAAAGGCATTTTTGAAGCATTAAATTAAAAAAAAAATCTTTTAATTACTGTAGCAGTTTTAAGAATTACCGACTGTTAAAAATATCATGTAGATTGTAAAGCGATCTGCCTCATAAAATGAATGCATGGTCTGAGCATTTTTGTTACGTCAGAAATTGACAAACTTTTGAAGTAATAAACAGTAAATGAAAAATTATTCCTCATAATAATGTACAAATTATTTGAGAGACATATTACCTTTTTAGAAAATTTTAATGTAATATTATAATGCAGTAGTTATCAAATTGGAATTGCGTGGTCCTTTAGTGAACCACGAATAGATCACGTTGTTTAAAATTTCGGACTAAAAATTACCCACTGTTAAAAAAAATTAATGTAGGTTATAAAATGATCCGCCTCATAAAAGGAGTGCATGGCTTGAGTAGTATATTTTTGTTTACATGAGAATTTGACAAACTTTTGCAGTGGTAAAAGAAAAAATATTCCTCATAATAATTTACAAGTAATTTCTGAGACTACGTTTTTAGAAAATTTTATTGTAGTAATATAACGCTTATTGGGTTCTCATATTGGAATCCGCTGTCAGTTAGTGAGCCGTGAATGGATAAAATTAGAATAGCTTTTTTTTGTGATTCTATGTCTATGTCTATTTTATGTCAGTTTAAAAACAAGCTTTGAGCTAAGTACGTCTTTTTTGTATGCACATACAAGAAATACATTTTAAAATAAGCTGCGTCAATAGAGAACGATAAAAAACATTGGCATTAAAAGAATTTTAAATAAAAGCTTGGGTGCCCCTTCTATAAGTCCTAAAACATTGTAGAAAAGTTGTTTAAAACTGCTATCTTAGTTAATATATGCTAATAAAGGTACTTATTTGTTGAATGCATTGAAACAAATTTGAGATTTAGGAGAGTTATACAACAAACGCATATCATCAGTACAAAATGTTTTCAGCACCATTTGTACAATTCGCAATTAAGACCTTGATAACTCCCAATCAATGTGAATGTGAGATCTTTAGAAACTGCATCGTAAAAATAGATAGGCTGTAGAACGCCGGAAAATTCTTTGCTCTTCAGTGGATTCCAAGCCATTGCGGGATATATGAAATGAGCAGGCTGATATGTTGGCCAAGAATAGATCACAAATGATACAACCCGATCCTTCGTTGCCTTTGCATATAAGGTGATATATATTTTCCCCTATTAAATCCGACTGTTTCTATCTGTATAAAGAAACGGCTTGTGAGAAATAGTGGAATTCCCTATTGAATAAGTCAACAAGATTTTCCAGATCCTTGCCGAGAGCGGTTGACATAGCCTGCTTTAGATTTGTGACGAGCCATGACTATTTACAGAATCGCATGTATATAATAGCACTGGTTGCTACAGATATCTGCCTGGTTTGCGGCTATGGCTTGCCCATGATTGGAGAGCATCTCATCATATGTCCTACTGCTCTTAACTGTATGCCTTTTTGTGTTACTGTCAATGCCATTTGTGATTTTTTTTTACTGTATTGGGCAGCTCGTCATCTAATGATCAAGAGATCGGAAACGGAACTAGAGAACGGAAATAGTATAAGAAAAACGATTTGCGAATTTCTAGGCGGGATTGGATACACATCGATGGTTTCAAATTACGTAATAATGTTTGTAAGTAAATACTTTCCAGACGCCGTAGATGGCGTTCCACGATAACGGGAGTTCCGAATGTTCTAGTAAAAACTTTTTATTTCTCATAATGCCGCAGTGGTCGAAGCATGATTGATCCCCCTTAAATGGATAAGTAATTCAAAGAGTGATCCTTAAAGTATGTACTCGTAACTTGAAGTCCTTTTACTCGTAATAAAACGTACAGTGTTTCAAGAACTAAATGTAATTTCTTTGTACGTCTGCACAAGTGACTATCTGATAGCTGTTCGTTTCAGAGGTGGCTCGGCGAATAGATTTCATGTGGCTTGAACGAAATACTTGGATTGGTATGAGACGCAGTTACCGAGTTTGAGAGTCAATCTATTCTGGATACTCGGCTGCAGAGACTGTAAGATTTGCATGAAAACGACATGCATCTGTAAATCACTTCTGTTACTGTTTACCGTGTTGCTTTTGTTAATGTACAGTGGAAAATAAACTACATATTCATTTAACGTGTTATTTTTCATTTCTGGTACTTTCTGTATACATGATTACACAGTGAAATCATTCCAATCCCAGGTACTGCTATGAGACTTGGAATATCTAGGTGCAGTTCTATCCTTTATTAATAATATCTCTCAAAGTTTGCAAATGAAAATATATCATTTTTAATTTTATATCAAAATATATATATATCTACTCAAAAATCCGAATGCTTCTGGTCTCTGATTTAAAACACAAAGATCAAGGCTTCCTGGAAAATTTTAACTCTATCATAGATTTATTTCATTGCTTCATTTTAATCTCAGTTCTACCATAACAGGGATCGTTAAACAGTTAAATAATGGAGGACGGAATAATTAATCTTCCCCTACTGTTCTAAAATTAAGTGCGCATTATCCCAGCATAAATCTAGCACCGTTAATCAAAGTAAAGATGTTGGTTTTAGAGGGCGAATTAAGATGAGCAATTTATGACGGTACTCAGAACACTAACCTTTCCCTCTGGGTTTTTGTGAGTGGGTGTGATTTATAACGGCGTCCATTACACGTGCCACAGGTTCTGGTGGGGGGAGTTATTGTGGTCCTCCGTGTCTTACAGGGGAACGCGATCCATTATTTTAATGGTTCAGATTTCAATTAAATTTTCTTCGGCTGGATTATGGAAGAGTGAATAATAATATGAAGGATATCTTGAAGAATGGGTTGCAGACTAGAATCTTCCACGTGTTGAAAGTGTGACCAAAGTATACATTGTGGTAAGGTATCTATGTTGTCTTCTCTCAAAGTTTGAAGAAAAATCAGAAAAATAATTTAATTAAATCGAATTTCCTTTATTATCTTTTATCTCTCTTAATATCTGTATGCAATAAGTTTGGTTTATAAAAGTCAATTATATAAAAAATTGACTTTTATAAACCAAATATATATACAATGTGTGTATATATATATATATATGTATACAGTAGTTTCAATGTAATAAAATGTATTGCTCAAACATGTCAAAAGTTATAGAATTAAAACTATTGAGTTATTATACACAACTAATTATTTACAAATTTATATTTCCAATAATGAAAAAAGCCAATGGAAGTTTTCTATTCTTTTGCTTTTTCGCAATTATCCTCAATTTTTTGTATAATGTTGAATAAAATAACTTCTGTTTAAGCTGTTTATAAATTGAAGATTGAAAATGAAAAAGGTTTGCCTACTTTTTTTTGAAAATTCATGTCGTTGATTTTATGAAATATTAAATTGAAGTTTATAATATGGAAATATTTAAGACATTATTTTAATGCCAATCTGATTAATGCGTCTATAAGGCAGATTAATGCTATCTGACTAATTTATCTACAAGGTAAAAATCTTCAGTCAACAAAAACTAAAATTAGTATATAAAAAACGTTGTTGAATGAGAAAAATGAGATTATGATATTCTATATCAAGTAAATAAAATAAAATAAATTATTACAGCACGATATCGTTATACATTTTGTTTAATTATAAGCAATAAAATATATTCGCATCCTAAACACAATAATCTAACCCCGTATCAATGTTTTACTTGCTAAACCTTTTCTCATAACTTTTCCATAACCCAATAGTTCACAATTTATCAAGCAATCTCACTTTACAATTAAAATATCGAAAAAGAGAATTAAAAACTAATAAATAGCGTTTTTACTCGACATATTTCATCTAATTAAGATGTTTATCAATCTATTAGTCAAACTTAAAAGATTACATTCTTAATTTTTTATTTTATTATTTTTTAAGGGAATAATAAAGAAAAAGAATCCCAAGAGCTTTTGCTTTTTATGACTTAAGATTTAAAATGATGATTCTAAATTAGAATCCGTCAATTTTTTTTTCGTTTTTTAAAAATCTCTTTCCAAATTAGTAGCTTACATTTAATTAAGAGCTAGAACCATCGCAGATGGCACTGAATTTCAAATTGAATTTGAGAGATTAGAGTTTTTTTTAAATGACTGTACTTTTCCACCAATCCCATATATTGGCAAAGGCCTATTAAGAAGAGGAGATAAATAGATTTAAATAAATTCAATAGCACAAAATGTATTAGATATTTTTAGAAAATTAGCATTTCTAGAATATTCTTATATTTTTTGTACCACTTAAAAATCAGAGTTACGTATGTATATTTATTAATATTTCACGGCAGGGAAGAAAAGGTATTTGAAAAAACTGAAGATTATAAAATGTAGGAAAAAGTAATTTGTATGATTATTTTTTTTTTTTTTTTTTGAATATTTCTAAAGAAAGGAAAGTTATTAAGACTGATTAATTACTTATTGGAGATAGAAATTAATTTTTTTCTTATAACCATTATATGTGGAATGCTTTATAATCCCTATCTGAATTGCTTTTTTAATGAAATGGATTCACATTTCTGTTTGTAAAATCTTGCGTAACATTTCTGTAATAATTAGTTTCTTTTTTAAAACTTCAAGGATTGAGCCTTTGCATACATAATCCTTGTAATTAGAAGGTTTAGAATGAAAAAATTTTCAGATATTCATATGAGCAAGTTGTGAAAAAAATTTAATTGAAAATGCGTATATTTTTGCGAAATCGTAATTTTTATTCCAAACTTTATTGATGCTTTACATTGAAATTTTTACAACTCAGCTATGTTTCAAATCAACTTTTTTTAAGTTTATTTTGTGTTTAATCTGTAAAATTTAATAAAAAAAAAAGGCCATGTGTAAATTATAAAAGATTGGTGTTAATGTTCCAATAATGGGAAAAAAAAGTTTTTTACTTAAATTCTCGTTATTCTACAGTAAAGAAAATTTTCCAGCTATTATTCTGTTCTGTAACAGTTTTAAAAACACAATGTTTTCGTTTCAAGAAATGAATTGAAAATCGATCGCAACATCCGAAGGAATCTGCATTTAAATGACTCTGGGTAAATAACCCTTCCTTTGAAGAGAATATGCATCAAGCATATTTTGGTAGGAAACTAAAGAAAATAAATCCTTTACATGGTGAGTTCAAATTATAAACTACAGATATTGAAAAATATATTTGATATTCTGAAAATTTTCCTAGAAAATTCATTTCAATTTGAATGGATTTCAGTTTGTTATTACATACATGAATGATTATAATGGATATAAAGTGAAATAAAAAAATGTGACTGAAACTTCAATGAGATATTGAAGTCAAATTTTTAAAATTTTGTTTTATATATTTATCCCCAGGATGTTTTTAAATTCGACATAATGCAGAACTCTTTAAAGGAGATAAATCCCTATGAAATAAGATTTTAATAAAATTTAAAAAAAACAAGCAAAACAAAGAATGAAGTTGAAATTTTAATTATCTGGTCTTATTAAATTTAAGTGATTTCCATACGAAAAAATAATAACATGTATAAAATAACTCCTTTTGATCATCATCCGTCTTTGAAACAATCATGTTATACACTAATAGAACCTGATTTTTATTGATATACACATATAAAGTATAACAATCATTTCATGAAAGATTTGATTTATCAATGAATTATTTGCAATAAGATGCAGCAAAATAAAATTTACTTACAGTGAAATACATTAATACAATGAAATTATTTAATATCGTCTTTAAGACGTCATTAATTCAGTGGTTAAACATTTATGCTATCTACATGTGATACGTACAGGTAGCGGACTTTTTATGAAGACAAGTACAGGAGAATTTAGATATCGTTTTAGAAACCCGGACCACAGCTCAGTATTCCGCTTAGAATTAATTGCTATAAGCGAAGCTCTGAGCCTAGCTTTAGACTTTAAAGTACCTGATGTTTGGATTCTGACTGATAGTAAGAGCTCAATACAGTAATTGAAGGATTGGCCAGGCATCCTGGACAAATTGGGGCAGGATATCATTTCTAAACTAGCTGTTTTGGACCAGATCGGATCGGTGTACTTGCAGTGGATTCCCTCTCATGTTGGCATCTATTGAAATGAAATTGCTGATCTGCTCGCTACGGAAGGTTGCGAACTTTCCAAAGCTTCTTCTTCCAATCCAAGCTTCAGAGGTTCATTCCATGACTTTAGCCAGAGTGAATACCGCTTGGAAGTCGCCACCAATTCATGCATGGTACGCCGCTAAATATCCTGGTATGTCCTTGCAGTGCTTCTGTTCTAGATCTGCTCAAATGGTTTTAGCTAGACTAAGGACTGGCCACACTAAGAGTTTGACCTTCAATGGAGACGAGAAGACTTATACCCTTTGTCATTGTTCAGCCATCGCGTCTCCCTCTCATCGTTTGTATTGGGGCCTCTAACTGTTGAATGAGGGGAAGACCGTTTACGATCTATTGATGCAGCATGATCTACTGGACTTGGTTTGGGATTCTAAATCAAGGGGATAAGCAACAACAATAACAACACATGTGATACGTGAACTAGTCAATCTTATTGGTCTTCCTTTGTGAACATTACTTATGGTGGCTCAACGTCTAAGGCATTTGAAATTATGCATTTATTGCATTTGAGTTAAATCTATTTGAAATTATTTAACGGTTTAAAAATAAAAAGGAATTTTAATATGATTTCATTTAGAATATTTATAAACTGTCAATTTTATTTAAAAATTCAAAATTTTTTTCAAGAACAGAAATACATTTTGAATATAGGATAGACCGCTGAACTTAAGTATGCAATAAAATTGCTGCTCTATTCCCATCACAACCTTTTGGTGATGTAAGTTTATTAGTATATAAGATACGCTTGAAACTAAAAACTTTTTTCTTAACATTGGTTAGCCAATACGCTTCAATATTTGTAGGGATGGACACCCTTTAGGTATACTACTGATCTACCGAGTCCTTTCCCTAATTGAATTCCTCAAGTCGTGTCTTTCCCTTGCAAGCCATGAATATTACATAACATATAAATTGAAGTTTTTAGATTGAATGTTTAAAACATAACTTCCTATAGCTTCCACAATTTAAAATAGTCTTCAATAATTAACACTGAAATTGCAATCAAAATAATAAATTTCACGTTCCTATTTTGTAAAAAAAGATATCTTTTTTGTAAAGGTAATTTATTGCTGTGTATATTTATGTAATTCTTTTAATTAAGCAATGTTTAGACGTTAGCGTTATTTTAACTGCAGGCGTTATGTACAGAAAGCAGTAAAAACTTTAATATATTTTAAAAATTAAAACAAATGATTGAAAATGTTATTCATGTTCACAATAAATAATGCATTTTTGTAAATTATGTAAATGTTTATAATTTAATATTCAGCAAATAAATAACAGATTTTTTCCGGATATTGCATGTGGGGTTTATATACTCATTGTGATATTTAAAATATTAGTTTTAATAACTAATTTAAATTTGCAGTTCTTTAAATTCTTTGTATAATGAAATCTTTGTTAAAATAATCCATGTACTAAAAATTTATAATTATTTTTTCCAATAACTTATCTGAACTATTGATAACTACGCATCTCAGCATCAAGTGTTCTAACATAAAAAAATATCCTTAAAAGCAGAAATGAACGCTAGATTCATATATTTACTCGAGTACATAAAAAAGTAATATTTTCTTGACCAGATATTTTTTTTCTTACTCATAACAGAAGATAAAATGAAACCCCCAAACCTTCTGACCTACCAAAAGAGTTTTCGAAAGAAGAATCCGTGGATTTTCCACCCGCCGTAACGGTTAATAAAAAAAGAAATAAAATCTTCAACTCACGGTTCCTGAACGAATTAATTTTTCAACCCGGTACGGGTCCCAGTTTTACGAGGATCTTTTTTAACGACCCTCCGTACCCGTCACATTGGGCGTGTAACGACCATCCACCTACGTAGGCCTTATGTTGGTTGGAGTGCCATTTGGGAGAAATGAAAATCTACTCTCAAATTAAAAAAAGTTTGCAAAAATCCGAGAGGGAATATATATAATATATGATGAGAAATAAATTCTAAAGTTCTGTCAAAATGTCATCAATAATAATATTAGATAAAAAAATAAAAATATTTTTAGCATGCTTCTTGCTTTAAAAAAAAATTGATTTGGAGAAAATTATTGATTGATTTTTTTTTCAGAGACGTTGACAATGTGTTTACAATTTTTTAAAAATTAATTCTGACTGAAAAAGTTTGAATTGTGAAAAAAGTAAAACAGTCCTTAAAAGTTGGTTTCAAGTTGCCAATTCCTTTACCAAAAACATTTTTGAAGCATTAAATTTAAAAAAAAAAAATTATCTTAATTACTGTAGCAGTTTTAAAAATCACCCACTGTTAAAAATATCATGTAAGTTGTTAAATAATCTGCCTTATAAAACGAGTGCATATTCTGAGCATTTTTGTTGAGTCAGAAATTGACAAACTTTTGAAGTGATGAACAGTAAATGAAAACTTATTTCCTCATAATAATTTACGAATTATTTGAGAGCCATTGTACTTTTTTAGAAAATTTTATTGTAGCTTTAAAATGCAGTGGTACACAAATTGGAAATCGCAGTCAGTTAACCGCGAATGGATAAAATTAGATTAGATTTTTTTTCCATATTCTTCTATGCCAATTTAAAGACACGAATTGAGCTAAATAAGTATTTTTTGTATCTGCTTCCAATAACTACATTTTACAATTAGCTGCGTCAATACTGAACTATACAAAAATTATCCGTTTCACATTGAAATTAAAAGAATTTTTTAACGAATGAAACTTTTAAAAGTACTGAATCTCTGTAGAAAAATTGTTTAAAGCTACTTTCTTTGTTAATATTTGCTGGGACCTGATGGCCGAGTGATTAGTACTCTGGCCCTTTATAACACAAGTTTCTCGTTCGAGTCCAGCGGTGTTATCGGTGTTTGTACTGGTTCGGAATCCACTTTAAATCGTAGGCCCGTGTCTAATATGATCGTAGAGCGTTGCCGCATCTCATCGTACGTCCATTCTGTTCCATCCACATCATTCACAAAATATATATGGGCAACTCAGCTCTAAGCATAATGAAGTGGTGCGGTGTAGTAGTAGTTAATATTTGCTAATGATGGTGCAGCTTTCTCGGAGATAATGCGGCAAATTTCATTAAGAAGGTGTACGAGAGCCATAAAACGAAAGCAATCATCAATACAATTTATTTCAGCACCAGATTGACAAATTTCTGATAGGGATAGGATATACCTATAAGACTAGGAATGCTTGTAAGAAATACTTTCCAGACATGGTAAAGGGGCTTTGCAAGTAGTTCCTAGTACACTAACAGATACATTTCATTTACATAAGCCTGCAGTGGTAATAGCAGGGTTGATCCCACTAATGTGGATAAGCAATTCAATAAGTGAGCCGTAGAGTGCTTGTACTCGTTACTTGAATTGATGAAACGTACAGTGTTTCAGGAACGAAATGTACTGACTAGAGCATCTTTGTACGTTTTCACAAGTGGTCATTTGATAGATATTCGTTTCAGAGACACTCTCGTGGTTTGAATGAAAAGTATGGATTAATATAAGAGGCAGTTACCCAAAATTGAGAGTCAATCTATGAATATTCCTTTGCAACTACTGGACGATTTTAAATGAAAACAACGTATATCTGTAATTCACTTCTGTTATTATTTACTCTGTAACTTTTGTTAATGTACATTGATTAATAAACTGCATATTCACTTAATATAGAGTCATTTAATTTCTGGCACTTTCTATATACCTTATCGCACTATCAAAGCATTCCAATCTAAGGAATTCCTATGATGCTAAGTCATCTAAGTGCAGCTCTTCGCCTCTGAAGTTTGTAAACCTGGTGTTGACAAATCTTACATATAAATAACATGTCTCAAAATTTTATAAATGAAATTATGAACATTCTATTTTTTTAATCTTATTTCAGAATATATATATGCACTCAAAACCTCGAGTGACTGTAAATGAAAACGAAAATGAACAGTAAATGAAATTTTTTTTCTGATTTAAATCACAAAAATCAAGGCTTCCTGGAAAATTTTAACTCTTTCGCAGAATTTATTTCATTGCTTCATTTTAATCTCAGTTCTACCCTAACAGGGATCCTTAAACAGTGAAATAAGGGAGGGCGGAATAATTAATCTTCTTGATGTCCCCCCCTGTTTTAAAATTAAGTGCGCAATATCCCAGCATAAATCTGGCAGCGAGTTCCTTAAGCGAATGTCGCGCCGTCATTTATCAAAGTAAAGATGTTGGTTTTAGAGGGCGAATGAAGATGAGTAATTTATGACGGTACTCAGAACACTGACCTCTCCCTCTGGGTTTTTGTGAGTGGGTGTGATTTATAACGGCGTCCATTACATGTGCCACAGGTTCTGGGGAGGTGTTAGGGTGGTCCTCCTTGTCTTACAGGAGACCGCGATCCATTATTTTAATGGTTCAGATTTTAATTAAATTTTCTTCGGCTGGATTATGGAAGAGTGGATAATAATATGAAGGACATCTTGAAGAATGGGTTGCAGACTAGAATCTTCCTCAGGTAGAATGTATAACCAAAAGATATATGATGATATTGTTTCGATGTGAATTTCTGTATAGAGTGAATAAAATTAACAAAAAAAAAAAAAAGAAGTTGAAGTTGGTGTTTTGATTTATAAAATGCAGAAGTTTTTCAAACTAAGTGGAAAAAGTCATAAAATGACAGTTAATAAACTAAAAAGTTGTGACATTTTTCATTGGTATAAAACATGACGAATTAAGATGAGTCATTTATGATGATATTAGGGGGTGAGTTAATTTAATAAGGACAACACACTTACAATATATTTAATAATCGCAAATTACAAGAATATTAATCATTAATCAGTTTATTTTTATTAAATAATTTATATTTTTTAACAATTAAGCCTTGTTGTTTGTTTGCAGTGTGTTGTATGACATCATAATATAGTCAGTCTAATTTAGATTCTAGCTTAGAGATTATAGTTTGTAACATATTTGTCTGTTTAATGCATGCCTTTTTATATACTTCATACTTATACTCAGAAGTCCAGGTATGAACATCTTTGCATCTCTTATTATCTATGTATCACTCATTCATAGAAGTTTCGGAAGGTCTTTAATTGTGTGGAGCGCTGCAAATTTTTATAAATATAAGCTTATTAATGTCAGTTTTTTCTAAGTAAATAGTATAAGCCATTATAGTATAATAATTTTTACTAAAAATAAGGGAAAGTTAATGCTACTCTTATATACTTTATGTTAAATATTGAACCTTTTGGGTTTTATATTATGTTCTCATGATATTTATAAAGCGTGGAATTGATTGTAAATTAATCGATATCTAATATACACTGAAGTGACAAAAGTCATGGGATAGCAATATGCAAATTTTCAGATGGCAGTAGCATCGCGTAGAACAGGTATAAATGCGCAGTGCTTTCGTTTCTGTTCGAGTTATTCATGTGAAGACGTTTTGACGTGATGATGACCGCACGACGGGAATTAACAGACTTTGAACGCGGAATGTTAGTTGGAGCTAGACGCTATCACATGGGTCATGCCATTTCGGAAATCGTTAGGGAATTCAACATTCCCAGATCCACTGTGCCAAGAGTGTGCCGAGAGTATGAAATTTCAGGCATAACATCCCACCATGGACAGCGCAGTGGTCGACCGCCTGCACTTAACGACCGAGACCGGCGACGTCTGCAAAGAGTCGTAAATTCTAACAGACAAGCAACACTGCGTCAAATAACCGCAGAAATCAATGTGGGACGTACAAGGGACTTGTCTGTTAGAACTGTGCGGAGAAATTTGGCTTTCTTGGGCTATTCCAGCAGAAGACCGACTCTAGTGCCTTTACTGACAGACGACAGAACGACATGCGAATTACCGGTTCTCGTTAGATCACCGACTCTCGTGGGCACGTGAGCATATCGGTTGGTCCCGGCGGTGCCATGGCTGAATGGTTCGAAACCGTGGCCTGGTCCGATAGTCAACGATTTCCAGTTGGTAAGAGCTGATGGTAGGGTTCGAGAATGTGGTGCAGACCCCACTGATGGTAGGGCCATGGACCCAAGCCATGTCAGCAAGGCACTGTTCAAGCTGGTGGTGGCTCCGTAATGGTGTGGGCTGTTTTTTCATGGCATGGACTTGGTCCTCTGATGCGACTGGACAGAACATTGACTGGAAATGCTTATGTTCAGCTACTTGGAGATCACTTGAAGCCATTCATGGACTTCATGTACCCAAACTACGATGGGATTTTTATGGATGACGATGCGCCATGTCACTGGGCCACAACTGTTCGCGATTGGTTTGAGGAACATTCTGGACAATTCCAACGAATGATCTGGCCACCTAGATCGCCCGACATGAATCCCATCGAGCATTTATGGGACATCATCGAGAGGTCTGTTCGTGCCCAAAATCCTGCCCCATCAACGCTTTCACAATTATGGACGTCTATCGAGACAGCATGGCTCAATATTCCTGCAGAAGACTTCCAACGACTTGTTGAGTCCATGCCATGTCGAGTTGCTGCACTTCGCCGGGCGAAAAGAGGGCCGACACGATATTAAGAGGTATCCCATGACTTTTGTCACTTCAGTGTATAATCGAGCAGCCCATTGAAGATTCATAAAGGGAAAAATTTGTCTTGCGAAAGGACTGTTAGTTTAAATGACCACACTTGAGTGTCAAATGGGAGAAAAAAATGAAAAGACACGACTAATCAACCTGGAAATCAATGCTAAACGTTTTACGTAAATTATCACTATCACATATTTGTGTTTATAAAAGCAGTCATTGTTATGAACCTACAAGAGGATTCGTACCTTAGACCTTCTACATGTTGGATGTGCAAGTTGCCTCTATACTACAAGGTGGGTTTTTTATATATCTTTCTATATCTCACAAATAGGGGCTAAATGGCTAGCTCTCTGGCGCTCGGTACCACAGCTTTCGGGTTCGAGTCCCGGCGGTGCCATGGATGTTTGTAGTTGTTCGGAATCCACTTGAAACTGTAGGTCCCGGTCTAATAGGATGGTAGAGCTTTGCGGGGGCATTGTTACTCCGCGTCTACGGCTTATCTTGAAGTTACACGCGCTCCCTGGGTAATACAAAGTGAGTAATGTCTGTGCAGCGTTTGCCTTAAGACATCCAAGACGAAGCTGTCTAAGTGTTAGCCAGCTGCATTAGAAAGAAAAAATATATCTAACACATGAATTTTAATGAATGAGAGGATAAGTCCTACTTTGTGCTAATTACAGTGGGCCCGACCCTCGATAAAAGGAGTTTCTTCAAATGTTAATTTATGAACTTCAATTTATTATTTTTTAACCAAATTAAATTGTATTTCTTTTTTATCACTTAACAGCGTGTGAAAACTTCATAGTTATTTAATGAAAATTTATTTGTATGCAGGGAGTTTGGTTTATAAATGTTAATTACCAAAATAATTTAAATTAGAATATTAATATATAATATACGTATACATATATTGTAATTTAACTATTTTTGGTAATTAACATTTATAAACCACACTCCCTGAATTCAAATAAATTTTTATATATATGTATGTAATATTTTCAACATAATAAAATGTATTTCTCAAACATGTGAAAAATTATAGAATTAAAACTATTGAATTTTTATATACAACTAATTATTTAAACATTTATATTTGCAATAACGAAAGGATCTAATTTCTTTTGAATTTTCCAAATAATGCTTATTTTTGTTCATATATTGTAGAATAAAATGACCTCTGTTTAAGCTGTTTATGACCTCTGTTTAAGCTGTTATTGTAGATTGATAAAAAAAAAGGTTTGCTATCATTTCTTTCACACATCCACGTCATTGATTGTATAAAATATTAAACTGATGTTTAAAGTAAGAAATTTTAATGTCAAATGATGTCTCTAAGCGGAAAATTTTGCTTTTAGAGAAAACTCAACTCAAAAATATAATTAATATATAAAAAACGTTGTTAAAAGTGAAAAAGGCGATTACAATTCTTTCATCCCATATCAAGTAAATAAAATAAAATAAATTATTATAACATGATATCGTTATGCATTTTGTCTAATAAGCATCAATAAAACAGATTCGGTTCGTAAACACAATTATATAATCTCGTATCAATGCTTTATTTGCCAAAATTTCTCTCATAACTTTTCCAAAGCCCAAAGATTCACAATTTATCAAACAATCTCACTTTGTACTTAAAATATCTGAAACGACAACGAAGTATTAAAAAATTAATAAATAACTTCTTTATTCGACATAATTCATCTAATAAAGATGTTCGGTCTATTAATCAACCTTAAAAGATTATTTTCTTAATTTTTAATTTTATCATTTTTTGAGTGAAGAATAATGAAAAAGGATCTCAAGAGTTTTGCTTTTTATGGCTTAAGATTTAAAATGTTGATTCTAAATTAGAATCCATTCATTTTTTCGTTTTCTAAAAATCCTTTTCCAAATTAGCAGCTTACATTTAATTAAGAACTAGAACCAATGCAGATGGCACTGAATTTCAAATCGAATTTGAGAGACAAGAGAATTTTTTTTTAATGACTGTACTTTTCCTTCAATCCCATATATTTGCAAAAGCCTATTAAGAAGAGGAGTTAAATTAGATTTAAATAAATTCCTTAGCAAATAAATATATTAAATATTTTTAGAAAATTAGCATTTCTAGAATGTTGTTATATTTTTTGTATCACAAAAATCAGAGTTATGTACGTATATTTATTAATATTTTAAGAGTGGCAAGAGAAGGTATTTGATAAAACTGAAGATTATAAAATGAAGAAAAAGTAATTTGTATGTTTATTTTATTTTGAATATTTCAGAAGAAAGGAAAGTTATTAAGAATGATTAATTATTCATTGGAGACATAATTAATTTTTTTCTTACGGCCATTTTATGTGGAATGCTTTATAATCCTCATCTGAATCGCATTTTTAATGAAAAGGATTCACATTTCTGTTTGTAAAATCTTGCGTAATATTTGTGTAATAATTATTTTCTTTTTTAAAACTTCAAGGATTGAGCCTTTGCATACATAATCCTTGCAATTAGAAGGTTTAGAATTTAGAATTTTTCAGATATTTATATGAACAGGTTTTGGAAAAATATTTAATTGAAACTGGGTTTATTTTCACGAAATCCTGATTTTTATTTTATGAGAAAAATTAAAACGGTTTTGGCCCTTTGTACTTACTGGAGTAAACAGTATGGCCCTAAGGTTGAAAAGTTTGGAGACCCCTGATCTATACCATTATCCATGAAATTGTATTCACTGTTCATATTTTGTATTTTCAACAATATCATTTTGTTATTTTATAATCCGTAGGGTGAACTCTATCATATTACTTTGTATACTTTATCATACAAAATTTTTATATCATATTTAACACGGTGTTGTATATTTTTTCGTTTTACTCATTATACCATATATAAGATTTATTGTGTCTCTCCAATTTTGTAATTAATTAAGTAAATTTGAGTAAAATAATTTAAAAATAGAATATGTCTTATGTGCTATCTTTAAGAAAGTATTCTTAATTATAATTTTAGAATATTTCAGTTAGGATAATTAAAAACGCAGCATTAATAAAATTATTACCTTATTTTTTTAAATGAATGACTGTTTTTTTAATATCTCATAGAAAAGATGATATGTTTTCAGCAAAAGAACCCATTCAATTAAATTACACAAAAAACACAGCACCATAAATATTTTTCTGTAATGTTTCTGAAAATAAATGTTAAATTTGCCTTTCTAAAGGATCCTTCTTGTATACCATTGATTTCAGAAAGAAGCCGTCTCGAAAACAGGGAATAAAAAAAGCTAAATTAACAAATTACTTCAAGCAAAGAACCTTCTGAAAGTTTTATTGACATGCTTGAGCTGCCAACTTCCATTCGTTTCCATACTCTAGACATACCATAAGTGCGCTGTCAGCCTTAAATAAACCTGAAGATGTCAAGAAATTTAACAACCCGGTGCTCAGAGCTATGGGCAATTGTGATTTTATGATTTTTTTAATACATGTAATTTATCCGTTAAAATTATTTTGCTTAATTTTATTGTTTACTTTTTTTTTTCGATCCATAAATTTGCAAATTTGCCTTTCTGAAAGACCTCTCTCATGTACCACTGGCATTGGAATGTTTTGAAAGAGGAATGTTTTGTAATGTCAAAATAGAAATAAAATAGCTAAATTAACAATCAAAGGTCATTAAAATTAACAATCAAAAGTCATTCTTAAAGTTTTATTGCCATGCTTGAGCTGTCAACTTCCATTCTTTTCAAATTCTAGACATAACGTAAATGCGCTGTCAACCGTAAAACAACTTAAAGATGTCAAGATGTTTACAAACACGGCGCTCAGAGCTATGTGCAAATGTGTTTTTTTTTTTTTTGTGATGTTATGATTTTTTTTTTTTTTTTTTTACTAAATGTAATTTATCTGTTAAAATTATTTCATTTCATTTTATTGTTTATTATTATTTTCGATCCAGAAATTTCCAAATTTGCCTTTCTGAATGTCCTCTCTGATATACCACTGACATTGGAAAAGATTCATTTGCCTCTAAAAAGAGGAATGTTTTGTAATGTCAAAATTGTAATAAAACAGCTATATTAACAAATTTAAAAAAAATTAACAACCAAAATGCATTAAAATTAACATTTCAAAGGTCATTCGGAAAGTTTTATTGCCATGCTTGAGCTGCCAATTTCCATTCGTTTCCATACTCTAGACATACCATTAGTGCGCTATCAACCGTAAATAAACCTGAAGATGTCAAGAAATTTACAAACCCAGCACTCAGAGCTTCCTGTTGGGACTGATAGCACATTGCAGATCTTTCCATCTCTCTGACATAAGCTAATGCAAGCTGAATGGTATTGTAAGGAGTGAGAATATCCTGAGTGAACAAATACTTGGCTACAAACTTGACGTAAATTTGTATAACTAATTCCGATGACACAGAATAAAAATTTTTAGTTATAGGTTCCACGGCCTTTGTAGCTGCATAGATCTGATCCTCAGCACCAAGTGTCTTCAAAGCCTCCAAAATTACTTGGTATAACTTCTCGGAAAATTCAGTTGCTGGTATGTTATCGAAGTCGAATAGGCGTGACAAGGACTATAAATAATGAACAAAAAGTTATCATGAGTTCCAATATCATATAAATTTCAGAATTTTAATCATTTAATGAACAAATGACCTGCATATTATGTCAATGACTATGTATTGTATTAATAAGAATATCGATATTTTAAAATTAATTTCGATTTTCATACTTATAGCTCAAAGTGAAGAAGAATTTGTTGTATTTGTTTCATACAAGTTAAATTAAACTAATAATAACACTTAATTTAATATTAATGTAAGTCTCTCTCCAGATACATAATATACGTACAGATATACATATATACACAGATGAACACAAAAATAAAAAAGATGTATGGCAAAAACTGCATTGACAGATAAAAAAAAGCACCCAAAATTATATATATATATATATATATATATATATGTGTGTGTGTGTGTGCGTGCTTGTTTGCGTGTGTGTGCGTGCTTGTTTACGTGTGTGTGCGCTGATTATTTTCAGTATTATTAATTATATGACATAAATGGCACAAAATTAGTTCAACTTATGTGCCATACGATAATTTTCTACATTTAATTGCATTGACCTAATTTGATACCGAAATAATACCTACACCTACACCTGACAATACACTTAGATGACTCGCTGGGACGGAAATGCTTCCCAGAATTTCTGAGCATTCTCGTAGATGTTTTTCAATTCACAAAGTGATAGTAGTATAATAGACGCTCATTATACGAACTCAGAAGCCAGCCATAATTAATCATGTTTCCAGCCATCATGAATCCTGAACAAACTGTGCGGACACCGGATATAGAGAAGATTGTACTAAATCTAGTGCAAGACAGTCCAAGTTCAATTACGCGAGTGATAAAGCATAATGGCCTGTTGCAGCGTTTATAAGTTTTTGCTTGATAAAAAAAATGCACTTGTAGTCAAGTAGGTATTGTTGGCCGTTTTAACTTTGTTGGAGTATATTGATTAATAAAATATATATGAGCTTACATTGTGTCTTTTCATTCTTGGGGTTTACTCAGTGCAATACTGAGTTAGAAAGCATTCCTTAATTTGTATTGCTACGTTATTCCGTGTTGTTTTTGTATATCCTATCCCTCTTAAGAATTTACAAACTTGATTCTGAGACCCCCTGTGTAAACGTGCATAATAGTTACTGTTGGTAGAGACTCCATGTTTCAAAGAAATTAAATAATTAATATATCTAAAATTGATATGCATTAGTTGAAATTGATTGAAGGCTGTAATAAAAATGATTTATTAGAACAAATTGGACATAAAAGACAGTAATTCTATGAAAGGACCTGTTTTGTACCTGTGAGGAACACACAGCTTCTTTGAAGATGGTGACAAAGGTGTTGAAGCTATCAAGAGAATACGGGATTGACGGTCGACTTATTCTATTGGAGCTGGGTGGTCTTGGTGGACAAGATCTCGAGACTTCTACATCGCAAGATGCTATTAAAAAAAGAAACGAGAACTCTAATATTAATTAACCCGATTATGATACATTAAACCTTTCCAGCTCAGCCATTTTGTTTGTTGATTAGATATTTAAAGAGGTCAAAAGTGAAAACTTTTGGTTTTTTTCGTTATATATTAGTTACATGCAAATATTTGAGATTTTCAAAATATCTTTATTTTCCAACAACCGAGCTGATTATAAAGCTCACAAATATCTAAGAACAAATCTCGGTTTTCAAATTACTGATGACACAGAAATTTCTTCGAATTGTTGCTGATACTGAGGCAAAATTTACAAGTTGAAATTCAAATCTCAGTAAAAAGAGCATTTTGTTTTTGCTAACCCATCTGACTAAACTTTGAAAAGAAATTGTAGTCCATACTTTGTTTATATTTATAAAAAAAGCCTAGTAAACTGTGATATTGCATGCAGGACATGCTTGCAATGTTTTCGCACTATGTTTCTAAACTATCAGAGCTGGATTCGAAAGTCCACAAGTCCACTTCTATGCCTACTGCTGGAATCGGTGTAATAAATCAGTAGACAGGAATGTCTTTCTGTTACCTCGAAAGCAGAGTAAGGAAGACTCAGACCTTCCAGATGACATCTTTTACAATTGTAGTGGCAAATTGTGGGTGTGGTATAGCTCACCCGCCCTGACGCAATCTGGGTAGCACTGACTCTTCTATATAAATGTCACTGTAGTGATGAATTACTTAGATTAGCTCGGTATTCAAAATATGCAGCAGCAATTTTCTCCTTTTATCTTGGCTTAGCAGAGAATTATTACAGAGAATAATTTTACAAAAAAAATGTTACAATTTTCATTAAACATTTTACTGAAACTGAAAAATTGGAACCAGAATGATCTCATAGGATTTCGAAATGCTCTGTCATGTATACCAATTAAATCTAGTCAAAATCAATTTACAAACCCATGTATTTAGTGAAATCAAGCAATTGTTATTATGGATACTATAATTAGGCTCCCTCACTCATGGCTCAGTAGCAGTGTGCACAGTTGGTGAGCATTAGGGCGGAGGTTCAATCCCCTGGCCCCTTTGTTGTGGACACTGTTTCAAAAAAAGACGGATATTCTATGGTGTGTGACGTTCAGCATCTTGCTTCGTTAATCAGACTGCTTAGTGGGAGGCGTCAGGGGTTTCTTCCATGCCATACTCAAATGAGTTTTAGTCACAGCAGAAGCTGCCTCCCCTTCCTATCTTCCATGAGAATGCACGGGTTCATGGACTTCTTCTAGATGTTACTGTCGACCAAGTGGGATAAGAAACAACAACAAAATTAAGCTAGATAGATAATTTTATCAAAGAATTCTAGCCACTTCGCATAAGAATTTTTTAATTCCTTATACGAAAAATGTAACCATATTATATTAAGAATATATTTCTGTTTCGTACAGAAATTTATTTATTTGTTTAAAGCAATGTATATTAGAAGCATATCTATACATTTAAAATTGTGTCTTTAAATGAATATGAAGGGTTAATCTCACCTGAGCCTGTTTCCACACTTGGCGAAATAGTATGGAAAATGAATGCGAAGACAGGAATTAAAAGTAATTTTCGTATCTGAAGCATTACAGTTAATTTTATAAAATTCTCTTTAACAAGAACAATTACTGCAAATTTTAAGCATTCCACGAAGCATATGAAAATTTATACCATCGCTTAAAAATTGCTAAATGACAGCTTTGTCAATAAATGACCTTAAGAATTCTGAAAGCATTTTATGACCTACTATATTTTTATTCTAATGCAACTATGAAAATTTCCACATCTAATTTCAGTTTTAAATGCATGGTTCGTTCGATTTTAAAAGAAGGGCCGAAATTAAATGTAATCTTCCTATTAGAAGCATTTTAGTTGATTTTCTATAATTCTCTTTAACGATTAACAAGTATATTTATTGCGAAATTTAAACTTTCCTATAAACATTTGGACGTTTAACCATTGCTTAATATTTACTGAAGAACAGCTTTATCAATAACTGTTCTGTAAGAGTTCTGAGAATATTTGTGCATTTTAGAACGAACTGCATTTTTATTACAATGCAATTTTGAAAACCTTTGCCATCTGAAATCAGTTTTATATACATGATTCTCAATCTTAAAAAATTATTTTAATAGACAATTTAATGTACAGAGAGAAAAGGAATTATTTTCATTAGAATAATAATACAAAATACATGACGTCAGTATAATTATTAGTGTATAATTTCTTACGACTTATACCAACCATTGAAGAGGGCAAAGTAGAACTACCTCCTCATGGTGCACTGCGGGCAACGTCTGATACAGCAAAAGGATCTACAATCAAGGCCTTCAGTCTGGCTCTCTGTAAGAGTTTCTTAGATTTTTGCAGTGGAATGCCGGTGGGTTGTCCAAAACAAGAGAGAAGAAAATTAAAACTCTTTTCCAAGAGAAGCTTCAGCCTAAAGTCTTGAATGGTGTTGTTATTAAACCTTCAAGATTATTCAATCGTTATCAAGAGCGTTATCCAGCAAATGTTAACATAATATCTAATACTGGAAAAATAGAAGATTTAGCTAAGTATGAATTTGTTATTACTAGCTAAGATGATACGCATGAGTTTCTACAAAAGGCAGATGCAGTTCAGTTTCAAATAGGCATCATCAAGGACGGATTAAGGCACGCTGTTAATATTAAAGCTATCCAAGCAAGAATACAGAGTATCGTTGATGCAATCAAAGGTAATTTTGGGCTTTTATTTTATGAAGCAGAAGAAAGATAAAGGTTGTTATTTCACATGTCTGAAGTTAAAAGTGATAGAAATATACAATCTGGAGATAAAGTACAGTTTAGTGCTGATTTTCATCGACGTACTGGAAAATATTCTGCCCATAATGTTGTAAAAATTGGTGATGGTCGACCAAAACAACTGTAGGTTTAATTGTATCACTCGACAACTCTTAATTCGACGACCCAAACGACTCTAACTTACTCTAATTCGACAACCTAAAGGTCACGATAGATCAACTGGTTTTAGGTGGCTCTGATCCAAGTACAGTGAGTGGTATCATCCAAGTGAAAGATCTTGGATTAAAAATGGAAATTCAAATCCTACTAGATGCATTCGTAGACGTTTTATGGAAAAAGATGATCTTCCTGATACTTTTATGTGAAAATTAGATTGAGGGAACTGCATTTCCAATGTTAACTACTATTTCTGATAATATGATAAAATGCTTTTGTGAATCTTATTATTCTTTCTTATAAGTGATGTATGCAATCTTTTACTATCATTCTTATATATATTATATGTGTTATTATTTAAACTTGATATTAGAATATAGCATTATTGGAACTTATCGTTATTTTATAATATTCTCAAATGTTAGTTTTTAATTTAATTTTTTTATTATTTGTCATTATTACTTTATCAATATGTCACATTCTCCCATTGTCAGATTTTTTGTGTACTCAAAGTCACTGAGGCCAGTGACATTCAGGATGGCTCGATTTGTAGGATTTGTTTGATTGCTAATCCAATTAGCAGGTGATGTCACTAGATGCTTATGTGTTGATGGAGAATTTGCCCATGAGTATTAAATTTGAATTGAGACAAGGGAAGAGGAGAGGAGGTTGAGAATCGATGATTGCTAATGCGCGTTTAGGAGGAAGCAAATGGCAATGAATGTGGTTTTATGTAATGCAGAATAACTAGTGATGCTAAATTTTATGTTAATATATTGTAAATATAGCTGTACATAAGGTGCATTAAAAGTGGCTAAAAGGTTCATCTAACACCTGATTTCCTAAACCTGTTCAAAGTTAACCTAATTTCCTAACCCTGTTCATTTCTTTGTTTTAAATACTCCTAGACACTCCCTCCGATACAAAAACCCTATATAAATAGCATTCCTCAAAATTTTATATGATTATGATAATTATATTATGGTTTATTTAATAAATTGTGATTTATTATCTTATGATTTTATATAATTATAATCATCTTATTTTCATTTATTTTTATTTTTTTTTCAGAATATATGAGTGTACCCAAAAAGCTGAATGTTTCTGGCCTCTGATTTAAATCACAAAGATCACGGCTTCCACGAAAATCTTTACTCTTTCGCAGATTTATTTCATTGCTTCCTTTTAATATCCGTTCTACCCTAACAGGGATCCTTAAACAGTGAAATAAGGGAGGGCGGAATAATTAATCTTCTTGATGCCGCCCCCCTCCCCCCCTGTCTTAAAATTAAGTGCACATTATCTCAGCATAAATCTGGCAGCTATCTCCTTAAGCGAATGTCGCGTCGCCATTTATCAAAGTACAGATGTTGGTTTTAGAGGGCGAATTAAGATGAGTAATTTATGACGGTACTCGGAACTCTAACCTCTCCCTCTGGGTTTTTTGTGAGTGGGTGTGATTTATAACGGCGTCCATTACACGTGCCACAGGTTCTGGGGAGAAGTTACGGTGTCTTACAGGGGAACGCGATCCATTATTTTAATGGTTCAGATTTTAATTAAATTTTCTTCGGCTGGATTATGGAAGAGTGGATAATAATATGGAGGACATCTTGAAGAATGGGTTGCAGACTAGAATCTTCCTCATGTTGAAAGTGTGACCAAAGGATATAGGGTGATATTGTATAGAGTCCTTTATAGAGAGATTTTTTAAAAAGTGATGGTGCCTGCGTTTTGATTTATAAAATGCAGAAGTTTTCTATCTAAAAGGAGAAAGCCATAAAAAAAAAGATGTGAAAAGCTGTTTTATTCAATAAAAAATATTATAAATTTTAATTCGAGGAATTTTTACATACAATGTATTTTATAATCGTAAATTATAAAATTATCAATCTTTGTTCAGTTTAATGAAATAATTTATGTTTGTTAACATTCAAACTGTGCTATCTGCTTGCATTGCATTCTATGTCGTCATAGTATATTGCCTAATAAATATTCTACCTAATAAATATTATTTAAATATTCTATCTCCGCAGATTATAGTTTATTACATATTTGCTTATTTAATTCAATTCTTTTAACACTTCATACGTATACTCACTCATGTATGAACATTCGTTGTATATTTCTAATTATTTATGAATCATTCATTCTTTGAAGTTCCTGTATATTTCCCGGGAGATCTTCTATTGTGTGGAGTGCTGTAGTTTTTATATACATGAGTATATTTATATTTTGTTACTTTAAACAATAAAACTCTGCTCAAAACCATTATACAAAATTTCTTTTTTTAAGATGACTTGTGCAGAATTTAATAGGAGCATATTAATGTTATTTTTTATACATTATGGGTTAAATATTGCTCTTTTTAGCTTTTACATTAAAGTTTCTTGAATTTTATAAAGAAATATTGAATTGACTATCAATCCATCAATCTATCCATCTATCTATCTATCTATCTATCTATCTATATATATATATATATATATATATATATATATATATATCGATCATCTATGGGCTGTTTGTCGATATACATATATATTACAGCAGAACAGCCCTATAGATGATCCATAGGAAAAAATTTGGCCTTGTTGGAAGACTCTTATAATCGCTCACATTCGAGTGCCAAGTAGGAGGAAATCTGGGAAACAGCGACTATGCAAACTTACAATCAAAGCATTGTGTTTTGCATAAGATATCACAAAGATCGTTCAGCATTCTTATTTATAAAAAAAGTAACTGTTGTTAACGCTGCCAGAAGACTGAAATAAAAAATTCTATAAGCACAAATTTTTTAAAAAAATAAGCAAATAATATTTAAAGATTTCCAGTTGTTTGACTTCAGCAATGGTTTTTTTCTAAACAGTAGATGAAAAATAAAAATAATAAGTTTGGATTAAATTAAGTTAATTAATTTGTATTTCCTTTTCTATCTTTAAACAGAATATTAACTCTTTGCACTCGAGGGAGCCATTTAAAATTTGTCTTCAAGCTCGAGGTCTCCGTTACGGAGGCAATGCAAATAACAATATAAATGATGCGTTTCTTTTAATGCGTATATCAAACTTGCATGTGAATAGGATCTTTTCACTAAAATCGTTTCGAGTTGCTGGTAATACGAATAAAAAAAACTTCGAGTGCAAAGGGTTAAATCTTTTCATGTCTCATATTTTTACATAAAAAAATTTAAATTAATCTCTCTCTATATATATATATATATGAATTATCATGTAGAACTAACTATTTTAAAATTTATATTTGTAATAATGAAAACAAATTCAATGACACTTTTTTGTCCTTTGTAACTTCCGAATGATGCATATTTCTATTTGTATATTGTAATATAAAATGTTTAAACTTTTTATGAATTGAAGATTGAAAATTAAAGTGATCTCCATCGTTTGTTTATCTTATCCATGATGTTTATTGTACAAAATACTAAATTAAAATTTATAGTATGAAAATATTTAAGGCAATTTTTATTGATAATCTGATTGATGCCTATAAGGCAGATTAATACAATCTGATTGATTAATCTATAAGGGGAAAATTTTGTCTTGAAAGAGGATTTTAACTAAAAAGCTAAAATTATTATATAAAGTACTTTGTTAAATGTTAAATATGTCATTCTAATTCTATCTTCATACATGAAGCGAATAAAATAAAAAAATAATAATTATTATAACACGATATCGCTATTTATTTTGTCTAATAGTTATGCATTTTTTATAGTCATCAATAAAACAGATTGGCTTTGAAAATGCAATGATCTAATCCCACACCAATGTTTTACTTTCTATAAAATTTTTCTTATAAATCTTCCATAGCCCAAACATTCACAATATATTCAACAATCTTATTGTTGCACTAGAATTATTTAAAAGTTGACAAAGTACTATTCAAAAATAATAAATAATTTCTTTATTCAACATATTTCGTGTAATTAAGAGTTTCGGTCTATTAGTTAACTTTAAAAGATTATTTTTTAATTTTCTTCCTTTTATTTTTAAGCGAAGAATAAAGAAAAAGAAACTCAAGAGCTTTTGTTTTTCATGGTTTAAGAATTAAATCGCTGATTCTAAATTAGAATCCATTCATTTTTTTTTCGTTTTTTGAAATCCCCATTCCAAATTAGCAGCTTACATTTAATTAAGAACTAGAACCAGCACAGATGGCACCGAATTTCAAATCGAATTTCAGGGATAAAACTTTTTTTTTTTTTTTTAAATGACTGTACTTTTCCTCCAATCCCATATATACAAAAGCCTGTTAAGAAGAGAGATACAAATTAGATTTAAATAAATTCCTTATGAAAAAATGTATTAGATACTTTTAGAAAATTAGCATTTCTGAATGTAGTTATTTTTCAATTAGTACCGATTAAAAATTGCAGTTAATTTTTTGTATGTGTATGTATCAATATTTCTAGAGTAGGAAGAATAAGTATTATTCGAAAAAACTGAGCATTATAAAATGAAGGAAAAGTAAATTGTAATTATATTTTGAATATTTTTTTAAAAAGAAAATTTATTAAGAATTAATAATTATTGATTTGAGACCGAAAATATTTTTTTTCTTTAACTATTTTATGTGGAATGCTTCATAATTCTGATTAGATTTGCATTTTTAGTGAAATGCATTCACCAAGCAGTTTTTAAACTTTTAAGTAACATTTCTGTAATAATTAATTTGTTTTTTTAAATCTTCAAGAATTGAGCCTTTGCATACATAATCCTTTTCAATTAGAAGGTTTAGAGTTTAGTATCTTTCAGATATTTATATGAGTAAGTTTTGGCAAACTTTAAATTGAAACTATGCATATTTTAATGAAATCCTGATTTTCCTTCCAAACGTAATGAATAATTTTTTTGAAATAAATTTAAATTAATCATTAAATTTAATTCGTTTTTTTAATAGTTTACTATTTTTAATCTAGAAATTTGCAAATTTGCTTTTATAACATATCTCCCTCATATACCACTGATATCGAGAAGGATTCATTAGAAACCAAGGATGGGGGATGTACTGTCAAAATTGAAATAACAAACTAAATTAAGAAATTACTTCAAAGAATCTTCTGACAGTTTTATTGCCATATTTGAGCTGCCAACTTCCATTCTAATGCGTCGTTTCCATATGCAAGACATACCAAAAGTGCGTTTTGTCAACCGTAAATAAACCTAAAGATGTCAAAAAAATTTACAAACCTGGCACTCAGAGCTATGTGCAAATGTGATTTATTGTGATTTTATAATTTTTTTTAATAAATGTAAATTAATCGTTAAAATTATTTCGTTTAATTTTATTCAATTTCTTCTATTAGCTCACACTCTCCCTATATATATCTTGTTCAAATTTTCAATCGTTCATAAAATACTTTTTATTCATCCACTCCAGTTCAAATACATTTTTTGAACTTGTGGTGGATGACAATTTTAATTAATTAATTAATTAAAAACTGAAATTAATTAAATTTAATTAATTAATTTTAGTTTTTTTTTTTAGATTTAAATTGCATGTATCTACCAATAGATGGTGCCAGATAAACTTAAAAAACTTAATGAAAATTATTTATAAAGGACTTTTTACAATATAGTTAAAAAAAGTAGAAATTGACTATAATTTTTTTTTTTTATATTACTTGTTTTTTACTTTTTTTCGATCCAGAAATGTGCAAATTTGTCTTTCTAGAGGAACTCTCTCATATGTCACTGACATTGGAAAAGATTCATTTGCCTCTAAAAACAGGAATGTTTTGTGATGTCAAAACTGAATTAAAATAGCTAAATTAACAAATTCAATAAAAAATTAACAATAAAAGGTCATTTTGAAAGTTTTATTGATAGTATTCTTGAGCTGCCAACTTCCATTCGTTTCCATATGCTAGACATACCATAAGTGCGTTTTCAGCCGTAAATAAACCTAAAATTGTATCTTTTTAAAAAGCTCCATTAAATTAAGTTACATAAAAACAAAGTAACATAAATATTTTTTAAGTGCAATTTTGGCTTTTTAAGATTTTATGTTTTTAAAAATAATTGCAATTTAACCATTAAATTTATTCCATTTAATTTTATTGTTTACTTTTATTTTTAATCCAGAGATTTTCAAATTTACTTTTCTAATTTGCCTCTCTCATAAACACTGGATATTTTACTGGAAATTTTGATTTGCTATTTTTTGTTTTGGAATAAATTTAATTTAATCATTAAATTTAATTCGTTTGATTTTATTGTTTACTATTTTTAATCCAGAAATTTCTATATTTCCTGATGAACCTCTCTCATAAACACAGTACAATAATTTTTTATTGGAAATTTTGTTTTAAAATACATTTAATTTAATCATTAAATTTAATTCGTTTGATTTTATTGTTTACTATATTTAATCTAGAAATTTGTATATTGTCCTATCTAATGTACCTCTCTCATAAACACAGTACAATAATTTTTTATTGGAAATGTTGCTTTTCTATGCTTTTTTTAAACTAAATTAATTGTTAATTGTTTTCTGATGTCAAAAGTGAATTAAAATAGCTCATACCACTGACATTGACACTTCTGACTGACAGCACTGATACTCAATCATACTCACCATACCATTGATATTGACACTACTGATTGACACCACTGATACTCAATCATACTCACCGTACCAGTGACATTGACACCACTGATACTCTCATTCACTCATACATACCACTGACATTGGAAATGATTACGTTTGTAATGTCTAAATTGAAATAAAGTAGCCAAATTAACAAATTCTCATAAAAAGAACAATAATTTTTTATTGAAAGTTCACTGCCAAAATCCATTTTTTAATCATGCAAGACATACCATAAGTGCGTTTTCAGCCGTAAATAAAGCCAAAGTTGCCAAGAAGTTTACAAACCTGGCACTCAGAGCTACGTGCAAATGTGGTTTATTATGATTTTATAATTTTTTTTTTAATAAATGTAATTTAACCATTAAAACTATTTCGTTTAATTTTATTGTTTGCTTTTATTTTCGATTCAGAAATTTGCAAATTTGCCTTTCTTTAGGACCTCTCTCATGTGCCACTGACATTGGAAAAGATTCATTTGCCTCTAAAAACAGGAATGTTTTGTGATGTCAAAACTGAATTAAAATAGCTAAATTAACAAATTCAATAAAAAATTAACAATAAAAGGTAATTTTGAAAGTTTTATTGATAGTATGCTTGAGCTGTCAACGTCCATTCGTTCCCATACCCTAGAGAGCCGTAAATAAACCTAAAGTTGTATCTTTTTAAAACTCTCCATTAAATTAAGTTACATAAAAACAAAGTACCATAAATATTTTTTATGTGCAATTTTGGCCTTTTAAGATTTTATGTTTTTAAAAATAATTGTAATTTAACCATTAAAATTATTTCGTTTAATTTTATTTATTTTTTTTATTTTTAATTCTGAGATTTTCAAATTTACTTTTCTAATTTGCTTCTCTCATAAACATAGTACAATGATATTTTACTGGAAACTTTGCTTTGCTAATTTTTGTTTTGAAATAAATTTAATTTAATCATTAAATTTAGTTCGTTTGATTTCATTGTTTACTATTTTTAATCCAGAAATTTCTATATTTTCCTATCTAATGAACCTCTCTCATGCATCTCTCTCATAAACACAGTACAATAATTTTTTATTGGAAATTTTGTTTTAAAATACATTTAATTTTATCATTAAATTTAATTCGTTTGATTTTGTTGTTTACTATATTTAATCTAGAAATTTGTATATTTGCCTATCTAATGTACCTCTCTCATAAACACAGTACAATAATTTTTTATTGGAAATTTTGCTTTTCTATGCTTTGTTTTAAAATACATTTAATTTAATCATTAAATTTAATTCGTTTAAATTTAATTCGGTTAAATTTAATCCGTTAAATTTGTATATGTGCCTATCTAATGTACCTCTCTCATAAACACAGTACAATAATTTTTTATTGGAAATTTTGCTTTTCTATGCTTTGTTTTAAAATACATTTAATTTAATCATTAAATTTAATTCGTTTAAATTTAATTCGGTTAAATTTAATCCGTTAAATTTGTATATTTGCCTATCTAATGTACCTCTCTCATAAACACAGTACAATAATTTTTATTGGAAATTTTGCTTTTCTATGCTTTGTTTTAAAATACATTTAATTTAATCATTAAATTTAATTCGTTTAAATTTAATTCGGTTAAATTTAATCCGTTAAATTTGTATATTTGCCTATCTAATGTACCTCTCTCATAAACACAGTACAATAATTTTTTATTGGAAATTTTGCTTTTCCATGCTTTTTTTTAAACTAAATTAATTGTTAATTGTCAGAATTGAAGTAAAATAGCTAAATTAACAAATTCAATAAAAACGAAACGATAAAAAGTCATTCTGAAAGTTTTATTAATAGTATTCTTGAGCTGCCAACTTCCATTCGTTTCCATATGCCAGACATACCATAAGTGCGTTTTCAGCCGTAAATAAATCCAAAGTTACCAAGAAGTTTACAAACCCTTCCTTCATGGCTTCGTACTGGGACTGATAGCATCTTGCAGCTCTTTCCATCTCTCTGACATAAGCTAATGCTAGCCGGATTGTATTGTAAGGAGTGAGAATATACTGCGAGAGCAAATACTTGGCTATTATCCTGGCGTAGGTTTGTATAACTAAATCCGATGATAAAATATTGAAATTTTCAGTTATGGGCTGCACTGCCTTTGTAGCTAAATAGATCTGATCCTCAGCACCAAGTTTCTGCAAAGCGTCCAAAATTGGTTCGTATTTATACTCGGCAAATTCTGTTGCTGGCGTATTATCGAAGTCGAATATTCTTGTCAAGTCCTACAAATATTGAGCAATAGTTACTCTGTGTTCAAAAGTCGGTATACAAATTTTTAAATATTAATCATATAGTAGAACCTCGATAAGTCGAAAACCTCCCAAACTCGGAAAAGTTTTTTATTCTCTCTTCAAGCCCCAAAACCCCTTTTACTCAAAATTTCAACCTTCTATACGTCGAAATAATTATCCAATCCCCTCAAACCATTTTGGTATATATTTTCCCTCCTCCTAACTCGAAAAAAAAATTGAACCTCTATATCTCGAACATTAGCTATGTTTGATTTTACAATCTTTTTTACAACCTTTACAACTCGATCATTTGAAACTAATTACTTCTATAGCTCGAAGAAAAGTAAGTTACCGACTTTAAGCATTTGCCGACAATGCACGCCATTGTTTCTTAGAAAACAATGTATGAGTATACAGTAAATAGAATAACCAATTCTATGAAATAGCAACTCGGAAGAAAAAGAATTTTCTGCTCTTTATTGCTTAGATAATGCTATAGATAGAGAACGATCGACTTGTCTAAAGCAAAACAAAATAATAATAGTAACTGAATTTTTTAATACATAATATTTTTAATTTTAATGTTGTTTCGAATTATTTTGATTTTTTATTGCAGTACATAATACAATTTTTAAGTTTCAAATAAACATGTTTATTACCTCTGTAACTTGAATTTTTATTTATTTTACCTCTCTAACTGAAAATAAGTTAGAACTTTAATTAAAAGTAAAACAGAAAGTGAAAAGTTTTCAAATTTTTTTTATTATATAGAGTATGTCGTATATATTTAATTTAATATTGCAAATGAACGAAAATTGTATCGATGAATTAACAAACAAATCATAACATGCGTGTATTCATGTTTGATTTGGTTTGTAGCTCTACGGTCATCTTGTGCACACGAGGACGAGACAGACAGGGACTTACAGTTTAATGTGGATTCCGAACCACTCACAAACGTCCATGCCACCGCTAGTATTAGAACCTGAAGCATGTGATACCAAAGGCCAGAGAGCTATCTACTTGGCAACCAGACTGCCAGGTTTGAAACAGATTAATAGATACATTCATATATACATGAATATGTAAATCGATCTATATACACTGAAGTGACAAAAGTCATGGGATACCTCTTAATATCGTGTTGGCCCTCCTTCCGCCCGGCGAAGTGCAGCAACTCGACGTGGCATGGACTCAACACGTCGTTGGAAGTCTTCTGCAGGAATATTGAGCCATGCTGTCTCGATAGACGTCCATAATTGTGAAAGCGTTGATGGTGCAGGAATTTGGGCACGAACAGACTTCTCGATGATGTCCGATAAATGCTCGATGGGATTCATGTCGGGCGATCTAGGTGGCCAGATCATTCGTTGGAATTGTCCAGAATGTTCTTCAAACCAATCGCGAACAGTTGTGGCCCGGTGACATGGCGCATTGTCATCCATAAAAATCCCATCGTTGTTTGGGTACATGAAGTCCATGAAGGGCTGCAAGTGATCTCCAAGTAGCTGAACAGAAGCATTTCCAGTCAATGTTCGGTCCAGTCGCACCAGAGGACCAAGTCCATGCCATGAAAAAAACAGCCCACACCATTACGGAGCCACCACCAGCTTGAACAGTGCCTTGCTGACAGTTTGGGTCCATGGCTTCGTGGGGTTTGCGAAACACTCGAACCCTACCATCAGCTCTTACCAACTGAAATCGTGACTCATCGGACCAGGCCACGGTTTTCCATTCATCTAGGGACCAATCGATATGCTCACGTGCCCACGAGAGTCGCTGCAAGCGATGTCGTTCTGTCAGTAAAGGCACTCGAGTCGGTCTTCTGCTGGAATAGCCTAAGAAAGCCAAATTTCTCCGCACAGTTCTAACAGACAAGTCCCTTGTACGTCCCACATTGATTTCTGCGGTTATTTGACGCAGTGTTGCTTGTCTGTTAGAATTTACGACTCTTTGCAGACGTCGCCGGTCTCGGTCGTTAAGTGCAGGCGGTCGACCACTGCGCTGTCCATGGTGGGATGTTATGCCTGAAATTTCATACTCTCGGCACACTCTTGACACAGTGGATCTGGGAATGTTGAATTCCCTAACGATTTCCGAAATGGCATGACCCATGCGTCTAGCTCCAACTAAGATTCCGCGTTCAAAGTCTGTTAATTCCCGTCGTGCGGTCATCATCACGTCAGTGTCATCTTTGTGTATCACCACAATTTGTAAACGTGATTCTGAGATACCCTGTGTAAATGTGCATAATAATTACTGTTGCCATCATGAATCAAGAGATACCTCTTGCAAATTAATATTAATTAATAAATGTAAAACAGATATCCCTTAATTAGAATTGATTGGAGGTTGTAATAAATTGTGGATCGTAATTATTGTTGACTATTTTAATTTTGTTTGAGTACATTGAAAAATAAACTATATCTGAACTTACGTTGTGCTTTTAATTCCTGAAGTTTCCTGTGTGCATATTACTGAGTTAGGAACGCATTCCTTAATTTGTAATGCTATTTTATTCAATGTCATTTTTGTGTACCCTACATCTCTTAGGAATTTGTAAACTTGATTCTAAAATACCCTGTGTAAATGTGCATACTAATTACTGTTGTCAGAGACTCCACTTTTCAATATCGGCGGCCTGGTGGTCAAGTGGCTAGCGCTCTGGTCTTTGGTATCCCAGGCTTCAGGTTCGAATCCTGGCGGTGGCATGGATGTTTGTGAGTGGTTCGGAATCCACGTTAAATTGTAGGTCCCGGTCTGTTTAGCCCAAAAGAGTGCATAAGATGACCGTAGAGCGACAAACCAAACCAAACCACTTTTCAATAAAAATTAATTAATAAATCTAAAACAACTATCCGTTAAGTGAATTTGATTGAAGGTCATAAGAAAAATGATTAAGTAGGACTAATTGGATATAAAAGACAACAATTCTATGGATGGACCTGTTTTGTACCTGTGAGGAATACACGGCTTCTTTGAAGATGATGACAAATGTGTTGAAGCTATCCAGAGAATTCGGGATTGACAGTCGATATATTCCATTGAAGCTGGGTCTTCTTGGTGGACAAGATCTCGAGACTTGTACATCGCAAGATGCTATAAAGAGGGAAGAAGAATTTTGATATTATTTAATAAGATTATGATTTATTACATTTCCTCATTTCTGCCATTCTTTTTCAATTCCTACTATTAGTTCACACTCTCCCTAAATATATCTAGCCCAAATTTTCAACCTTTAATAAAATACTTTTTATCATCCACTGAAGTTCAAATACATTTTTTTTTAATTTGAAGTGATGACACTTGATGGTAACACTGTTTTTGCAAATATTAATTCATTAATTTAATTTAATTAATTAATTTTAGCTTTTTTTTTTAGATTTAAGTTGCATGTATCTTATAATAAATGGCGCTAGATGTAAGAAGAAAATTTCAACTTTATTTATAAAGGTTTTGACTTTTATTTATTACTTGTTAAATTATATATTTAACGAGGTCAAAAGCAAAATTTTTCGAGTTTTTTTCGTGACATGTTAATTATATGCAAATAATTCTAAATTTCAGAAATCTTTATTTTCCCCTCACCTGCTCCGACTATTAAGCTTACAAATCTCTGTTTACACATTATAAATGACACATAATTTTCTTCTAATTGTTGCTGATGCTGAGGCATATTTTACAAGTCGAAATACAAACCTCAGCAGAAGAAGTATTTTACTTTTGTTTACCTATATAACTCAGCTTTCAAAAGAAACTTGTTACTCATACTTCGTTTCTGTTTATAAAAACAGTCTTTAAAGCCATGCCATTGTGAATATGGCATGCCTGGAGTGTTGGCGCATTGCGTCTGAACTCACAGAGCTGGATCTGAAACTCTACAAGCAAAGGATGGTTTGCTGAAATCGCAAAGTTAATCTGTACAAAAGAATGTCCTTAAGTTTGTCTGGAAAGGAAAGAGAAAAAGTTTCAGACATTTCAAATGGCACCTTCGAAGTATTAGTTTGAAATTGTAGTGGCAAATTGTGGGTGCAGCATAGCTCACCGGCCATGGTCCACTCTGAGTAACACTGCATCTGTCTTATAACATTCATTGTTGTGATAAATTGCTTAGATCAGCCCGTCATTCAAAATTAGCTGCAACAATCTCATTTTTTAACAAAGAACAATTTCGCAAAAAAGATTAATATTTTCATCAAAAATTTTAAATATTCATTTCAATTTTATATTGGGTAGGCAAGATAGTGACTTACTTAAATGGTAAACATTGAAATGAATTTATTGCCATATATAATGCTGCCATCTAAATTTCAGCATCAGCGTTTTTCAAGATTTTTAAAAACTATTTATTTTTCATTTATTTGAGCTTCAAGTTGCACATGCAGAAAATTTACATACCTTTAACAAGAATGAAATCCTCAATCAGTGTTCGGGATTTTGTTTGATTTATCGCTCTACTGTCATTTTGTGCACACTTAGGCTAATTAATCTGGGACCTAATGTTTAACGTGGATTCTGAACCACTCACAATTATCCATTCCACCGCCACTCTACGAACCTGAAACCTGTGGTACCAAAGGCCAGAGTGCTAGACATTTGGTTATCAGGCCACTCGTTGTTCTTGAAGAATTTTAAATAACGTTTATGACGCAGAAACATGAAGGCGTAGAAATTTTGATAAGAGCAAAGTAATAATTTCGAAATATTGACCATTTGATATAAAATTTATTTAATGAATATATTTAGATAATCATAGTAATTATTATTATTACACATAGACTTTTACCATTAATACAATAAAATACTTTAATACTTTAGAATGAGTAAAGCGTTTTACAGAAATGTAGAGGTAAATGAAAGAATATTGTTTACAGGGTTAACTTTCGCACATTTTACACGTTAAAATTATTAACCGGAAATTTATAGCCATAATATTCTTGTAGGATTATGAGATACTTTGTCGTATATCTCCACCAAATCTATTTGATCTCGATTTACAACCATATATAATTTGTTGTAATTAAGCTATTGTTTTATGGGTACTATAAACTGAAAAAAATTATGTACTGTACTATACACTGTAAAACTTGTAAAATTTATCTAAGAATTTTAGACATTTCGCAAAAAACTTTTGTTAAATCTTTTTAAATTAAACCTATTTTTAATTACGTCGGGGACTGTATTGTATTGACCATTAAACCAAAGTGGCAAAGTCCACTGTGAGCAAAGTGTACTGCACCGATGAATCTGTTACTCATTTAGTAATACCCAGGGGGAACTTATAGCTTGAAGATATGCTACGGACGCGAGTAACATTATCCCCACAACGCTCTACTATCTCATTAGACTGGGACCTACGGTTTAAAGTGGATTCTGAACCACTATAAACATCCATCACACCGCCGGCACTCGAACCCGAAATCTGTGGCATCGAGAGCCAGAGCGCAGGTCACTCGGCCTTCAGCTACCATTAAATTATATCTTTTAAAATCTTATTTATATATTCAAGATTCGTGCACAAATTAATTATATTACTTAAGGCTTATATTACTTATTTATTAACTTTACATTTAAAATTAAATCTTCAAATCAATATGAAGAATTTACTTCACCTGGTGTACTTGTAGTAAGAGCAGAAAAAATGAGTGCGAAGATAGCAATTAAAAGTGCTTTTTTTATCTGTAGCATTTCGGTTACTAAGCTGATATTCTCTTTAATCTATTTAACAAGGAATCTTACTGCAAATGTTAAACATACCTTGAAACATTTGATCATTTATACCAATGCTTAGAAATATTTAAAGAACAGCTTTATCAATAAACGTTCTTTAATAGTTGTGAGAATAATTGCATATTTTATTGCAAATTACAATTTTATTTTAATGTATCTGTGAAACCGTTTCTCATGATTATTTACAAAATCTCAATTACTCAATCTTAAAGGAGAGACAGAAATTAAAAGTATTCTTCCTGTCTGAAGCATTTTAGTTAGTTTTCTACAATTCTCTTTAATCTGATTAGCAAGAGCATATATTTCAAATTTTAAATTCTCCTTGAAACATTTGGTCGTCTAATCATTGCTTAAACTTTAAAGAACAGCTTTATCAATAACTGTTCTGTAAAACTTCTGAGAACATTTGTACATTTTATGACAAACTACAATTTTATTACAATGCAATTGTGAAAACTTTCCACATCTGTGATAAACTTTCTGTACATGTTTCTCAATTTTAAATGAGTTTAATGCAAAATTTAATATTCAGAGAGAAAAGGAATATTCATAGTATTATTCATATTATAGTTCATGTATTTTGAACTATAATCCTATTTAAAATAGGATAATAGTTCAAAATATATGAACTATTAATGATGACTACACGAACTATAGTTGATTTATAAGTGTATAAAATCCTATCCTAATATGAAACAATTCAATCTTTTCCAATTTAGATTTTTTCAACCTTTCTACTAAAGCGGACTAATTTATTAAATTAAACAAATTTATATTAAACGAATTAAACAAGTGACATTTAAAACAAGTAACAGTAACACAAGTAATTACAAGTAAGTTTTCTTCCGAAAAATTACTTTTTACTCTTGTATCAAGTATTTTATTTTAATATAAATAAAACATAATCAAGAAGAGAACCACTTTCAGAGGGCCACTGTTTACAAAAAATGAAAATTAAAGATAATTTAATTCACAAGTGCAGTTCACTCCAAGGACGGGAGATTTTCAGAGATCTCAAGTCTATGTCGAATCTAATTGTCTGGTCTGCGGCAGATCCTTCATTATCACACGCCGTGATATACGAAACCACAAAGGGGTTCACTTTGGAAACAGCGGAAAAGTCAGGCCTATTCAGTCACTTACGAGAAAAAAAAGCTATACTCCTGATCGACTTTTTGCAGAACCCTCTCCCTTCTTCACCAAAAAAAAAGATCATTTTAAGACAGTCCGTCAAGAGGGGGAAGGGGTCAGCGTCCCTCACTTCTCATTGCAGTAGACATTTCTCAGCTCGTAATCTATCCCTAATCAAAAAATGGAAAAAAAAAACTCAGTGTAGTTCATATTCTATCTGTAATTGTTTCGACCTGTGAAGATCACACAGACACTCGCTTATTTCCTCATTATACATGAGAGATTTGAGTAACAGGTTGTTCCCATTAAAACAAAACTCTAATTACAGGTAATATACCCACAATACTGCTGGTCTGCTGTCAAATTTGAGTGATATATTTATTATATATTTGTAAAATAACACACATTCCTGTCTCCTGGAAAAGAAATGCCAAAACTCTTCTCGTGAGAAAGAAAGGCTACAATATGCGAACTATAGTGCACTCTGCTGGAAGGTCTGCTGTAGTGTTTGGAGGATTTTGCTTGAACATGACATATATCCACAATTTTCCTTTGCTAATGTTGATCATGTTACCTTTTTAAGATGTAATTGATTAATGAGCTCATATTCACTTACGTCGTGTCCATTCATTCTGGTGTTTTCAGTGTACTTCACCATGTCAGGAAAACTTTTCCTAACCTGAGTTTTTATGTGATTCTGAGCAGTCTAAATGTACCCTACCCTTTCTTGTGCTGAGACACTATGCACTGTATGGAACATGGTCATTTGATCATCTGTCCATGAGATCGTATTTATCACAGATTCCTATTATAAGTAACAGGTGGGCTGAAAGGTTCATAGGCTGACACATAGATGGCACTAATAGTATTAAATCCATATGATTTTTAGTTAACATAACCTTCAAAAGACACCTGTATAAATTTGACAGCTGTTGCACTATTAGTATGTGAGTTATAGCATTTTTAGTGAAGTTATAGATTTTTTAGTGTTCATCACGTGCAGTCCACTCGGCTGACTGTCGATTGGACTCCGGTGTGAAATGATGGAGCCATGTTTCATCCATTGTCACATATCGATGCAAAAATTCGGGTTTGTTAAGATTGAACAGCTCTAAAAACTGCTTAGAATCATCAATTCGTTGTTGTTTTGGGTCGATTGTGAGCTCGCGCGGCCCCCACTTTGATCAGATACTAATAGTGCAACAGCTGTCAAATTTATACACGTGTCTTTTGAAGATTAGGGCTAACTAAAAATCATATGGATTTAATTCTAGTAGCGCCATCTTTGTGTCAGCCTACGAACGTTTTAGCCCACTTGTTATATATTTTTTCAAATAAATGTGTTGATAAATACATTAAAACTTTTGTTGATTTAATTATGTCCTCAAAACATTTTTTGTTATGTCCTGAAAATGCCAGGAAAACTTTTCCTAATCTGCATTTCTCTGTTATTTGGAGAGGTCCAGATGTATCCTAACCCTACTAGAGCTGAGTCACTCCATATTGGGCATGGTTATTTGATTATCGGACCAATATCGTTCTCAGTATTTATACCAGCCTACGATTTGTTAATTGTATCTTTATCTCTAAAAGCAATACTCTACAAATAAATTCCAAAAATATTTGATTCAATACCTCAATGCTTTGAAGTTTATTACCTCCTTGATAGATGTACAATATTCCGATTTTCGTGCATTTAACATGGTTGCATCGATCGGAATTGTCTACTGCATATTTACATTACTATAACTTAAATGAGAAATAAATTTTAATTTTTTAAATATCTGCCTCATGTTGTAATTTCAACAATTATAGCCATATAACAAATGTAAAATTTCACCTGAAACTCATTTTCTTTAATTTATAAGTGTTCTCTTCGTTATAATGCTAATTTAAAAATGAAATCTGTCATTTGATTTATTTAATAAATTTATTGTTAATATAAATAATATTTTTGTCAATAAAATATATGTAAAACTATATACTATGTGTGATTTGAAGTGATTTGACGGATAACATGTTGGATTTCCATACAAGGATAGCTAAACGTTAAAAAAAATTCTTGCTTGTCTATTTTTATTTTCCTTACAATTTTCATGGCCTACGTTTAAAGAAGAATGTAAAATTTGAAGAAGAAAGTAAAAATAATGCTAAATAAAAATATTACTACATTTGTTATATGTTTTTTGTGTCTTACTCTAGAGCATAAGTCTTCTAAATTTAGCAATACCTGGAACTGTAGTCAGTCAGCATTAAAATATTACATAAAACCTATTTTTCTTAAAAAAATAAATATTCTCAAAAAAAAACTAGAGTACACATAAAATAAACCCTTTTATTATATATTACAAATATTATTACAAGTTAAGATAAACAATAACTTGGGAAGACATTTCGAACAATTGAAGGTTTGGTTTAGTTTGTCACTCTACGGTTATTTTCTGCACACTTTAGGCTAATTAGACCGCGACCTACAGTTTAAAGTGGATTCCGAACCACTAACAAACATCCATGCCACCACCAAGACGATTGAAGGGCAATCCAGAATTCCACGGAACATGGTTACCATATGGACAGCTATGGACTTCCAAGACAGGTAAATACTAAAAAAATTCTTACATATTTACTTTTATTTCCCTTAAACTTTTTCGGTATACCTTTAAAATAAAATACAAGATTTGCAGCACAGAGTAAAAATAATACTAATATAAATAATTCTAAACATTTCTTTTACGTTTTTGTGTCTTACTGTAGAGCATATATACAGAATATATTAGTATCTATAGCAGCCATATATACAGTTTTAAGTACGGCTGTTCTAGAAACTGATATTCTTTCTTCAATTCAGTTTTTCAGTTACTTTAAAATTCATTTAATTTATTTCTATGCATTTGATATATGCTTTATTATTTAAAAGATAATGTAATTATTTAATGTAGATAATCTATATAATATTTAAAAGATTTTTAAATGTAATGTACATTTTAATATCAATTTTGGCAATATTTTTAAAATTGTAATCTCATGCATTATAAGGCAGTATATATGTATATATATCTATATCTATATATATAGAGACATATACTTTACTTCTATCTCTCTCTCTCTCTCTCTCTATATATATATATATATATATGTATGTATATATATATATATATATATATATATATATATATATATATATATATATATATATGTATATATATATATATATATATATATATATGTATATATATATATATATATATATATTTACATATAATGGTGGAAGGAGCCAACGGCCGTACCATGCTGAATATACCGGTTCTCGTTAGATCACCGAAGTTAAGCATCATTGGGCGCGGTCAGTACTTGGGTGGGTGACCACCTGGGAACACTGCGTGCCGTTGGCAAATTTGGGACCTGAATGGCCGAGTGTCTAGCGCTCTGGCGCTCGGTGCCACAGGTTTCGGGTTCGAATCCCGGCGGTGCCATGGATGTTTGTAGTGGTTCGGAATCCACTTTAAGCCGTAGGTCCCGGTCTTCTATGACTGTAAGAGCGTCACGGAGCAAAAGTCAGGCTTCTACCTACGGGGGCTCCATTACAACAGAAGCTGCTTCCTTCCCCTTCAATCATGAGTCCATATGGGCTCGTGGGCTTGGCCAGCCAAGTGGGATAAGAAACAACAACAACAACAACACATATAATGGTAAATTTAAGGGCAATCCACTTTTATACTTCTTTGTTAGTTTCTTTTACTTCCATTTTTATTATGTTATGTTTATTCTACCTTTATTTCTTCTGTAATCAATTTTTATCTACTTGCTTATTTCAGGAAAATGAATTTCCTTTCATTTGAATGAAAAGTTTTTTACGAAAGACTTAATTTAAGTAAGTATATAGAAATTTAAATGATTTACATTAGAGAATATTTTTACTTCATCTGTAAATTTTGAAATTTAGAATTTTTAGATATTGCTACAACATGGAAGTACAATTATATTAAATAGTTAATAAATAAAACCCTGGAGTATAGTTTTATTAAAGGAGCAGCTTGAACTTGGTAAAGTGTAATATACGATATGAATTGTGAATTTCGTTTCTTTTTTAAACATTAATTGTATTTTTCTTAAAAATATATGAATACAACTGTATTAAACAGTAAATTAATTGCAAACATGACTTAGTAAGTAAATTTGAAGAGTAGGTTGCATTCTTCCACTGATGTAATGACTAAGTCATAATTGGAAAATTTTAATCTAAAATTGATATTTGGAGTATGTCATAAATCAAGATATCAGTCTGCATATGCTTTTACTACAAAGATTTGTGAAATGAACATATTTAGAAATAGTTTCTTGTGCACATGATCGTCATTTTTCTTTATAGTCTGCCTCATGGTCAAAACAAATTCTGTATTGTTCATAATAATAGTTCTTGAAATAAGGTCTGCTATTCTCTAGGACAGAGATCTTTAAATTTTTTTTTCTTATGTATGATGTAATATTATATAGTGGTTAGTCAAAAATCAAATTATTAATAGTTTATTTGTTTTAATTAATATATGTTCATTTAAATTGATTTAAAATTTTTAATTTTTAATTGGAATTTAATCTGAGCAATGTGATTGCCTTTATTTAATAATATCGGGCACATCGACCAAAGAGGAAAACTGGTAATCACGTAATACACCATAATACACTTACAAGTTATCGTGAGACAACACCTTTGGTGTAGTACCCACCACCCCACTGTCACTGCTTAGCTTCTGGGGTACGCGAACCATACTTTGGAGATCGCTGCTTTAGGGGACCGCGAAACGGTTTCAGAATCCGCGATGGTATGAAATAAAATGTTTCGCTATTTGCAATTGTTGCTATTTGCTTTATTTTTATAGTGGCCTGGTGGCCAACTGGCTGGCGCTCTGGCCGTGGGAACCGAAGGCTTCCGGTTCGAATCCTGGCGGGGGCATGGATGTTTGTTGGTGGTTCGGAATCCACGTTAAACAGTAGGTTCCGGTCTGCTTAGCCGAAAGTGTGCACAAGATGACTGTAGAGCGACAAACCAAACCAAACCTTTATTTTTATAATGAGATTTTCCTTTCTAAATGATGCTTGTTAAACTTTGTATGTTCTGTTATCTTAATTATTATTTATAATTAATCTAGTATTCAATTGATTAATTATTATTAAATATATAAAGTGCAGTAAGTTCAACAATTAAATTATTAACATGCTAATTTAATATTAAAAATATTTTCATTAACAAATTACAAGTGAAATAATATTTTTACTAACAGTAGCCCATATGGTACAAGTGAAATACTGTTTTTACTAATAGTAGTGCATGTGTAAATTGCAAAATTGCAATTAATTTAAATTTAGAAAATGTTTGCGAATTATCAAAATACTTTTAAAAAGACTGCCAAGCAACTGTCACATTTAAAAGAAAGAACAAGAAGTAAATGTTGGGAAGGTAACATCTATAATCTCTCAGACTACCCCAGAAGCAGCGCTCTTATTGCCTTTCGTCTAGCTACGATGCATGACTGCTTATATGCACACCTTCATAGGTTCAAATTAGTTGGTAGTCCTATCTGCTGCAATGGTGCGGCGATGAACGCTGACCATCTCATCGTTTGCTCAGCGCTCTCTCAGATCAGTGTTTTTTCCAGATACCGGGAGGCGACAGACCTTCTAAATTGTTTGAAGACTTGATGCTGTTTTCGTATATTAACTTTCTTTAGTTCTTTTTGTACAATTCTTCTATGTTTTTTTACTTTTGTTTGTGGGATCTATTGTATTTTTACTGCATTTTTATAGTTTTCTGGATTTGTATATGGTACAAAGATAACTGTCTCTGTATTGCCAACTGCATTAGAGAAAAAAGAAAAAAATATATAAAATAACAAACAACGATGAATTTATTCAACGGAAAATATTTTTATTGTAAGACTGATACAATATATTTGAATTGAAATGAAGACATCCTGTTTTGATGTTTTAACTTCAATCTGTCCTAATTCTTATTTATTTAACTACTTTTTGTATAACTCTTCTATGCTTTTTTTCCCTTTGTGTTATCTATTGTATTTTTATGGTTTTCTGGATCTGTGTAAGGCATAAAGATAACTGTCTCCATATTGCCAGCTGCATTAGAGAAAAAAGAAAAAAAATTCAAAATAACAAACAACAATGAATTTATGATGACATCCCCTATTGTATTTTTACTGTAATTTTAAGGTTTTCTGGATCTGTGTATGACATAAAGATAACTGACTATGTATTGCCAACTGCATTAGAGAAAAAAGAAAAATATATAAAATAACAAACAACGATGAATTTATTCAATGAAAGATATTTTTAATATAAGATTGATACAATATATTTAAATTAAAATGAAGACATTCTCCCGTAAAAAATAATTTTGAGTCTGAATTCATTACATCATTTCTCATATTTGAAACTTTATTTTTCAAGAATCTATTGTATTTTTATGGTTTTTTGGATCTCTGTACGACATAAAGATAACTATCTCTGTATTTCCAGCTGCATTAGAGAAAAAAGAAAACATATATATATAAAATAAAAAACAACGATGAATTTATTCAATGAAAAATATTTTTAATACATATAAGACTAATACAATATATTTGAATTGAAATGAAGACTTGATCCTGTTTTAATGTTTTAACTTCAATCTGTCCTAATTCTTGTGTACTTAATTTCTTTTTGTACAAATCTTCTATGCTTTTTTGTTTGTTTCTTTCGTGTGATCTATTGTATTTTTACTGTATTTCTATGTTTTTCTGGATCTGTGTATGCATAAAGATAACAGTGTATTGCCAGCTGTATTAGAAAAAAAAAAGAAAAAAGTATTTATAAAATAACAAACAACGATGTATTTATTCAATGAAAAATATTTTTAATATAACACTGATACAATATATTTGAATTGAAATGAAGTCTTGATCCTGTTTTAATGTTTTCCATAATCTGTCCTAATTTTTATCAATTTAACTTCTTTTGAATAATTCTTCCATGGTTTTTCTTTTCTTTTCTTTGTGTGTTCTATTGTATATTTACTGTATTTTTATGGATTTCTGGAACTGTGTGTCGCATAAAGATAACTGTCTCTGTATTGCCAGTTGCATTAGAGAAAAAAGAAAAAGAAAAAAATTGAAAATAACTAACAACGATGAATTTATGATGGCATTCTTTATTGTATTTTTACTGTAATTTTAAGGTTTTCTGGATCTGTGTATGACATAAAGATAACTGCCTATGTAACAAACAACAACTGCATTAGTATTTTTACTCTATTTTTATGGTTTTCTGGATCTGTGTATGGTATAAACATAACTGTCTCTGTATTGCCACCTGCATTAGAGAAAAAAATATAAAATAACAAACAACGATGAATTTACCATGGCATCCCCGGAAATGACAAGGCAGATGAGCTGGCCAAAAGGGGATGTCATATTCAAGTTTCAAATGATCAGGTTAGTTATAAGTCTGTTGCATTGGTATTGTATTGTACTTTTTTCGCGTGATCTATTGCATTTTTTTAGAAAAAGAAAAAAATATATAAAATAACAAACAACGATGAATTTATTCAATAAAAAATATTTTTAATATAAGGCTGATACAATATATTTGAATTGAATTGAATCTTCTATAAAAAATAATTTTGAGTCTGAATTCATTATCTCATGTCTCATGTTTAAAACTTTATTTTTCAAGAATCATTACAAGCAGACTCAATAGCTGCTAGTACGAATTCATTCACATAATAAAAGGCGATATCTAACCATTAGCAGCTGACGCTAAGTCAAGGGAAAACAAGAAGCATGCGCAACCATCCTCGATTGCTGTAAACTTTGTTTGAAGACTTGATCCTGTTTTAATGTTTTAACTTTAATATGTCCTAATTCTTATCCGTTTAACTTCTTTTTGTATAATTATTTCATGTTTTTTTATTTTTCTTTGTGTGATCTATTCTATTTTTACTGTATTTTTTTTATTGTTTTCTGGATTTGTATATGGCATGAAGATAACTATCTCTGTATTGAAAGCTGCATTAGAAAAATATATATAAAATAACAAACAGCGATGAATTTACTCAATGAAAAATATTTTTAATATGAGACTGATACAATATACACTCAAGAGCCAAAACATTATGACCACCTGTCAATAACGAGTTGGGCCACCTTTGGCGCGCAACACAGCTTCAATCCGCCTTGGCATGGATTAATACCACCACTTAATACCAGTTAAATACCACTTCCACCTGATCACGTGCCTTCCACGTTATCCAGGCGAGCTCATTGCAAAATGTAGGGGTGGTCATAATGTTTCGGCTCTTGAGTGTATTTGAATTTGAATGAAGACAAGCTTCTGTAAAAAATAATTTTTGAACTTAAATTCATTACATCATGTCTCGTGTTTAAAACCATTCGCAGCTGACGCCAAGATCAGCTCTCTCACATCAATGTTTTTTCCAGATACTGGGAGACGAGAGACCTTCTAAATTGTTTGAAGACTCGATCCTGTATTAAATTTTTAACTTCAATCTGTCCTAATTCTTATCTATTTAATTTATTTCTGTATAACTCTTCTATGTTTTTTTCATTTCTTTGTGTGATCTATAGTATTTTTACTGTTGTATAGTATTACAATTACTATTATACTACTCATCTATTGTATTTTTACTTTGTGTGATCTATTATATTTTTATGGTTTTCTGGATCTATGCATGGTATAAAGATAACTGTCTCTATATTGCCATCTGCATTAGAAAAACAAAAGAAAAAAATATTAAAAACAAACAACGATGAATTTATTCGATGAAAAATAATTTTAATATAAGACTGATACAATATATTTGACAATATTCTGTAAAAAATAATTTTGAGTCTGTGTCTAATTTTGTCATTACATCATGTCTCATACTTAAAACTTTATTTTTCAAGAACCATTACAAGCAGACTCAATAGCTGCTAGTATGAATTCATTCGCATAGTAAAAGGCGATATCGTAACCATTCTCAGCTGATGCCAAGTTAAGGGAAAACAAGAAGTCTGCGCAACCATCCTCGATGGCTGTAAACTTTGAGGTTGGGTCGCATGTCATGGTGCGCTGGGCACTTGCCACCAAATCACTGGCGTACGACAGAGCGAGGGTCACTGCATTCTCTGCCGTGAGGGCCCCTTCTGCGTATATGTATTTGGAGAACGCTTTGATGTAAATCCTTATCAGAAGTTCCGCTGTTATGTTATCGAAGTACTTGGTGATGGGTCGAGTAGCCTTGCAGGCGATGTCTTCTGCATAGGGCGAGCCTTGTTTAGTGAAGAAATTGACGGCATACCTGCGTATTTTAATGCTCCATTATAATCAATTACTTGAAATTATAGTTGTTTAAATCTAACTAAGCCGAACAGAAAATCTAATGAGTGACGGCTTTTTTTATGAATTTCATTTAGATTTGCCTCAATTCATAGTCAATGAACGCTAAAGATCTCAATGTTAAGTACTATGGAAAATATAGAGTTAACAAAAAATATATGTGATCAGTTAAAAATGAAATATAAAATTAACTAAAATATATGTAGTATATTTTTTATACCATAAAGAAAGTCAAAAGTTTTTTTTTTTGGAAGAGGCTTAGAACATTTTACTGAGTGCCCCACTAGTCGCACATATGACAAACTAGTTTTAGAATTTTTTTTTATGTCTTTGGAATAAGAATACTTGAATATTTTTATAGAAATATATGAAAAATTCCTTTTAATGTCACTGAAATATTTAAATATCTTTCAATCTTCAGTAATTCATTGTACTCCTTATTTCATTAAACGTAAATTTTTCATTACTATTTTTCCACCCTCATAATTTTAACTGATAATGGGGCTACATATACCTGGATACAGGGGTGAAGTGTGGGCAAGTTGAATTACAATGACATTCGTTAGTCAAATGAAACATATTCATTTGGTGGAAATTTCTAGTTTGTTCCCATCAAGCAATAAATAATTGAATATCTTTATAGCTGCTGTAAAACGAATTTTCAATCAAATTCCAGAAGCAAAAAAAAAAAGTCCCAAACTAAATGCGTTACCTAAGACTAACGACGCTCTCATTGCTATAAGCATCATAAAAAATTACACCCTTTTTTATTGAATAAAAAAGACTCTTTATATTTTTGAAAGTTTGTATAGATTAATAATACCACCATATGTTCGCTCATTCTCTTACTTGTATATGAAATCGGAAAACTCCTGGGCTGTGGAACCGGTGACGTTAAAAAGTTCTGTCAGGACTCCTGAGTCTGAAATAGCCTTGGTAAGAGTATCCTCGAACAAGAACACGTAAGGTACATCAGAATAACCGATGTCACATCTCTTGTTGAGACATGGAGACTTAATCTTTCCAACTTGGATACTTGCAGCTGACGCTATGCCCAAAGAACTTCCTGATTAAAACAAATCCGTATTAAGTACATAACACACATCCGTGTAAGTACATTACATATGAGAATTACGTTATAAGGATTACGTATTTACGTAAATTTACTATATCCAATATAACTAAAATTAACATATTGAATCAAGAAACTAAAATATACATATTTTAGTGATAATTGAGAAATATTTGCTAGCAGTGTTATATTTATTTGCAATCTATAATATGGAGAAAAGATTTATTTGATATGATGTTACAAGAAAATATTTAAAAAAGACCACCATTCACTTCTGTTCAAAATGGACCATTGGGCTTATTGGCCCTTATATGAAATAACACGCTGAACATATATTATTTAATATTTTCATATATAAGGGTGTTTCATTATAATATGAAGAAAAGAAGGAAAATTGATAAAACTTCAGGTTATTTTTAATGATATAGTACGGTTTATTAGATGCATTTTTTCACATTTTGCAAAAGAAGCTACAGCATAGTATTTTTAAGCCTTAACATATGAAAAGTTTTCACATAAGTCGTTATAGTTTTAATCTCACATCAAATTTGTGTGATTCGTGATATTTTTCAATAGTAATTTCTAAATGTTTTTATGGATTCAACTTGCCACATTAACTAAAATCATTTTCTTATGGGATTCCTTTTTTTAATACTATTTGTTTATATTATTGGAATATTTCTATAACTAGAAGAAGGAAAAATATTTATTAAAAATTTAAAAAATTAATAATAAATTTTAATTTAGAAAAAAATAATAATATTTAAAAATTCCTCAAATAATTAGTGATTCATTCTTTTTTTATACCATAGAACACAAAGAAAAAACATCATACAATAAGCAATAAATAAAAAACAGAAAAGAAATAAAATTATTTAATAGAATGAAAGGAAATAAAAATATAAACCCATGATTTTTTATTTGTTTATATCATTAGAATGTTTCTTTAATTAGCAAAAAGAAAAATAATTATTTAAAAAAAAAAAAAAAAAAAAAATTAATTTTCACTTAGAAAAAATAATCATTCAAAAAAAAAAATTTATTATCACTATAAAACACATAATAAATGCAAGAGTCAATGAAATATGTATTAAGTTCAAAATAGTTTAAGAAATAATCTGATCAGTATAATTCGTTAGTCATGTTGCAAGAAAAAAAGGTTTCATTTAAGTAAAGATTCGAAAATTTCAAATATTTACTGCCAAAAATACGGAAAAAATTAAAAAATAAATTCAGGATTAGTGTTATGTAATGATTTGGAGAAAATTGAAAAGAATATACGTATATTACCTGCTGAAACGGTAAGTTAAAATTTATTGTTCATACTATGGATCTGTAACTGTACGTTGACATCATATTTAAAACCATCACTTGAAAACGGTCTATAAAATGATTCGATATTCAATCAAGACAACAATCCTAAGTCAACTGCTTTTAATGTACATTTAGGGTTGCTTTATAATTGTAAAAATGCCAATAAAATTCCAAACCATTCAATGTTACCACATTCAAATAGGTTATAATATAAATGAAGAGTTTTAAAATGGAATACATAACATTTTCTCAAAGTTATTATTTTAAAATTAAATATATATATAGACACACGAATCTCTTTCTTTCTATATATAAATATTGGTATTTTCTGACAATTTATTTAAATGTCTTCCTTTCAAGATAGATGTAGATGTGAATTAATTTACGTGTTAATAGCTAGGATGCTTAGAGACTTTGCCATCTACGTTGGAGTTTTAGCATTGGAGGTCTTACACTCTACATTGGAGTTCTAGCATTGGAGGTTTTGCATGCTACAATAACAATCTCTGTCTGAAAGAAAGATTTTATTTCCGTTCGAAAATATTTCTCGCTCTAGAATGACACTTGATGAAATCTGAAAAACCTATATTTGATAATCCATATTTTAACGAGAGAACCACTTAAATAAGAGTCGACACGATCTCCCTTGGGTCATCTTGTTTCTGTAAGTATAACTGACAGTAAGAAACTTTGCCAATTAGATCGAATTATAATTCATTCGTGCTTTAGCTTTTATCATGTTAATACTGGGTCACGAGCGGTGATCTAATCTAACATCTAATCTAATATAATTCTAATGAACTAAATCCGATAGGAAATTTGCTCACATGGAATACAATCTTTTCCAATTAGGACAAGGAAGTGTTTTGATGATATTTTAATTAGATTTAGCGACATATATCTAGACAATCAATGAAGGCTGCAACAGCTGGGCAATCCCATGATGAGGAGTAAGTTCGATATCAGGGCAGTTGCCACATTTTTGGTTTTTTTTATTGCTATCAGCAGAAATTTTCATATTTTTGTAGTGCTCCATCCTTAATCTTGTGAGAGTAGTAACTGTTTTTCTGTCGACATTTACTTCTGCAATTTGGTATTTAGTTTAATTTTAGCAGGGGCTCCATTTCTAGTGTCTTTGGCATGACAGTGGGCATGTATTGGCATGTAGTGGGCAAATTGTTCATTTCTGTTGGACAATGGAACACCTGTAGCGTACAAGCATTTGGAAGTTCCCTAATTTGATTAATTGTGCATACTTGACGATAAAGTGTAAGCAAGCTATTTTGTATTGGTTGAGGACATTGCAGATGTAATTATAGTGAGCTTTGCTGAAGGAATTAATTAACAGTAAAAGGCATCTCTCTTTGTTGGTGAGAATGACGTGGCCGTTTTAAAAGTGGTCTTAAAAATTTGTGTGGTAAAACATTTGGTTAAACGAGTAGCTTAGCAATTGATATCGAATGTTATAAATATCTATAGTATAAGAGAAATTTTAATTAATTTAATTGATTATCTATCAATAAAAATGCAATTCAATGTTTATGTTTTACCACAGAACAAATCTACTTAAAATAATAACGATAAAAATACATAAGTAAAATTATGAAATCCTAAACATAGAAAGGTTTTAAACATTAAATAAGAGAGAGTACTAAATATAAAATGGAAAAATTGTTTTATATTTTTGGACTATAGCGTCAAAAAATTCACGCTATAGTCCCTGCTTTGAACGTTTTTAAAAATAGGGATTCATGACGATTATTATATATCGATTCAAATATATCGCTTCAAAAGCCTGGTAGACAGTTTGGGTGAGATTTCCCCATTCGATAACATACTGGTAGATTTACACCTGAAAGCTCCAGGAAGGCATCAAACTCTCTTCATTTTTCAGTTAACTTATTGGGACTGGTATGTTATGTTGCAGATGTATATAAAAACATTATACAAGTATACAAACACAGGGGAAATTTATAATATTACATTTTAGCATAGGAAATGCAATTAACTTAAAAAAAATTATCAAGAATGATATAACATGATTTCATTAAGGATTTTATAGGTTTTATCTGGCCAAAAACATGGTTATTTATTTTATATAGTAGCTGGATTAGAAAATGCCATAAAATATTAAAAATATATTATTTTACAGTTTCTTATCAACATATCTTTCAGTTAGAAGATTAATTCGTTAAAAATTAATGAAATATTATATAAATGTTTATTTAATTGTATAATTATTGCTTGAAATCTTGTTAAAATAAAAATAAAAAATATTTGAAAGCTAAAAAATATATTGATGACAGTCGTAGTCAATTAATAAATACATTCTTTAACTCTAAATTTAATTAAAATGTAGACAAAAAATAGTCTTATATCAAAAAAACCAAAGTACATTTTTTAAAAATATGGTAAGAACTGAAAATATAAAATATTAAATGAAAATTCTAAAATTTTAAAGCTAAACTTGTACTGAATAGCAATTTTAGAACAGTTGTAAAAAATGCAAATTCAAATTTTTATATTTTTCTAATTTCCTTGGCTGTTAAAAACACAAAAAAAAATATTCAAAATTAGATTTTTTATTTTTATTTTTATAAACTTAAAAGTATAAAAGACACTCTTAATAGTAACAATTCTTTTTTTAAATTTATTTTAGTCAAGAAAAAGTGAAGCTTTAAAATGTTATAAAAGAATTTGAGTTTTAATAATCGTTTCAATGAAAAAAAATTGTTTGCATCCTCGATTGAATTAAAGAAAAAATGTTGTAATGTAAAACTGCATGTTAGGTACCAGATGTATACAAAAACATTATACAAGGTTCCACATGTATACAGAAAAAAAAGGGACGTTTAGCACAGGAAAATTCGATTATCTCAAAAAAACTTATTAAGAATGATATAACATGATTTTGTCACTGATTTTAAAGAATTTATCTGGCCAAAAATATGATTATTTATTTGATATAGTAGCTAGATTCGAAAATGCCTTAAAATATTAGAAACATATTATTTTACCGTTTCTTATCAACATATCTCACTTAGACGATTAATTAGTTAAAAACTAAGTGAAATATCACTTAAATTAAAATTTTGATTTTATTTATTTAAATTTTTATTTCATTTACTTAAATTTTTATTAATTTTAATAAATTTTTAATAATTCAATAAATTTTTATTAATTTTTAATTTTTTTCTTATCAACCTATCTTCCACTTAAAAGTTTAATTAGCTAAAAATAAATGAAATATTATTTAAATTTTTATTTGATTACATAATTAATTATTTCTTGAAATCTATTTAAAGTAAATAAAAAATTTAAAAAAAATGCATTTTTAGATATATGGTATGAGATTGAAGATCGAAAACATTATTATATTAAAATATTAAATCATGACAGTTTATATTTTTATGCTACACATGGGCTAGATAACATTTTTAGAATTGTTAGAAACACCGTTTTTCTAATTTCCTTGGCTGTTAACAACAAAAATTATTCAAAATTAGCTTTTTATTTTTATAAAGTTAAAAGTATAAAAGATTCATAGAAAAATGTCTTTTTTTAAAACTTTTTTTAAGCAAGAAAAGTGAAACTCTGAAATGTTATAACAGAATTTAAGCTATAATAATCGTTTCAATGAAAAAAAAATCGTCTGCATCCTCAATTGAATTTAAAAAAAAATTATGTAAATGAAATTTTTATATACATTATTGATATTTTTTTATATATTCTATATAAACAAATTTAATATTTATCTATATTTTTTATTTATATTATTGATATTTATTAACAATCTTTTATTAAACTAAAACAAAAACTGTATTTTATTCTGTGAATCAAAAAATTTTTTATAAATAAATTAGAACACTATCAGTAAAATAAATATGATTTCTTCGTTACCAAAAAGTCGAATTGGCAACGAATATTCAGTCAATTGGCTTTTCTATTTAGCTATAGTTTCAATAAATTGTACAAAATAATCAATTAATAACAAAATACACATCTTATAAAGATTTAGATCTTTAGATTTTAAGACAGATTTAAAAGGTAAGTCAATTACTTATTTATACTTTTTTAGAACATATATATTGTTGGTAATTTAACTTCAAAAATATATTATGAAAATAAATAAAGAAATTGGATAATTTTGCCCTTTTTTACAGAGAAATCTGGTTTAAAGAATTTTTTATAAACTGAATAATTTTGAGTCAATTTTAATGCAAATTTGTTAACGATTTGAAGGAACTAATAGAGTTGTTTACTAATTCTTTTAAAGAATAACAATTAAAAGATTTTTTTATTATAAAACATAGATTCTTTTAAAAATTTTGAGACAGTTTTAAACAAATTTAATTTTATTATTGAATTGAATAAAAAATTTTAATTTTTGCAAGAGAGCCAGAAATAACTTTTCGTAAAAATTAGTTTTAAAAGTTCATAGTTGTTCTTTGAAACTAATATGGAAGAAATACATCCGAAATTTTTACATTACTTAAATGCGACTAACAATTATTTATATTGGAAAATCTTCATTGAAAATTTACCAACAACAGAAATAACAAAATAATTGATAATAATTTTCTTAACATTTTGTTTTTTAAATGAAAAGTCCTAGTACTTAAAACTGTAATTGATTATGATATATGGAAAAAAAAACATATACATATTTAAACAAATTATTAAACATTCTTAATAAATATTCTATTAGTAAAACTATAATTTTTAGACACACAAAAATCATTATATTTTTTAATAGAAATATTGTCGATAAATTATAGCGGTACAAAAAGAAAAGATATCAATCTACAGAAAACGGATTAATCATTTAATGAACCAAATGTTGAATATATATTACATCATATATTATATTGTTATATATTGTATTATTATTGCATATTATATTATTATTGTATATTATATTATTATTATGCATCATATTATTATTATTATATATTATATCAATATTTGCATTTTTAAAAATAATATATAAACGATAAATGCATTTCAAATAGTTGAAAATTACATACGATAAAAAATAATTATAAATAAAATAAATAGATGAATAAAAAATAAAAATGAAAACATAAGTAAAACAAACACGAAAATGTTTTTGAAACTTTTTTTTTGCATTGATCATCAAATAAAGTGCTCTTTAACAAGGCTTTGAAAGAATGGTTTATTATAAAATGTATCACATTATAAATCAGCATTATAAATCAATTTGTAATCAACAACACATATTAGAAAAATTAAAGTTTATAAAAATGGTCTTTTGAAAATATTTTGCTTAGAATAAGAAAAGAATGTTTTTTGTAAATGTTTTTGATACTCAGATTTAAATTGTTAATTATAATATTTTCTATTAAACACGATATAAAAATTAAAAATTCTCACAATTTTAATAAGATAAACACAAATACATTATTGATATCAATAATTTTAGAAAATTAAAGTGAATTTAGAAGCCAATTATATTTTACCAGACGATTGATAAAAACACAAATTTTTATTAAAAAAAACACCTAAATATTTAAAAACTCTAGTTTCAAAAACAATATTTACGTTAAAGTGCCAATATTGAAAAATTTTGTCAAAGAATAAAGTTGTATATTTTCTTTTATTAGACTTCATTACCAAATTTTAACTTAAAATATGTTTTAACATTATAATACTGTAATACATAAATAATTTACAATTTATTTGTCAATTTTTGTAAATATTTAATGTTTGCTTTTAATTCAGCTGTAATAAATAAAATACTCATAATTTCATACTGATAATTGCATAATTTCATAATTTCATAATCATAATTTCTTAAAACTTCATATATTCATACTCATAATTTCTATATTCATACCCAAAATTTCATAATTTCATACTCATAACTTCATATAATTTCATAATTTCATGCTTATAATTTCATACTGATAATTTCATATATTCATACTCATAATTTCATAATTTCATACTCATAACTTCATATAATTTCATAATTTCATACTCATAACTTCATATAATTTCATAATTTCATTCTTATAATTTCATACACATAATTTCATACTTATAATTTCATACACATAATTTCATACCTATAATTTCATACTTATAACTTCATACACATAATTTCATACTTATAATTTCATACACATAATCTCATAATTGCATGCACATAACTTGATAATTTCATAATTGCATGCACATAACTTCATAACTTCATACTCATAATTTCATGCACATAACTTCATAATTTCATACACATAATTTCATAATAATTTCATACTAATAATTTCATAATAACATTTATAGCAAATGAAAAATAAAAAATTATTTAAAATTCAAAGAAAAATTTTCTTACAAAAATTACAGTTCAATAAAACAATATAATTATAACAGATTATAATTTTATATTATATAAATATTAGAATTAAAAAAACACCGATTGTTAAATAAGGTATATAATAAAACAATACTTACTTCTTCAAAATACTTTTTTGAAAAAGTAATTAAATTTCGAGTGTATATAATGTAAATAATACAAAAACAGAAAAGAATTTCAGTAAAATGGTGAATTATGCATGAGTATTTCATGAAAACTGCTAATTATTTTACTTATTTCCACTTTTTGATGGTACATTTTTCTGTGCATCGAGTACCTTCTATGTGTTATTATCATTCTTTTTTATTGAAAATTTTTCCTGTAAATCTATTAAAGTCAAACTTACCATTTTTTAAAAGCCTTTATTAAACTTACCAATTTGTGACGGTAAATTCTGGGATTTTATCATTTGGATACTAATAAGAACGGTTAGGACCGTAGGGACAAGGTATATTTTCAGCATTTTGCCTTGCTGCCTGTTTTTAAGCTGATTTTAGGAAATTAACTCTTTCAAATGAGACCACTCAAGATCTAAACTTATATATGTCTAAACTTACATATATGTATATATATATATATAATATATATATATATATATATATAAAACCTTGAGATAAGCACCTGACCAAAAAAACGTATTGATCTTAATGATAAATGTTAAAAAATTCTTACGCATTCCCATTTTTACGCAATACACACATGTAAGAAATAAATGAGATAAGTAGTTCGTTATCACGTTGAATAAATATTAGAACAGTTGCTCAATTATATTAATATTGTATTTTACGAGCAAGGAACTATTACTTAAGAATTGAAACAGATGGTGTAGGATTATATATAGATTAAATTATTAGGTATAACTTGTGTAATATTAACTATTCTTAAAGTCACATTCTCAAGCACCTACCCAGTATATTTTCTCAACAAAATAAACTGTAACCATTTGAGAAGGCTCAATAGATCATACTAAACCAGGGTGGCCAACCCGCTGTCCGCCATGAGCATTTTTCTTGCCCGTGAGATTTATCACACTTTGACAAAATATATTTATTTTATAATGACCAAAGAAGTGAAAACCAATGTATAAAAAATATATTATGCGTGCATCCATATATTTAAAAATTAACTGCCGAAATTATGAGAAAAAATAACTTTGATTTTAAAATAATATACGTGTGTATATAGGACAGATATTGCCTGTTTTATTTATGAGTTTACAGTTATAAGTTCACAGAATAATTAACTTATATTCTGCGAACTCATGATGTAAAAGCCAAGTAAAGATGTTTGTAAAAGCCAAGCGAAAGAGTGGAGAAACAAATATCGCACTAGTAAAATAAATATTTTTTAATGATTTCATTTTTTTTATTTTGGTTTATATTTATATATTTTTTATGTTTCATTTTTAGTGTTATAAATTTCTTTACAATGTGCGTTTAGTATCATTATTATTATATTATTTATGTTCACATGTAAGAATAATAGTAAACACAATAATAATCCCTGCATTAAAATATAAGTAAAAAGAAATATATGTTGAGTAAAATTCAGATTCTAAATTATTACTTATTAAAACTTTCTACTTTCTACGTGTAAAATGTTAGGGTCTAAAAATAAAGTACACATACTCCAGTGAACTGTAAAAAGCACAACGTATATATACTATTGTGCCCAAAAAGTAAGGAAAAATTTAGTTTTTTTCAAAGATTCTTTATTTATTCTTCCAAATTTATTTCATCGCCTTCAAAGTAATCTCCTCCTCACACAATGTACTTATGCCAACTTTTTTTCCAATCCTCAATGCATGCTAAAAAGTCAACGGCTGGGATGTCCTTCTAGTCATGTCAACGTGAATAGAGCGGCTATTCATGCTGAATCGCTTCAATCGACTCAAAAAGGTTACAAACATCTTTTAAAATTCCAACATCATGGTTCAACATCTTATGTTAACCATTTTTGGGTAGCCAAAAATTCTACTTTCTTGAAAATTTCAAAGTTGCAAATTACGCAAAATTTAACTAATGACATTGCGTCTTCAATGAGAAATACATCCATATCCGACCATAATCTATAATAAGGGGTTTTGAGGGTTCTACCATTGACATCTATTAGGACATAGCTGTCGTAATTTCTTCTTGTTGTTTACTAAGGCATATTCATTTTTTCTATCAATTCCTTTTTTTTTATTTTTTCGGAATTTGAAAATAATTATAAATTTTATCAATTATGATGAAAGCGTCTTCAAATATCTTTCATTTTTATAGCATTTCCTACTGACAAATTAAAGTTGTTTGATAAACAGTAGAAAGATTTTTTAAGATATAATTTTGAAACGATTGTTTGTATTCCGTTAAATTTTCCTCTCATGCAAGCTGCTCTATCATAACACGTGCATATCAAAAAGATAAATCTATTTCGTAGTTCTTAAGACATTCAATTTGTCGCATTTGAAAGAGAAAAGAGCTATTAAAAGTTGTCTCAAATTTTATTTTCTAGATTATTTATATAGCAAAAGCATAAAGAAATTTTTAATTGTAGCTATATCGCTATAGGAAATACATATATTGAAACTATAACTAGGGTGGGCTTGCTCTATCTTCATAAAATTAATTTATTACAAGCACATATTGTTTGGTCTTGAATTTATCAACTATTATAAATAGCATTTTTGGCAGAGTGTTGAAATTAGTGATTGGAATAATTTTCCTTTTAATTTCGGTTGCTTGTTGAGTACCAAATACACATTTGAGTGATTTATTTATTTTTTATATTGTCTGTAGCGTCAAGGTTTTTAAAAGTTGAAAGAGAATATACTAATACCCGTACCCATTTCTAATTTTTAATGCCTGTATTCATTTTATATTCCATTACAATCAAATATTTAATTTATGAAACTTTTTTCCTACTTAAATTAAAGAAAATGAGAAGCAGTATTTATAATACACCGTATTTTCAACCCTAGAATAGACAATCCAATTAAACTTTTGTAACCAAGAAACCTGAAAACTTGTTTTACTTTTTTCATTTACAATTAAAAAAATTGCTTTAGGTTTCCAGAATTCTATCAATGGTTCCAACTTTTCATCTGAATTCATAACTGTATTTGCTATTTTCTGTAATATCAAGCATATTACTAGGAACGGCTTCATATAACATAAGTATTTGTTTTTATATTAATGTAATAATTTGATGTTGTATCTTTACTGCTACTGCACTGCCCATTTTTTTATAAGTACACCCCGTTAATCTGTATGATCATTCAATACATTTTAGTTTTGAATATTTGTTTTTAAAAAAACAAATAAGAGTTGTAAAAAACAAATGAGAGTTTAAAAAAAGTAGGAGTTGACTTTAACAAATTTTTTTTTTATTACTTGTTTTGAGAATAATGGCAGAAAAAATTTACTTTAACACAAAACACCTTATTTTGTTTTAAAAAAACAAATCAACTCCTACGTTTTTTCACTATATTACAGAAAGTCCTTTATAAAAACTATAAAGGAGTTTCAATACTATAAATACTTAATACTATAGATATAAATATTATAGATAATTTGGACTATAAATACTATAAAGGACTATAGTCCTTTAGAACTTTATTTTATATTCTATAGTCCTATAGAACTTTATAAAGGACTATAGTCCTTTATAAAGTTCTTTATATTTTCCTCTTACATCTGGCTCCATCTATTGGTAGATACATGCAACTTAAATCTAAAAAAAACTAAAATTAATTAATTGAATTTAATTAATGAGTTAATATTTGAAAAAACTATATTAACATCAAGTCTCATCCACTGCAAGTACAAAAAAATGTATTTGAACTTGAGTGGAGAAATAAAAATTTTATGAACGATTAAAAATTTGAACAAGATATATATAGGGAGAGTGTAAACTAATATTAGGAATCGTAAAAAGAATTAAATTATTCTCAGCATAAATTTCAAATACGACTGTAAATAATAAAAAAATTATTTTACTTCAATGTAGTAAATAAAATTATATCACGCGATACGATATAATTACAGGGGCACACGAAATAGCAATATTAATAACATGATAAGGTTGCATAACATAAAGAATGTAAGAATTATAACAAGAATTAGAAATAAGTTAAGAAATGAAAAAATTAAGCATTTCTGAAAGGATTATAAATGATGATTATTAGAAATATTTAACTAATAATAACTAAGAGGAAATTCAATATTATTAACTAAAAATTACTTTTTACTATTGAAGCCAAGACTTGGTTTGATAAACATTATTCGAACTTTGTACCAGGAAAATCAACTGTAGAGAAGCGGTTTGCTAAATTTAAACGAGGCAAAATGAGCATCGAGGACGATGCTGCCGAAGTGGCTGCAAAAAAATCCACAAAATAATTTCTGACAACCGTAAAGTGAAGTTGATTGAGATAGCTGAGACCCTAAAGGTATCAAAGGAACGCGTTGGACATATCGTGAATGAATATTTGGATATGCGGAAGCTCTGTTCAAAGTGGGCGCCGCGCAGAGATCACAATCGACCCAAAACAACAACGAATTGATGATTCTAAGCAGTGTTCGGAGCTGTTCAATCTTAATAAACTCGAATTTTTGCGTCGATATGTGACAATGGAGGAAACATGGCTCCATGATTTCACACCGGAGTCCAATCGACAGTCAGCAGAGTGGACTGCACGTGATGAACACTAAAAATGCTATAACGCACATACTAATAGTGCAACAGCTGTAAAATTTATACACGTGTCTTTTGAAGGTTAGGGCTAACTAAAAATTAGATGGATTTAATACTAGTAGCGTCATCTATGTGTCATCCTATGAATTTATCAGCCCATCTATTATGTGGAGTGATTTACAATTTCTTGTAACAGAAAAAACATTAACGGCATGAAGAAATTATAAAAGGGGCAAACTATGGGAAAAATAACCATAATTAGATTTACTAAGACATTTATAATCAGTGATACTTGATGAATAACGAAATATTTTTCAAATAATAAGATACAAATGAAGCCTTCAAAACTTGAAATGTAGTTTAAAGAAATAGTGAAGGATAGTTATACCCGAACAAAAATATAACTATATATATGTATGGTGTGTGTGTGTCATAGACATAAAGTTCCAATTAAAAAATGTTTAAAATGAGATTATCATTCATGATTTTGAACGTTTAAAATATCAACATTGGTGAAATTAGAAAATATAACATTTTATACAGTCCTCCGATCCCTATAGTCAAATTTAGTATAACCTTACAGTGATTCTAACCAATATATTACGAGGGTAACTCTGAAATTTTGAGACAGTGCCAGACGAAAAACGCAGGAAAAAAAATTGTTAAATTTGTAAATTTGAACTCTTTTATGGCCGCAGATGATAATTTGTGGCAACAATAGCAATTTAGATGTCATAGAATAGATTTTGGAAGAAAGGAAAATGGAATTGGCGCGAGAGAATTATCGCGCTATGATTTCCTATGATTTTAAAGTGGGGTTAAATAAAGAAGAATGCCTTCAACGTCTCCAACTAGAATATGAAGACGAAGCTCTATCTCGTGCTACTGTATTTAGATGGTTTACAGGAATTCGTAGAGGTCGAAGTTCTCTGCATGATCAAGAACACACAGGAAGACCTTCATCAGCTGTAGTTCCAGAAAATGTCTCGGCCATACGAAAATTGTTAGTCGATGATAATCGCTGCACTTACCAAATGATACAGAAGAAATTTAACATTGGATCCTCAGCTATACATAGAATTATTCATGAAGAACTGCATATGAAAAAATTAGTTTGCCGTTGGGATCCCCCTTAATTTAACAGAACACCAAAAAGCGGAGCGTGTCAGAATCTGCAAAGAAATCATAAAATTACTTAACGATGGCGGACACCACCTTATTTCTAAAATCATAACTGGTGATGAAACTTGCATACCATTTTTTGACGTTCCAACACGACAAGAAAGTAAAGTATGGGTCTTTGAAGATGACCCCAAACCAACAATGGTGAAAAGACAATGAGCAATGAAAATAGTAATGTATGCCGTTTTCTTCAGAAGTACGAGAGTGGTCAAAGCAATGAAGCTAAAGATACAAAAGACAGTCACAGCTAACTAGTACATCATTAAGTGTCTCACAGAAATTCTTCAAGAAGTGAAAGTAAGGAGACTCATGCTTCACTGTGATAATGCATCTTCTCATACGGCAAGATCTGCAGTCGAATTTCTTAAACAAAAACACATCAAAGTGATAGAACATCCACCCTATTCCCCTGTTCTTTCTATGTGTGACTTTTGGCTTTTTTTTAATCTCAAAAATTTTACGTGGTCGCCGTTTTTATTCCGAAGATGAGATTAATGAGTCTATAAAAGCATATTTTTCATTAATTCCAAGCTATGGATGGCGTGAAGCATTTAATATTTGGAAAAATCGTCTGCAAAAGTGCATTGATGTTGGAGGGGACTACTTTGGACACTTTTAAAATTTGGTAACTGAAACTTGTACCATTTAGCCGTATCTCAAAAATTTCAGAGTGACCCTCGTGCAAAAAGTTTGCTTGACAGTCTTATTCAATGTCAAAGTTTTGGCTTTCATTTAGGATCGGTTATAAAATTAATTAAATATATATTAAATATATTTAATAGTGAATAGGCATTTTTCCCTAAAATTGAAATCTGAGCAAAATGTCCATTTAAAGGGGGAGGGTGTTCCAAGATGAACTACCGGCTCATCTAGTAAAATGGGCATTATCTATGCGCAAAATATCACCTCAACACCGTTTCCTCCTCCTGTGGAGAAACACGGAACTTAATTCCGAAATGAAGTAAGGTAGACAAAAAACATTATCGTATTATTATAATTCAAGTCGTGTCCTTGTGGAGTTATGTGGAATCGATAGCCTGAAATTCACAAACGCTGAAGATGAACTATATTCGCGGTATAAAGTATTCGCTATACTAGCGGTATATTCGCTTCTACGTGAGCAGACCTTTCTAGTTGCAATATGTTCATGCCTGCATGGCAGACACCCCTAGCGGCGACAATATTACTACCAATTACACCTACGCAACCATATTTCCTCCTACGCACTGCAAGATCGCCCCGTTTAAAAGAAATCGCCAATTGGCTCCGAGACTCGCCAGAGAGGACATAAGGCAAAACAGGCGCTGCCGTCAGTTATCAGCTCTCGTCCCGAGTGCTGCCTCAGAGACGTATACAGTCTCTCACCCCAAAAGAAAATATAGCTATCACCATCCTGTGCATAAATTATCCAACAGACTCTCATCCAGAGAAGAAGTATATTTTGCTATCCAGCGTCTACCTGAGCAACTATATTTACAGTTGGAAGTGGAATTCTTCCACGAATGTTTAATTAGCTGTTTTAAATGTGTTATGTATTATCTTTTATTGTAATTGTGGTGTTGTTGTTTACGTGCTGTGAAAATAAATCTGTGTGTTATTGGACTTGTGATTCGATTTGACCTCATCCAGATCCAGCTGCACAAACAAACCGACATTCCTCGACTACATTTATTTATTATTTTTTTAAGCATGCGATTGAACGTCATGTTATATGAAGAAAACTTTAATATCCTTAGTAAAAATTGGAATTCACAGTTGTTGGTTGTGGAAAACATAATGTGCCTATTGTGCCTCAGAAACATGAAGACATTAGATGTTTTGTTAGGAAAATAATAATTTGGAAGATTGTCCATTTGATAAAAATTTAACCAATAATCATAGTAATTTTATTCAATTCTTAGCAGACAAACTTTAATCATTAATAGAATAAAATACTTAGTACTTTAAAATAGGTGAAACATCGTCATTAAGTTTGTAAATGGATGAAAAATACATTATTTACTGAGTTAATTTTCCACATTTTAGATGATGTATTAGACCCGGAAAAATTGTAACTACAATGTTCTAATCTGAATTCTAAATAATTTTCCACAATCTTCACCGGATGTACACATTTTCAATTTACAACCTTGTTAATAAAATTCTCGCCCTCATGCATTCTATAAATAGACTAAATGATAATTTTTCTAAGGATTTTAACCACTTCTTATAAGAATTTTGTTAAAACATCTTATGAAAAATTTAACAAAATTACATAATGTATTTATTCAAGATTCGTAACCAAAATATTTAAAAAAAAAAAAAAAATTAAAAAAATTGTTCTTCATCACTTACTTATGATTTAATTTTATAAGAATATTAGAAAAATTATTCTTTGTTACTTACTTATTATTTACTTTTCTAAAAATATTAGAAAAATTACTCTTAGTTTTTATTATTTAATTTTTTAAGATTATAAGAAAAATTACTCTTCGTCACTTACTTATCATTTAATTTTTAAGAATATTAGAAAAATCACTCTTCGTCACTTACTTATTGTTTAATTGTCTAAGAAAATTAGAAAAATTACTCTTCCTCACATAATATTTAATTTTCTAAGAAAATTAGAAAAATTACTTTTCGTCACTTATTATTTAATTTTCTAAGAATATTAGAAAAATTACTCGTCCTCACATACTCATTATTTAATTTTCTAAGAATATTAGAAAAATTATTCTCTTATTATCTCTTATTTCTTATTTAATTTTCTAAGAATATTAGAAAAAAAATTATTCTCTTATTTCTTATTTAATTTTCTAAGAATATTAGAAAAATCATTCTCTTATTATCTCTTATTTCTTATTTAATTTTCTAAGAATATTAGAAAAATTACTCTTTATCATTTACGTATTATTTACTTTTCTAAGAATATTAGAAAAATTACTCTTTATCATTTACGTATTATTTACTTTTCTAAGAATATTAGAAAAATTACTTTTCTGAAAATATTATCATTTACGTATTATTTACTTTTCTAAGAATATTAGAAAAAAATTACTCTTTATCATTTACGTATTATTTACTTTTCTAAGAATATTAGAAAAATTACTTATTATCTTTACCATTTACTAAGAATATTAGAAAATTTATCATTTACTTTTCTAAGAATATTAGAAAAATTACTCTTTATCATTTACGTATTATTTACTTTTCTAAAATATTAGAAAAATTACTCTTTATCATTTACGTATTATTTACTTTTCTAAGAATATTAGAAAAATTACTCTTTATCATTTACGTATTATTTACTTTTCTAAGAAAGAAAAATTATTTTTCATCACTTACTTATTAATTACTTTTCTAAGAAAGAAAAATTATTTTTCATCACTTACTTATTAATTACTTTTCTAATAATATTAGAAAAATTAATCTTCATTTTATCCCTTACTTATCAATTATTTTTCTAAATTTTAGAAAAATTTTTTCTTTATCTGTTATTTATTATTTAATTTTCTAAGAATATTAGAAAAGTTGCCGTTTGTCACTTACTTATTATTTAATTTTCTAAGAATATTAGAAAAATTACTCTTCGTCACTTAATTATTATTCAATTTTATAAGAATGTTAGAAACATTAATCTCCATTAAAAAAATTTTTTATTTTCAAAATTATTTTAAAATTTTGTTTATTTTCAAATAATTTAAAAATGAAAAAAATTAATTTATTTAAAAAATATTTTTTAATTTTTTCCTCATTTAAAAATTTATTTTTTTCAAATTTAAATTAATATGAATGAATTACCTCACCTGATATTGCTTTAGCACTTGTAGAGGTTCCACACGGGGCCCTATTTATGCATTTAATGGATCCATTAGACAGTTGTTCTACAGAATTAGCAGGAAAATTGGTTCTAAATGAGAACTTGCAGTTAAAACTAGCGCGAGCAGGAAAAAAGAGTGCGAAGATAGAAATTAAAAGCACTCTTCCTATCTGAAGCATTTTGTTTAATATGCTAAAATTCTCTTTAAACCGAGTAGCGTGAACATTTATTGCACATTTTATTATTTCCTCAAAAGATTTCATTATGTTTGCATTGCTTGAAACTAGTTAAGGAAAATCTTTTCAATAAATGCTCTGATATATTTTATATTTTATGTCAAGCTACCATTTTATTATAATGCAGCTATGCAAACTTTCGACATCTAAAATTAGTCTTATACGCAAACATGGATCATTTTTAAAGTAGAGACAGAAATAAATATTACTATTTCTATCAAGTCGTTTTGGTTAATATGCTTAAATTCACTTAATCCAATAAAAAATTATTACTGTAAATTTTAAATATTCCTTGAAACGTTTGATTGTTTATACTATTGCTTAAAAATTCCTGAAGAACAGATTTATCAATTAGTGTTCTGTAAGAGTTCTGAGAATATGTTAATATTTCATGACAAACTGCAATTTTATTCAACTCCTTCTAATAGCTCACACTCTCCCTATATATACCTTGTTCAAATTTTCAATCGTTCATAAAATACTTTTTATTCATCCACTCAAGTACGAATACATTTTTTTTTAACTTGTAGTGTGTGACACTTGATGTTAATACAGTTTTTTGAAATATTAATTCAGTAATTAAATTTAATTAATTGATTTTAGTTTTTTTTAGATTTAAATTGTTTATATACCAATAGATGGCACCAGATAAACTTAAACAAATGAATGAAAATTATTTATAAAGGACTTTTTGCTATAGAGTGAAAAAAAAGTAAGAATTGACTTAAAAATTTTTTTTTTTTTATATTACTTGTTACAATGCAACTGTGAAAAGTTTCTTCATCAAAGATTAGATTTATATACATGTTTTGCTAAAGATTAAAATGTTATTTTAATAGAGAATTTAATATCTAAAGGGATTAAGTGTGGTTTTATAGTTCGAAATACGTGATATCAATGGAATTATTAGTGTTTAAAGTTTTACTTTATAAAATCTTACGACTTATATCAGGCATTGCAAACTTTTCCAGTTTTTTGCCCAAGTTATTATTCTGTTTTCTGGTATTTCGAGAAAACTTATTAGACAAAATAAATTCATATTTAATTAAGCCAAACAATGCAAAGATTTATTTGTAATTTAATGATTTGTTACAAAGGTTTACTTATATATTATTATTATTATATTACTTAATGTTATTATATAATGAATGGCATAATTTAAAGTGAAGACAGGCTTTATATTTAAATAATGCGTGGACATGAGACTAGTAGAATTGTTTTTGATATTACTTAAAGAAGATAAAATATAATTTTTTCATGTATTTCTGTCTTTCGTTATCATTGAAAAAAATTAAAATTTATTGTATATTCAAAAAATATTCACTTATATTGCTATGGAGTTCATGTACCATCCGTCCTTATTTTCACAATTTGATATTCATTTAATTTAATTATTCAATGGATATATACGAGTAATTCCAAATAACACACACACTCATCATCTTTTACTTATTTAATTATGGTTTCTTTTATATTAGTAAAATCTGCAATGTTTTGTTTCAAATCATAATGACAGACCAAATCATATCATATTTAAACTGTATTTATTTCTGACTTCCGTTATCCTTGAAAAATTTCAAAATTTTTTATATTTCTTTCTCAAAAAAATATTCACATATATTACAATGGAGTTCCTAATCCAACTGTCCTTGTTTTCGCATTTGACATTTTTATTTAATTAATCGGTGATATATACGAGTAATTCCAAATAACACACACGCACATACACTCATCATCTTTTACTTATTTGATTGTGTTTTATTTTATATCAGTAAAATCTGAAATGTTTTGTTTCAAATCTTATAGTCATTTAAAAAATTTACCTTTATTAAAAAGCTTCACTTAACAATGCTTAATACACATCTTCATAATTAATACGAAAATAGGTGTGTCAAATATTTCTTAAATTCCTGACGATTAAGTCCACATGATTTAATAAAGTTAAAAATGGCTTCTACAACTTTTATAATATTAATGAATTTAACCTATTTTGCGTGCAGATTTTTTTTTTTTTTTTTTTTTTTTTTGATATAAAAAGTGCCGTGTCAAATGAAATAGATTCAGTGATTCAACTGCGTTCTGGAAGTGTCCAAAAATACATATAAATATATTTAATATCATAATAAAATTAATTATATTTAATTAAGTCCAAATACATATACAGTAGAACCTCGATAAGTCGGAAACCTTCACATCTCGGAAAAATTTTTTGTTCCCTTCCCTTCAAGCCCCAAAACCTCCATTACTCGAAATTTCAACCCTGTATGAGTCGAAATAGTTAGTAAATCCCCACAAACCATTTTGGTATATATTTTCCCTCCGTAACTCAAAAAAAAAAATTGGACCTCTGTATCTCGAACATTAGCAATGTTTGATTTTACAATCTTTTTCACAACCTTTACAACTCGATCATTTGAAACTAATTACCTCTATAGCGCGAAGAAAAATAAGTTACCGACTTTAAGGATTTGCCGACAACGCACGTCATTGTTTCTTAGAAAACAATGTATAAGTATATAGTAAATAGAGTAACCAATTTTATGAAATAGCAGCTCGGAAGAAAAATAATTTTCTGCTCTTTATAGTTTAGATAATGCTATAGATAGAGAACGATCGATTTGTCTAAAAGAAGAAAAAAATAATAATAACTGACTTTTTTAATACATAATATTTTTAATTTTAAGGTTGTTTTGGAATTATTTTGATTTTTTATTGTAGTATAATAATATAACTTTTAAGTTGCAAATAAACATGTTTATTACCTCTGTAACTTGAATTTTTATTTATTTTACCTCTGCAACTTGAATTTTTATTTATTTTACCTCTCTAACTCAAAATAAGTTAGAAAGAATCTAAAGACCTCTACAAGTCGAATATTTTCTTACAAAATCGGCGTAAATCGAAATCCTCTATAAGTCGAAAACTCTATAACTCGAATTTTTGGGCGTCTCCCTTGAAGTTCGACTTATAGAGGTTCTACTGTATTTAATATTACATTTTAATTTCAATATATCTGTCTTGAGGAAAATCAAGGTAAATTCCTACCAAAATATATTCCTACGGTGGATTCGAGGCAAATTCTGAAGGATTACATTTCGATGACGCTAAAAAAAATTAAATTTATTTTTTCCACAATAATTGACTTTGGAAATCTTACATATTCTTAACAACACTCAAAATAGAGGATACGATATTTGACATTGCTATTGATATCATAGATGACTTTGCAACATCATTGTAATGGTTCATGAATTATCAGCGCTCTTTTCCTATGATAGCTATTGAAATTCGATCTAAGATGTTAGATATAAGTAGCATTACATAATCAGTTATGAGATTCATTTTATACGAAACAAGATATAAACATAGGTTAAGTTTTAAAATTTATAAAGTTAAAGTAGCATATTTCTTAAATTAAAAGGAATAAGTTGATTAAAAGATTGATTGTTCGACCGTAATTAAGAAAAAACAAACAAAACTGCATATATATTTATGCAGTTTTGTTTTTTGTGTATTATATATATATTATCTAATTGAACAATTTTGCAATTTTTTTTTGGTGAAATTTGTGTTTTACTAACTAAGTTATAATTGAGTTTAAAAGCAAATTTGATCTGCTGTTTCTTTCAAATAATAAAGTGGTTTTAGCAGAATTTGCACTTTTACTATTTTGTTATGTGTAAATACTTTCGCCATGATATCACTCAGGTTTTTTGTTGCAAATTATTAATTTCTTTAGATCTTAATATAAAATGATTTAAAAATAAAGAAGCATGTAATAGACGCATTCTAATCTGAACATTGACTATAAATAGAGAACATTAATTTCCAGGAAAACTTTTAGGAGCACAGTATTTGCAGGCCATATAGAGAGGCTCACAAGGCACCATGCTCATAAATCACAAATCATGCTCACAAAGCTCGCAAATCTCTCACAAGGCACCATGAATATCGATGCTAAACGTTTAACACAATTCATAATAGAGAGTTTTTGCATAACGTTTTTTATCGTCCGGTATTTTTTTCTCCCTAGCGCGCATGCTCATAGGAAATTGCGCATGCGTATCTGTAATAATGTTTCCTATGAACATGCGCGTTAGGGAGAAAAAATACCGGACGATAAAAAAACGTTATGCAAAAACTCTCTAATATCTCCTTACTACAACGGACGCTGCCAGCGGATTTGAACATAAGCCATCCTGCACGTTAATTGCGCAGAGACTTAAATTCTGTCACGAACTGAATTCAAAAGCAAATTTGACCAGCTGTTTCTTTCAGATAAAAAAAGTGGTATTAGCAAAATTTATACTTTTACTATTTTGCTATGCGTAGAAACTTGCGCCAAGATACCACACAGTTCTTTTGTTGCCAATTCTTAATTTCCATAGGTTTAATATAAAATAATTAAAAAATATAAGAGCATGTAATAGACCATTCTGATTCAAACGTTCTACGAATGAAACAACAAACCGATTGGCTATGAAGGGAGGACATTATCTTCCAGGAAGACTTTTAGGAGCACCCTATTTACAGGCCATACAGAAAAAACCCCAAAAATCTCTCAGTTGACATCATGAATATCGATGCTAAACGTTTAACACAAGTCATGATTATCTCTTTACTTCAAAGAAATAACTCCAACGGACGTTTTCCGTGGATTTGAACATAAGCTGTTCTTCACGTTAATTGCACAGTGACTTACAGTCCCTCACGATCTGAATTTAAAAGTCAATTTGATCTGCTGTTTCTTTCAGATAAAAAAGTGGTTTAGCCGGATGTGAACTTTTCCTACTTTGATATGAATTGGAATGTTCGTCAAGATATTATTAGGTTTCTTTTTACTGTCAATGTTTTTCATAGGTCTTAATATAAAATGATTTAAAAATATTTTTTTTTGTTCCAATGCAGCTGGCAAACACCTTTGGATGTCTTAAGGTAAGCGCTGCACAGACGTTACTCACTTTGCAATACCCAAGGGGAGTGTGTGACTTGAAGATACGGACGCGGAGTAATAATGCCGCCGCAATGCTCTACGATCCTATTAGGACCGGGACCTACGGTTTAAAGTGGATTACGAACCACTACAAACATCCATGGCACCGCCGGGACTCGAACCCGAAACCTGTGGTACCGTGTGCCAGAGCGCTAGCCACTCGGCCATTCAGGCCCCGATTTAAAAATATAGAAGCATGTAATATAACATTCTTATACGAACATTATACATAATGAAACCGATTGGCTATAGTATTTGCAGGCCATATAGAGAGGCTCGCAAGGCACCATGTTCACGAATCATGCTCACAAGGCTCACAAATCTCTCACAAAGTACCATGAATACCGATGCTAAACGCTTAACACAAGCCATATTATCTCCTTACTTTAAAGCAATAACTACAACGGTCGCTGCCAGAGGATTCGAACATAAACCATCCTGCACGCTAATTGCACAGTGACTTAAAGTCAGTCACAAACTGAATTTAAAAGTAAATTTGATCTGTTGTTTCTTTCAGATAAAAAAGTCGTCTTAACAGAATTTGAACTTTTCCTACTTTGCTATGAATAGAAACATTCGTCAAGAAACCATTTGGTTTTTTTACAGCCATTGTTTTTCATAGGTCTTAAAATAAAATGATTTAAAAATATAGAAGCATGCAATCTCTGGCTTCGGTACCACAGGATTCAAGTTCCGGTCCCTGCGGTGCCATGAATGTTTGTAATAGTTCGGAATCCACTTTAAATCGTAGCTCCTGGTCGACTATGATCGTAGAACTTTGGGCGTAAGGCTGAAAACCCTACCTCTTAAAAAAGAATAATCTAGCAATAGAACATTCTGATTTGAACATTCTTACAAAAACAGTTTATTTCTCTAAATTTAATATTACATTACCTATTAATAGATCACTTTATAAAGATACAGAAACTGAAATGTAATACATTTTTTGTTAAATATTTAAGAATTTTCAGCATAAGTAAAAATGCTGGCGTATTATTTAACTTATACATTCGGTTAATTACTAAATAGTGAAAGACAATTAAATTAATCACTTATCAAGGTTAAAATCATAAGCAGGAACTGGTACCTGAGGTCAGTCGTCATTAAGATAAATAGGTAGTAGATTTGATTTTATCTAGAATGCACCATTCAGAGCCTTCTACTTTGCAAATATATTACGCTGCCATAATTTCTGAAATAAGCATATATTACGTTGTGTGACTTTAATTCTCCTTCCATCCTCCTACAACCTAATTGTTGTTTCCTATTAGGATTGATTGTAAAATGAATGTAGGGAGTTTTGTTCATAGAGGACAACCTTTAAGATATATTTAATCAAAACAGCACAGCACATATTACATATAAATCGCTTCTTCTTTCGCCATTTTCTTGAACACAACCGTGTCATCCATTTTCTTTTTTCTCTTCTCACTGTTGCCACTCCAGCAAAGAGAAACTTGCCTCTCATTACAGCTACAGTTTGATCGTGCGCGCGACACTAATAGAAGGACTTTTACACCAAATTTATCTCACTCATACGCAGCATAGATACGATATATTTAAGGTAATATAACCTTATCATGTTTGCATATTTAATGTGATTTTTTTACAATATAATTCATGCTTGTGTATATATTTAAGGAAATTTTGCTTTATAATATAATTTACGTGGGAATTATTATTATTATTTACGTGTGTATTATTTATTTATTTAAGTGGGAATATTTTTCCGGCCCGTGCGATTTATCACAGTTTTACAAAATATATTTATTTTATAATGGTCAAAGTAGTGAAAACCAATGTATTAAAAAATACATTATGTGTGCATCTATATCTTCAAAAATTAACTGTCGAAGTTATAAGAGAAAATTAATTTTAAATTTTAAAATAATATTCTTACGAATATGTGAGAGATATGCCTGTTTTATTTATGAGTTTACAATTATGGGTTCGCTGAATAATTAAATTATATTCTGTGAACTCATGATATAGCGCATCGATTTGTAAAAGCTAAGTGGAAAAACAAATATCCCACTAGTAAAATATATATTTTTTAATAATTTCATTTTTTTTTTATTTCGTTTATATTTATATATTTTTTATCTTTCATATTTAGTGTTATATATTTCTTTACAATGTACGTTTACTATCATTATTATTATATTATCTATGTTTACATCTAAGAATAATAGTAAACGCAAAAATAATAACTCATTATGTTTCGGTTTTTCATTTCAAAAAATGTCTGCTGTGGGTCTGAATCTAATATTGTGATATATAATTTTATATGCTGCCCGCTGAGTTATGATGCATTTCCAAAGTGACTCGCAAGATCATTTGGGTTGGCCCCACACCTGGTGTATACATTTTATGTGTATATCTAGTGTAAACTAATTTAGAAATAATTTGCTATTTTATTTTTTAATATGCACATTCCTAATACATTTATGTGAATACTAATTATTTAATTATGTACTTTGCTTATTGTCTCTTTTTTATGTAATATCTCCCTGCAATTTTTATTTCCATTATTCATAATTTTGCAGCATCTGCTTCTACTGTCCATTTGTTTATTAACTGTTACTGCTCTTCTAATTTGTATAATAATTGCCTTGAGAAATATTCCTTCAGTTCTCTGATTTGTATATTCTCCAATGTAGTGTTTATTGTATTACATTGTTTTTTAAATTTTCTAGTTCTTTACCTTATGTATTTAAATATTTTGTATATTCCAGCATTTCATATTCCCTATTTTTGCTCTTTATTTATACAAGCTCTATTCCAACTTAATTGAAATCCATTACGTTATTAGCAGACACTATTGAAGATTTACGACAAAAAAGTGTTACATTTTGAAATTTCCATCATCATTTCAGGTTTCCATTTAACTGATCGTTGTAGATCAGGAATTAAAGTTTACATTTAGAATAGAATGATTTGGTTAGGCTTGTAAATTAAAGAATATATTTATAGATGTCATGATTACAGGTTTAAGTTGTTTTGGTTATGTTAGTTAATCTTATTGCAGTATTTGGCTTTTTTGTATATTCCTACAGTAGACGGCCATCCTTATTATACAAACTATTTTGCAACTTATTAAAAATCCATCACGTTATTAGCAGACAGTATTGAAGATTTACAACAAAGAGGTCGAAATTTGTAATTTGTAAATCTCTCTGAAATTTGTAAATAAAAGAATCAGTTTTTAGATGTCAGGATTACTGGCTTAAATTTTTTTTAGTTATATTAATTAGTCTTATTGCAGTATATGGTTTTTTTTTATATATATTCTTACAGTAGACGGCCATATTTATAATCCTTATTATAAAAACTCTTTTGTAACTTACTAGAAATCCATCGCGTTATTAGCAGAAAATATTGAAGATTTAGGACAAAAAAGGTGTTACATTTTGAAATTTTCATCATCATTTGGCTGATTGTTGACGTTTATATTTGGAATTGAATGATTTGGTTAGGCTTGCAAATGAAAACATCAGCTTGTAGATGCCATGATTACTGGCTTAAATTGTTATGGCATGGATGCCACAAGTCCTTGGTAGATGGCCGGAGATAGATTGTACCAGATGTTTAAGAAACGGTCACGCAAATCCGAGATATTGCGAATTGGTGGTCTTTGAACTCTGAGCTGCCGTCCTAGGACATCCCAAATGTGTTCTATCGGATTGCGATCCGGTGAGTTAGGCGGCCAGGACATTAACTGGAATTCAGCATCATGTTCCTGGAACCACTCGAAAACAATTTTAACCTTGTGACAAGGAGCGTTGTCCTGTTGGAACATTCCATTTCCAGCTGGAAAAACAGAGGCCATGTAAGGGTGCAACTGGTCCGCAATGATGTTCTGATACCCTGTAGCATTTATGGTCTGCTCTACCACAACCACGGATCCCAGAGACGCCCAAGAGAACGTCCCCCAAAGCATAATACCGCCACCATCGGCCTGTGTATGACCTACTGTACATTGAGGGAGCAACTGTTCTCCTGAAAGACTCCTGACACGGCCAGCATCACATCGGCTTCCACCTGATCACGTGCCTTCCACGTCATCCAGGCGAGTTCATAGAAAAATATAGGGGTGGTCATAATGTTTTGGCTCTTGAGTGTATAACCAGTTTTAAGCTGCCTAAGTAGATTATTTTTGTTTCGATATAATTGAAAACACCAGTTTGCAGATGCTGTGACTAGTAAACATCCTTAATCAAAATTTAAATTGTGTGAAAACAATTTACAAACATAAAATAACACATAATGATAAATTGATTCAGTTAAGAATATTTTTTAATATAAGACTCATACAATATATTTGAATTAAAATGAAAACATTCTTCTTCTGTATAAATACATTTGTGTCTAAATTCATACCCTATTTCCCATAATGGCAATTACTTTTTCAAGAACCATTACAAGCAGACTCAATGGCTGCCAGTATGAATTCATTCGCATAATAAAAGGCGATATCATAACCTTCAAAAGCCGCCAGCAAGCGAAGCGAAATCAGGAAGTTGGCGATGCCATTCTCGATTGCTTTGTATTTTGAGATTGGATCACATGTCATGGTGCGCTGGGCACTTGCCTCCATTTCTCTGGCATAAGATAGAGCGAGGTTCTCTGCATTCTCTGGTGTGAGGGCGTCTTCCACAAATAAGTATTTAGCAAACGCATTGGTATAAACCCTCACCAAAAGATCGCTTGTTATGTAATCGAAGTACTTGGCGATGGGACGAGTAGCCATGAGGGAGATACCTTTTGCACTTGGCGATCCCTTTTTAGTGAAGACCTCCAAGACATACCTGCGCATATTAATGCTTGATTACAATCAATTACTTGAAATTATAGTTATTAGATTGAACAGAAAATGCAACGAATGACTTATTTTCAAAAAAAATCTTTATATATGTTAGTTAAATATTATCAATGCAGAAAGTTTTACAATTCAACTTCAATCTACTTAGTTTCCAACTTCCATCTATTTAATTTGTATAAAGATTTGATGTATGGAGAATCGGATACATGAAAGTTTAATTTCTCAAAATTTGAGATTTAACTCTGTAATATAAAAAAAAATTTAGAAACTTATTCGGAAGAAAAATAATTTAATTAAGTTTGTGTTCATTATATACTACTGTGTCGAAAAAGTAAGATCAATTTTTAATTTAAAATTCCCGATGCATAAGGAATTTTAATTTTTTTTTCTTTTTTAGGCTGCTGGCATTGTCTTTGACATCTGTGCGAAATTTGACGTCAAAATATTCATTAGTATCTGAGTTACGCTTGGCTTTGTGAGAAGCTAAAACTGATTCCAACAATTTTTGAAATGCTTGAATTAATTGAGCAAAGAACTTGTATTCATTTTGTTTGAGGAAACGTACAGAATGTTGCAGAAGGCTTTCGGTAAGCATTTCTATATCGGAGAGAAATGTTTAGAAGTGGTATAAACAGTTCAAAGGAGGCAGAGAACGCGTTGAAGACGAAGAGCCCTCTGGTCAACCATCAACCTAAACCGACGAAGCCCACGTCCTAAAAATTAAATATTTGGTGCTTGCAAATTGTCGATTTACAATTAGAGACCTTGCTGAGGATGTTGGAATTTCAAAAGGAACGGTTAATTCCGTTTTGGGCCACAAACGCGTCAAATCTCGATTGGTACCGAAAACATCGAATGCACCAGCTCACACTGCATTGATTCTTCGTGACTTTTTCGCCAAAAATGAAACCCATATTGTTCCACAAACACCGAATTCACACCGTCCGACTTCTGGCTATTCTCTAAACTCAAAAGACCACTCCGGGGACACCGTTTTGAGTCGATTGAAGACATTCAATGCGAATCGCCGCACGCATTTAAGGCCATGCTTGCCAATGACTTTTTAGCCGGCATTGAGAATTGGAAAAAAAATATGTTGGGATAAATGCATCGTGTCCGGAGGGGATTACTTTGAAGGCGATGAAATAAATTTGGACCAATAAATAAATAGTTTTTGAATAAAAAGTAATTTGTCTTACTGTTTGGGCACAGTAGTAGACATGTAATGTAACACCATTGTTAGAATCGACATAGAAATGATGCCGTTAGTCTGCGTATACTCGCAGGACGGCCAAATTATTTAAAATATTAATAAAAGACAATTAAAATAAATACTAATATTAATACTAAAACAATCAAACTAATTAATTTTACTTTTAATGAATACTAATATACAATGATTACACTTAAATTTATGATTTTAAATTGGCACACAAAACAGAATTAATAAAAAATATTTATAGAGAAATAATCATATTTTTTCCCATACCTTAAGAGAAATATTCCTATCTGTGTGTAGGCAAGGCATATTACCAGTAGCCTCAAAACCTATATAAAAAATGGTCGCAGCAAACATGTCGATGGATATAGATTATCTATGCAGTCTGTCTCGCAGCAAAAAATTAGTGACCAGGCCCACACCCTGTTTCAGACAGTTCTCTCTCTCCTTCTTTCTCAACGGGGTCCCATCTTCTTCCCGCAAAACTCAAAAGGGGTCCTCTTTCACCCATACCAAACTGACCGGTTTTCTTTTGGAGTGCACCCTCGACGGACGTGGGTACGGGAGGTGGCGCCATCTGCCACTCCTGAATTCATCAAAAAAAAAGGAAATATACCTTGCCTAAACACAATAGGATAATTACAAGTTATCAACAACCATATTTCATTCTCTTACACGTAAAGGAATTGTGAAAACTCTGAGGCTGTGGTATTGACGTTAAAAAGTTCTGTCAGGATTTCCGAGCTGTATACAGAACGTTTGAAAGTCTCTTGGAAGATGAATACGGAGGGTATATCAGAAAAAGTCGCCTCACACCTCTTGACACATGAACCCTGGTTATTGTCGTCCACTTCGTTACTTCCATCTGACGGTATGCCGAAGAAAGAAATTCCAGTTAAAATCAAATCGGTATTAAGTATACATAAAATATTAAACAACTTTATTATATGAAATGTAATTAAAATAAATATAAAATTGAAATGAAGTAATCGTAACTAAAATATACTTAGTTTAGTAAGAACTAAACAATTCTTATAAACAGTGATTATGAATTTTTTTTATCCTCCCTATTCATCTCTTCAGATAATTTTCTGTATTAACATAATATTATCATGTGAAATAAGTAATATTATCATGTGAATATATAATCTCTTTAATGAATCTCCTTAAATAAGTTATCTCTTTATAATAGGTGGTGCCATGGATGTGTGTTGTGGCTCAGTATCCACTTTAAACCGTTTGTCCCGGAGTAAGGCTGATATCCCTAACCCGTAAATAGAAAACATCACCTATCTAAAAATTTGCCAATAGGCAGACGGCCTTGGTCTACCATGGGGCTGTTGGATCACTGATGATGATGATGTCTCCTTAACTATAACGCGGCCTAGGGGCCAATTGGCTAGCGCTCTGGCCTTTGGTATCACAGACTTCATGTTCGAATTATGGCGGTGGCATGGATGTTTGTGAGTGACTCGGAATCTACTTTAAACTGTAGGTGTCGGTCTCTTTAGCCCTCGTGTGCACAAGATGATCATAGGGCGACAAACTAAACCAAACCTTAACTATAACATGCACGCCAGATAAAACAAATAATAGATGCAGTGAAAAAAATTAAATTCATAGGGTTCAAAAATTTTAAAAAATACTGACATACATACAAAATCTCTTACTTTCTATATGCAAACATTGACATTTTCTGCAAATTTATTGAAAAAACTTTTTAGATAAGATAGATAGATAGATCTTTTTAGATCGATGTGAATTAATTTGCGTGTTAATAGATAAATTAATTATAGATTGTTTTTTCATGTCGGGGAGTTCACAATTGAGAGACAGGATGACAGGAGGAAGATATTGCTGTTCGAAAAGATTTCCATCTTAAAAATATCATTTTGATGAGATATGAAAAACCTGCACTTGTCATCGCTTCTATTGATAAGAGACGTTTAAGTACGCTGTAATAATATCTCTCATTTCCTTCACTTTGAAAGTAATGACAATAACACACAGCGCCAATTAGAATAGTTTTCAAACTTATTTCCATTCTTTGTCATATTAATATTGGCAGCGGTCTAGATTGATATGAACATTAAAAAACAGATGTTTAAAAAGTAGTCACTAAAATTTTGTATATAGTTTTAATTTTATATCTTTTTTCATATCTGGAGTTCCCAATCTACATGAAAATTCTGACGGGAGGAAGTTATTGCCATTCGAATAAATTTCCAACTTTAAAATATCATGTTGATGAAACCTGTACTTGGCAAAGCTTCTGTTGATGAGAGGCGTTTATGTACGTTATCATAATCTGTCTCGTCTCCTAGATTTAAGCTAATTGGTCTGATGGCCAGTTAACTAGCCCTCTGGCCTTTGTTACCACAGGCTTCAGGTTCGAAACCTGACTTTGGCGTGGTTGTTTGTGAGTGTTTCGGAATCCACGTTAAATTGTAGGCCCCGGTCTAATTATCCTAAATTGTGCAAAAAATGACCGTAGAGCGACAAATTAAACCTTGAATTTGAAAGTAGTGACAATAACACACAGCGCCAATTACAATAGAATTCAAATTCATTTGCACTCTTTATCATATTAATGTTAGCATCATTCTACATTAATATTAACATTAAAACTATCTGATATTTAAAAAGTAGTCACTTAAATTTTATATATATTTTTAATTATTTCATATCTTTTTTCGTATTTGGGAGTTCCCATTCTACATGAAAAATCTGACAGGAGGCAGTTATTGCCGTTCGAATAGATTTCTAGCTGTAAAGTATCATGTTGATGAAATCTGAAAAACCTGTACTTGGCAGCGCTTTTATTGATGAGAGACATTTATATACACGCTATCATAATCTCTCTCGTAACCTTGATTTTGAAAGTCGTGACCATGACACACAGCATAAATTAGAATAGAATTCAAACTTGTTCGCACTCTTTATCATATTAATATTGGCAGAATTTTAGATTTATATTAAGATTAAAAAACTAATATTTAAAAAAGTAATCATTTAAATTTCATATATATTTTTAGTTATTTCATATCTTTTTTCATATTGGGGAGTTCCCATTTTACATGAAAATTCTGACAGTAGGAAATTATTGCCCTTCCAAAAGATTTGCAGCTTTATGTTAGGGAGTCATGTTGAGGAAACCTGTACTTGGCAGAGCTTCTGTTGATGAGAGGCGTTTATGTACGTTATCATAATCTGTCTCGTCTCCTCGATTTAAACTAATTGGTTTGATGGCCAATTAACTAACTCTCTGGCTTCAGGTTCGAAACCTGACTTTGGCGTGGTTGTTTGTGAGTGTTTGGAATCCACGTTAAATTGTAGGTCCCGGTCTAATTTTCCTAAATTATGTAAAATGAGCGTAAAGCGACAAATTAAACCTTGAATTTGAAAGGTGGCAATGACACACAGCGCCAATTACAATAGAATTCAAACTTATTCACACATTTTATCATATTAATATTGGCAGCGCTCTAGATTGATATTAAGATTAAAAAAACTGATACTTAAAAAGTAGTCACTTAAATTTTATATCCAGTCTAATTAGCCTAAAGACGTGTATCATAATCTCTTATCATAATTAATCTCTTATCCATCATAAAAAAAATGACCTAGAGTCAGAACAAACCAAACTTGTAACAAACCAAACTTGATTTTGAAAATAGTGACACACAGCCCCAATTAGAATTAAATTAAACTTCTCATTATTTAGTAGCTTTCTAGATTGATATTAACTTTAAAAAACTGCCTAGTCATGGATGGTTTCTGTTGTAATTTAGCCCCCGTAAGTCCTACTATCCTAGGGTGAACTGCCCCGCATTTGAGCATCATATGAGAGAAAACCCAGAAACTTCCATCAGGTAGTCTGACATACGAGGTTAGATGCTGAACATTACAAAAGGCATCGTTTTTGAAACGATTCCACCAAAAGATTGATCTTCAGCCCTTGTGCTCACCATCTGCGCACGTTAAGCTTTAGACCATGTTTAATTTGTCTAAAGTGCGCACAAAATGACCGTAGAGTGACAAGCCAAACCACCATCTACGCACGCTGCCACTGAGACCCATGTCGGGCTGACCATAACACACGCCGCCAATTAGAATAAAATTCAAAGTTGTTGGCACTCTAGTTTCGCGTTCTAGATTAATATTACATTTTAAAAAACTGTTACTTAAAAAGTAGTTACTTAAATCATATTTAGATAAAAAGTTGCTATTAAAATCACAAAACATATTCCAGTTATAATTTTTGTAAAAAATACGCAATTTTAATATTTAATGTATAAAACTTTAGGTTAGGGTTTTAGGTTAAACACATAATTAACGCATTTTTTTATTTAATGTATAAAACTTTTCGAAACGTATTTAATCCCTTTCATATTGTGTTAACATACTTTCTGATTTGCAGCCGCTAACGATTATTCAGCATACTATTACTGAACTAGTAATTTTTTTACTCGATAAGATATCTCTGATGATTCAGTAACTGATGAACTACTTTCACTAGTCATGTTTCGAAGTGAAATCTTTCTTTTACGAATTGAAATTAAAGATAACTGGCTATGATTACTGGACATAATTTTCCAATTTAGGTTTAACTTAAAACCATCTGTAATTTGATGGATGTTTAAGATATTAATCACGAATTACATTTTTCTCATAGAGATAAAATTTGTCACGTATCGAGTAAAATATGCATTTGCAAGAAATAAAACGCAATGTAAAGTTTTAAAAGCTTTTCTCAATAATTTCTGTAGAACTTCTGAATCTAGGTTTAACTTAAAACCATCTATAACTTGACAGATGGTTAAACGGATGGTAAAGTTGCTATTAAAATCACAACGCATATTCTCCCCGTTATTTTTACTCTTTGTATCAAATATGCAATTGGGGTAGGTTTGTAAGTTAAACACATAATTAAGATATTTTATTTCTTTTAGTTTCTGTATAAAACTAGTCAAGACATATTTAATTCTGTCCAAAGAGTATTGGTATATTTTCTCACCTGCATCTTCCATTGATGATGTATTGTTTGCATTAATTATGGTAAAATTGCTATTAAAATCACAAAGTTGTTCTCAGTTATTCACAGTTCCCCATATAGTTCACCCGTTATTCAATTCCTTCTATTAGCTCACACTCTCCCTTTATATATCTTGTTCTAATTTTCAATCGTTAATAAAATACTTTTTATTCCTCCACTCAAGTTCAAATACACTTTTTTTTTGAACTTGTAGTGGATGACACTGGATATGAAATGGATAAAAAATGAATGAAAATTATTTATAAAGGACTTTCTGCGATATAGTGAAAAAAAAGTAGGAATAGACTTAAATTTTCTTTTTATATTACTTGTTACTCATTCTATCAATATCCAATTTATCAATCTTTATATCCAATATGCAATTGGGGAAAATTTGAAAGTTAAACATGTTAATATATTAATATTTTTAACATGTTAATATTTTTTTATTTTCTGTATAAAACTAGTCACGACATACCTAATTCTGTCCAAAGAGTATTAATATATTTTCTCACCTGTATCTTCCATAGATGATGTACTGTTTGCTTGAAAAGACTCCAATGACGTCTCATTACCACTGAATGGTATGCTTCTTTCATTAGGGGTTGTACGAAGTGGAATTCCTCTTCTAAAAATTGAAAACAGAGATAACGGGCTACGATTAGTGGACAGAGCCGTCGGAATAAGGTTTAAATTAAATCCGACTGAAATTTGAAGAATGGCTAAGAGGTAAGTCGCGAAATACATCATTCACGTAGAGATTAAATTTGTCGCGACACGAATAAAATTTTCACCTGTTGGAAATAAAACGGAGTGCGACTTTTAAAAGCCTTTTGCAATCTTATATCCAAACAATGGCTTAAAAATAAAGCGTATGGCCTTGCAGATAATGCTTCAAGAGATAGTCATTTGATCAGGATTTCGGCATGCTAGACTTTGAAATGCAGACATCATGCTAAATAATAGGTGGGTGGAATGATAAAAATTTTTAATATTCATGTTTATATGTGTCTTTTATCACAATAGTATTACTAATAAATATTTCTTTTACTTGGTTAGAATTAAGATTTATACTATACACTGATATCATTGTCATTCTTCACCTTTATTACATATTTTGTGTTACAAAATTTCTTAACTTAAATGACTTATTTTTTTAGTATATTTAACTAGACGTAGACACTTTAATAAAAAAGAAATTTTATCTGATGATTTATGTGGGGTTATTTAGCGATAACAATGCCAGTTTTGCCAGAGAAGCATTATTAATTGCCATTGAGATTTTGTAAGGGGAATGTCTGTATTATTCGTTGTATTTTAATTGCTTTTGTTAAAATATTTTACCATTTTTTTAAAAATGAAAATTTAACGCTAACAATAATGAAATTTGAACTAAAATTTTACAGCAAATTAATTTTTGTTCAAAAACTATTTTAAGGACTTAACTAATGTGACTATTTGACTGCTATGTGAATATTAATTATTAGTTCATTAATAATATAATGTTAGTTAACTAATATAATTGTTAGTTCAAAAGTTTTAGTTTAAGGTTCGTAAAAAATTTAATACTGGCTTATTACATGTTTATAGAAATAATTGAATTGATTATAGCCCATAAAATTATCAATATTATTTAGCGGATAGGGAGTTTTCGTGTCCTTGGTCACTTTCAATTTTGGATAACTTCACTGAAATTAATTTCACGCGCTTTTTTTTAATTTTTTCAAATTAATTTTAAATTTCACGCACTTTTTTATGCACAATATTTATTTACAATTGAATAATTATTAAGTAAAAAAATAATATAATTATTAAGTAATTTTGTAAAAAAAATACAACATAGTAGTAATACAACTATATATTTACAACATAGTAGAGAAATTATTAAAAAATTTTGTAAAAAAAATAATTCAAAAGAAAAATTCATTTGCCTTAGTTCAAAACTTTTAATACCCATATGCATATAATTATTTCAAGGTTCGCAAAACCCATAAAAATATGAATATTGTTTTGGGAATCGGGATTTTTCATGTCCTTGGTCACTTTCAATTTTGGACATTTTCACTGAAATTAAATTTTTTTTAAAAAAATTTCTTTCACGCACTTTTTTATGTACAATATATATTTACAACATAGTAGAGCAATTATTAAATATTTTTGTAAAAAAATAATTCAAAATAAAAATTAATATGATTTAATTCAAAACATTTAATACTATTTTCATGTAATTTTTTAAGTTTCGTAAAAAATATAGCACTGGCTTATTACAAGTTTACAGAAATAATTGAGTTTATTATAACCCTTAAAATTATGAATATTGTTTTGAGATCGGGATGTTTCGTGTCCTTGATCACTTTCAAATTTCGATAGTTTCGCTAAAATTAATTTTTTTTAAAAATTTTTTCACGAGCTATTATACACAATATTCATTTACAAAATAATTATTAAATAATTTTGTAAAAAAAAAATAATAAATAAATAAAAATTAATATGACAAGTTCAAAGTTCCTAAAAAATTTAGTACTGCCTTATTACATATTTACAAAAATAATTTTGATTGTAACTGATAAAATTATGAATATATTTTTTTTGTGGATCGGGGTTTTCGTGTTCTTGATCACTTTCAATTTTGGACAACTTCACTGAAATGTGTAAATTTTTTTTTAAATTTTTTCACGCGCTTTTTTATGATCCATATTATTTTACAAAATAATTGAATAATTATTAAATAATTTTGTAAAAACAAATAATTAAGAAAAAAAAAATAATATAAAATTGTTTTAAAAGATCATCTGGTGAAAGCAAAAACAATTTTAAAACAAATGGAATTTTTCGAGAAAAGAAAATCGTTTGGTATTCTATATATTTTTTTAATTTTATTTTTTAAGATTGCTGTTATGCGGTTTGTTCTTGCCCTTAAAATTTAGAAATTATTGTAACCTGTATAACGGCCCACGGGGTTAATTGTTTAAAAATTGAAACCAAGTTTGTGCTTTTTCCTTAACAAGTTTCACAAATGTATTTTATCCGTATATATATGTGGGAATAATTTGGTAAGAATCTATTAAATTTTATTTATTCATATTTATTAATCTTTATTTATTATTAGTCTGAACTCTGAAAAAAAAATAATAATACCATTTTTAGATTCTAATTCTTAGAATTTCAATTCAAAGTGAAAACGACATTTTCAAGAAAAGAAAATCGTATGGAATTCTATAATTTTTATTTTTGTTTTATAAGATATGCTGTTATGCTTTTTTTTCTCACATTAAATTCTAAATGTTATTATAATTTAAAAATATACTATAACCTATATCGGTCCAACAGATTTTAATTTTTTTAATATTTATTTTTTTTCTTTTATTGTAAAGCAAGTCATTCATGTTCGATATCATGCATACGATATATTCCTAACAAATTGATATAGTACCTGCCCTGTATTTATTCTTGGTAGAACTGCTATAAACTTTGTGAATTATACCATCCCTGGTAAATGGCATTAATTTAAATGCTATGTATTGGCGAAATTTTTTTTGCGTTTAATTTCAAGTTAAGTTCTACTTTTGGACTGAAGTCAATCATTTGGTCGACAGCACATTGGATATCGAAGGTATATTTGTTTCGGTTTTTCTCTCTGCGGTCATTTTGTGCACACTTTAGGTTAATAAGAACGGGACTTACAGTTTATTGGATTCCGAATCACTCACAAACATCCATGCCACAGCCATGAATCGAACCTGAAGCCCGAAGTATTAATGGTCACAGCGCTAGCCGATTGGCTATCAGGCCGCCATTGAAACTAAGAGAACCGGGTTTGAAATCCAACATATAAAAGTAACAAACAGCTACAAAGTCTATATCGGGGCTTGAATCTGCTAACTATCGTCAGATTATTATATACATCGGGTATTTAAGTGTGATGGAATTTTGTGATGGAAAATATTGTAAAATTAATTATGTGGAAAAAATCCAATAAAAAAATTTCAAATTTAGAATAAAATCATTGTTTGATTAGGACAATCTTACTTAAATATACATTAAAATTAAATATACTTGCATAAGTCTATTTAAATACAAAAAGGAAAAAAATTAATTTCTATCAAAAATGCGGTGAAAAAAACCTAAAATGTTGGTTAAGAAAGTTTTGAAAAAGTTGTATGATTATTACTGGATTTTCTTATAACGGAAAACTTAAAATGACGAAACTAGAAAAAAATGTCAAAATTAACTTGCGTTACTATCAGAAATATATTTTAACGCCTGTTTTCAAGAAGACATTTCATCACTTTATCCAAACTATTGCCATTGTGTCAAATTTCATTAAGGCTACCAGATTCGGTAAGTCTACCAGATATAACCCTAAATCTACTGCTTTACAATTGGAAAAAATGAGACATGAAGTGAAATTAAGACTATTCAACTTAAAAGTATCTCACATTATTTCCCCTACATGTCTCCAACGGATTACTGTGTATTTGGTCTTTTACAAAAAGTTCTTTATAATTGTTATTCCAAAATATCGAATGAACTCTTGATTTTCTTAAAACTGCTAAATATTTTTTCTGATAATACTCTGATGGCTAATTGGGGTAGTTTTAAAACGATAAGAATTAATTTGGTATTTTTTGAAATGATAAAGTTTTCTACAAAAAATTCATTTTGATATGAATTTTAAACTTTTTGCAGTAGAATTAAGTTATTGTGATATATAAACTTAATTCTGGGATATGAGGTCTTTGTCATTCATAAATATCGTACGTATTAAAAAAAAATGAAGATCTTTATTTAAAACATTTATTAATCTCCTCAGTACCATAAAATATTAAAAGTATAATTAAATATTTAAAACTTACAGGAGTAAGTATTTAATAGTTAATTGTAAAAATCAATGTATACGCTAGAGGAAAATACAGGATGATTATAATCAAAGTCACACTTTGAAAATGCTGTAAAAAAAAGAACCACTCGTCATAATGATTTCAAATTCGAATTGAATATACTTGAAAAAGGGGGAAAAAGTATAGCATCAAAAAAAGTTCTAAAGTGTATAAATATGTAGATGGTGCTGTAAGCGATATAAAGAAAGGGAATTCGGCTATCAGTGATATTTTGAATCGAAATGACAACTCATTTGGCATAAGTTGAACATTAAACCAACTGTAGTGTTGAATGTCTTGATTTTTTCGGTTTTTTGACGAAAAAAATGACTTCCAAGTCCTGCAACAGTTGTGAAACTGTTAGTGGAAAGCCCATCCATCACGGCAAGGTCATATCAAATTGGATGGAAAAAATCGGTGGAACTTTTTTTGATGCCATACCGTTTCCCCCTTCTTCAATAATCTTCAGTTCAAATTTGAACTCATTGTGACGAAGGGTTCTTTTTTTACTGCCTTTTGAAAATCGGACTTTAATTATAATCATTTTGTATATTAATAGAATAAAAAATGAAAACCTTTGAAAAGAAGACAAAAATGTTTGATTAAATAGACGAAAACAGCTACTTAAAGCATACATATGCAATCTTATAATATTTGTACAAATACAAAAAAATTGTAATATCAGAAGATTGCATTATCAAAGATAAATAAAGCACTATGAGTTAACCGAAGATAAAAGATGTGGATAATAATTAAAAGTCACCTTTTTAAATGATAGAATTCTGTTGCAATAACAGAAAATCTGATTTTCTTCGCGTTTGAAGAAGTAATATTCATTAGTTTTTTTTTAATATTAACTTTAATCTGTTTTCAGCTTTTAATTATAACTGTATTAATGCAAATGTTATAAAATCAGCTGTTTTAATCATATGATATGATATGAATCATTTACATACATAATGATACTAATTTTACTGAAATCTAACATTTAATGCATGTTAGACATAATGTTAAATTAGAAATATCAGGCACAGTGTTATTATGTTATGCAATTAGTATATTTTTGTGAGAGATAATGTCGTCCTACGAAATGTATTGTTTTATTAGGAAAAAGCATTTCAGTTATTATAATCAATCAATAAAATACTGAAACTATTCCTTCCAGATAAAATGATTAATCTTTTTTTAAATTATAACCTTAGATGGGATGTAGTTCTTAAGAAGAAGAAAAAAAAATGACGAATAATGGAAGAACTACTTTAAAATACTTCAGTTTTATAATGAAGAAAACAGTTCAGTATTATTATTCGATAAATACTAGTTAGTCAAAACATTCAAAAAGGCTATGTATTACGTTGATAAAATTGAGGGCGAGTCCAATTAAAGGGAATGGGTATGATGAGGAAATATATTGATGCCTAAGACCTTTACTTATAACTCATGTCATTGTGTTGTGGAGCTGCCATCCACCCACTCAGTGAATGAGACGTAATTAGGAAATTGATGGGAAATGTGTAATTTTAAATTTATGCATTTTGTGTTTATAAATTTGGTTGCAAATTATGTCTTTTTTTTGTTTTGTTTTGTCATTGTATTTTGATATTCATAAAGTTGCATTATGTTAAATTATGTGTGAAACATTTTCAAATCCTGATTAATAATAGTAAAAAAAAAAAAAAAAGGAAAAGAGGAAAGAGAAGAAAGAAAACTGTCTTAAATTGTGCCATTTTCATTCAAACTCAGTTCTTGGTTGGGGTTGTTGTTTGACTTCCGGTGGTCAGGGTAGAAGATGGCTGCCCTCATGAAGTACGAATTGAGCCTCAGGCTCCGTTCTCTCCGGATGGAACCGGGATCTCGACCAATCGAGGCCTGGAATGACGTCAGCTATGACGCGGTCATGGTTCGGGCTTATAAGCGGTGGTGGAGAGAGGTTGTGGCCTTTTTGGACGGAGACAGGACGATGGAGTGATAGCAATTGAATTCTGAAAAGAAGAGGGGGTCTGCTGCCTCGTGGTATTGAATTCTGCTTGAAAACGAATCCCTCCTGATCAGCGATTGGCACAATTTAGCAGCAAAGGAAAACTCAAATCCTGCTACGTAATGGAACCACCGTTGACGCTGAAGACCTGACTATTCGAAAATTTGCCGTTGCAGACGAGATTTATTTGCAGGGAGAGATTCTACGTTCCAAGAAGAACTAGATAAGAGATGAGTACACAGTTCAATGTTTGATTTTTCTTTGCAATATTTTATCTCTTCCTTTGAACATTGTATTTTTAATGTATTCAGCATTCAGATACAGATTCTGAATAACTCTAAAGTGATATTGAATGCTCAGTGCGAGTTCAGCGAACATTCCTCCGACCTTTTTGCGTATGAACTCAACAGACAGAATTTAGTGCCTCGTCCTTTTCTTGTTTTTAAATTGCTTGTGATAGATATGAGTGAAAGTTCAATTACAAGAATTGATTTAATTTCTATTTTATCTAATGTATTGTGTTAAGTTAAATCTAAGTATTATGTGTATATCTATTAGAATGATATTGGTGGGGCCCCTGGTTTGCAATTAGTCAAAGTTAATTCATTTGCTTATACCTAATTTTGTTATAATAAATCTAATGTCTATGATTGTATGTTTCCTGAGTATTATTTCCTGCAGACATTGCACACCATGCTGATTGTCGTTTAGGTAAAATTTTAACTTCCTGGGATAACACAAAGCAATTAATTCTCTAGTAGTGTCTGATTTGCTTTGCTTTAGTTTCGAGATTATAAATAATAGTTTAATTAATTAAATTTCTAGATAGAATCACGACAATTGCACCAAAAAAAATTTTAATAATTTTTTTCACGAGTTTGTTTCTTTTTCCCCCATTATTAAACTTAAAAGGATTTTCAAACCTGCTTTTATATAACTGTGGTATATAATAATTAATCTGTATTTTAGTATCTTTGTGATTTGTGAGTATAGAATAGGAATCCTCTTAATTTATTCTATATTTTATTATACAGCAACACAACATGTAACTGTGTCCTTTGTCCTGTACGGTACTGAATAATTGCTTAGTGTTTTTATTAATGAACAAATCGCAGGCAAATTTTAAGACACTTTTTTTACAAGTCATTTATAAAAATAAATGAATCCTTTCATAAGAATCTGATTAGAAAATGTTTACTTGATAACGATGAATTTATCATGTTTTACTAATTGGTTGTTTTTCAAATTATCTGCTTAGTAAATAATACTGTGCCCAAAAAGTAAGACCAATTTTTTTTTTTTTTCGAAAACTCTTTATTTATCCTTCCAAATTTATTGCATCGCCTCCAAAGTAATCTCTGGACATAATGCACTTATGCCGATTTTTTTCCCAATCCTCAATGCATGCTAAAAAGTCATATTGGAAGAGATGGCCTTCAAAGCACGCGCTGATTCACGTTGAATCGCTTCAATCGACTCAAAACGGGGTACCCGGAGTGGTCTTTTGAGTTTAGGGACTAGCCAGAAGTCGCACGGTGTAAATACGGTGGCTGTTTCATTTTTGGCGAAAAAGTGCAGGAATCAATGCAGTGTGAGCTGCCGCATTAAGTGTTTTCGGTACCAATCAAGTTTGACGCGTTTGAGGACCAAAATGGAATTGACCGATCCTTTTGAAATTCCAACATCATCATCAAGGTCACTAATTGTAGATAGACGGTTTGCAAGCACCAAATCTTTAATTTTTGATTTTGAATTTTTTGATTTTTAACTTCATCGGTTGAAGTTGATGTTGGACCAGAGGACTCTTCGTTTTCAACGCGTTCTCTGCCTTCTTTGAACTGATCATACCACTTCTAAACATTTCTTTCCGTTATAGGAATGCTCACCGAATGCCTTCTGCAACATTCTATACGTTTCCGCAAACAAATGTGATGCAAGTTCTTTGCTCAATTAATTCAGACATTTCAAAAATCACCGGAATCAGCTCACAAAGCCAAGCATAACTCGAACACTAATGAATATTTTGATGGGACATTTCCCACAGATGTCAAGGACAGTGCGAGTAACCTAAAAAAGAAAAAAATTGAAATTCCATAAGCCCCAGGAATTTTAAATTGAAAATTGGTCATACTTTTTGGACACAGTAATACTTCAGGGGATGACATACAAGAATGAAAGTAAATTATCTTTTTTCAAGTTTTTCTTTCGATTTCTTTCAATCATTATATGACCACCAGTCTTGAATTTGTTATATTTTGTTTCATATTTCTACCAGTAAATATTAGAAATTTTTTAATATTGATATGAATGAAACATTTTGTCTTTGCAAATTGTCCAGCAAGATTCATGGCTGATCGAATTATTCTTTGAACTTTCTTTATTCTTAAAAATTGAAATTCTGTAAGCCTCGGGAATTTTAAATTGAAAATTGGTCTTACTTTTTGGACACATTAGTAATATATTTCAAATAGGCCATATCTGTAAAGAATGACTTTCAGTAAAATAACCGATATTGAATAATTGCTTAGTGTTTTTATTAAGGAATAAATATTAGGCAAATTTTAAGGCATTTTTTTTCACAAGTCATTTACAAAAATAAATGAATTCTTTCAACTGAATCCAATTAGAAAATTTTACTAATTGGTTGTTTTTCAAATTATCTACTTAGTAAATATAAATGATGTAATTTGAAACAATCTAAATCATCCCTTGAAGAATTTCAAATTATTTCTTTAAAAGTGCATATAAAGAGTAGAACAATTGTAGAACTGTAATATGAGTTGTTTAACTTAGTTAGAGACACTAATAATACAGCTTTGTATGTTAAATTTAGTTTCAATTCAATATAATTTAACAGAAAAAAATTAAGATCTGTTAAAAAAGTATAAATTACAAAATTTCTCAACAGTAAAACCATGAACTATATTTATTTTCTGCTTTTTTATTAAGTCAAAATTGATAATAAAGCATACCACTAAAAATTTTACATTTATTAGTAGTATGCATTATTGAATGTTTTGTGTGAATTGAATTTTATTGAATGTAGTATTGAATTGTTACACTTTGTATAAACAATTATAAAATAATTAAAATAAAAAATATGCAGACCAAAATTGTGCAAGATGAAATTGTTTAATTTATAATTTAATCTTAAAATAAAAAATGAAATTCATGAAAATTATTTAATAATAAATGCAAGCTTAATGAATTCATGAAAATATTCAAAACAAATTCTTTTTACAAATTAATAAATCAACAAAATAGTTGAAAAAATTCCAAACAATTTTTAGGATCGAAATACTGATTATAATACTAATAAACATAAATAATAATTGATTGTTTTCTCATCAATCTGTCAAATTTAATAGGCATTTTGACAAATATTTAAAAAGGTCAAAGTTATACGAGAAGACATACTCGTCTCGTATATATTATTGTTTGCTTTAATGTTTTAAATGAAGAGCTGCACAATTTTGTACTAACTATTAATCTAATTTTTATTTTAACATATATAATAGTTCTGTAACAGATCTTAAATATTTTCAAAAAAAAAAAAAAATGTTTAAAAATTTATTTTTTGTACATTTTTAAAATTTTTTATGTATTTACAGTTGTTAACAAATTTTAGTATTTTAATACAAACATTTTTGTCATGAACTTTGGGAATTTTCACACAATTTGTGCAAGAAATTTGATGTACTTAGATATTTTTTTTATATTTTTCTTTCATGCACTTTAATAACACCAGCTAAATTAAATTGTAAACTTTTAGAAATTATTTATCCATCTAAATTAATTTATTCAACAAATTATAAAAAAATAACCACACTAAAATTCAAATATATATATATTTCCTAATTAAAATAACCGTTAGCATTTTGGCTACATTTGCATCATAAAAAATCATATGCAGAGAAAAGGTTTAAATGTAAATGAAATATATTGAAAAACAAAATTTAGTACTCTTAATAACTATATAACAGTTCATTTGACGGAAAAAATGCAATAAAAATCCCAACTTGGCTCTTTTTTGGATATTTTTTAGTATTAGCTTCATTCATGTTTGTTGTTTCTTATCCCCTTTTTGGCTGGCAAAGAGATCTGAGCCCATACGTATTTCAGGATTGAAGGGGAAGGAATTTACAGGCTTCTTTGTGAACAGAAACCCGTAGGTTGATTGACTTTGGCTCCGTGACGCTTTACAGTCATAGGAAACCGGGACCTACGGTTAATTTGGATTCGAACCACTACAAACATCCATGGCACCGCCTTTCGGGCCGAAACCTGTGACACCGAGCGCCAGAGCGCTAGACATTCGGCCATTCAGGTCCCAAATTTGTGAATGCCAACGGCACGGTGTTCCCAGGTGACTTATCAAGGACCGACGACATGATGCTTCACTTCGAAATGATTTAACGAGAACCGGTATATTTGCATGGTTGGCCGTTGGCTAGAAACAATTTATTGATTTACTATACCATAATTTGTAAGAATAATTTATTGACAGAAATTAAGATATTCAGGATTTTTATAAAGGAATTTATTAAAGATTATTAGGATTTTATTAAGATTTTAGATTTTATTTTAAGATTAAAAAAATCTTTTGCCAACTTTTTCAAAGTGACTATTTTTATTATATTTATTTTCTGCTAATCTTAATGTACAGAAAATTTGTGGAATGCAATAGCTTTCGAGATATATTTATTCGACGACGACGATATGTAGTTTGTAGGTTGACGGAGCACCTCGGTTGCTGGGCAACCGATATATTTATTCATTGCAGGTTGAAAGTTTGATATGCAGTATATATGTTGAATAGGTTGAAAGTTTTATATGTATTAATCAGAAAAATATGTTAAAGTAAAAAAAAAATAAATATGGTACTTACGTATTAACGGTACCTTGGCGACAGTTGCGCCAATAAAGAGCACACGCGCCAATCGCAGCTACAGATTTGGCGGTTTTTAAGTGGCACCAATCTATTCTATTGATTTGGTAACCTTAGTAGCTGTTAGATTGGCGACACTTAAAAACCGCCAAGTCTGTCGCCAAGGTACCGTTAATACGTAAGTACCAAAATATTTTGAAAAAAATTTGAGATAAAGAATAAACCAAAATATTGAATGCTTCTAAATACTTTTTTCAAAATTTATTAACTATAAAAAATGTATTATAAATCAATTTATTATAAAGATCAAAGACAAAATTTTTTAAATGATATCAAACTCAACACTCGTCGTTATTTTCGACAAACTTGCTGCAGATTTGGCTTCACTTTTAAATACAAAACATCCATCAGGTATTTTTTCTGCTGTATATAAACCAAGGGGTGTTAGAAAATTTTTATATGCATCGAAAATAGTAGTCGTCTTGTATGGTGTACCAGTCTTGTCGCAATTGAGATTGGCGCTCTCTATGATTTTGTCGAAGAAAGCCTTGGCGAGGATGGCGGCATTTCCAGCATTAAGGATGCCCTCATTGATGAGGATTTTGGCCATGGTCTTGGCATAAAGTTCCAATATGAATGTTGGTGTAAACGTCTGGAAGTTTTCTGCAATTGGAGCAACGGTAATCTTGGCCAGAAAATCTGAGCCAGGTACTCCGTTCTGGTTGAGGTTATTGCGGATGTAATTATAGAGGCCTTGGCTGAAGTCTAAAGGAGTTACATCCGAACAGTCGAAGGCATCTTTCGCTGTTGGTGAGGATAGGACTGCTGTAGACAAAGTGGTCGCAAATTCATCTGCGGTGGTACATTCGTTTAAACAAGCAATGTTTAAAGCTTCTACATTTGAAATGCCTGCAATTTAAGAGAGTTTTATTTTATTAATTAATTAATTAAAATGGTTTCTTTAAACGAAAAATATGATTCAATGTTTAAATCTTGTCATAGAAAAAAGTTTATTAATAGTAAGTTTAAATATAGAAAGTAAAATATCAAAGCTTAAACATAAAAAAGGTTTTAAGCACTATATATGCAGCAACATGCATATTATAGTACAGATCGCATTTAGGAAAACACAAGTTTATGTAAGCTGACAATTCGCGTTGTAGTCACTGTTCTGAATATATTTGAATCAAGGTGAATCGATGACGATTATGACAGCAATGTAAATGTATTATATTAAAATGAGACAGCATGGTGACAATTTATTGGGCCTTTCTCATAAAAAAAGATATCCTCTTTCCATCTCCTATTTATCAGTGAATTTTTGAGGCAGGCATGTTAGAAAAAGCATTCAGATGTATACAAAGATGTGGAGACATTTAATTTTAATTTTATACATAGTAAAGCTCTATTAAATTAATCATCAAATACGATATTACATCATTTCGTTACGAATTTTACGAAATTTAACCGGGCCAAAAATAGGGTTATTTATTTTATTTATTCGAAGTCGAAATCGAATATGGTTAAAATATTAAAAATATCTCCTTTTACTGTATCATATTAGCGTATCTTTCATTTAGACACAATAATTCGTTGAAAATTAAGCAAAATGATATGTAAATATTTATACAGTCGTATAATTATACTTTTGAAGTCTATACAATATTGAAAAAAATATTGTAAACTATAGAAATTATACTAATGAGGGTGCCATAATTTAATTAATGAATGAATTTTCATATTTAAGTTCAATTTAAATGCGATAACCTTTGTAAAAACAAACCAAAGTGTATTTTTTTGAAACGCGACATGAGCTAAAAAGACTTTTATTTCAAATATTAATTGTTATGAAAATATTTTATGTTAAAATCGAATTATGCATCAATTTTAGAACAGTTGTTAGAAATGATATTTTTATAATTTCTTTGGCAGGTTGAAGTAAAAGTTTTAAAAACTTTAAAAATATCTGATTTTTATAAAAACATCTTTTTAAATTTATTGTAAGCAAGCAAAAGTGATGCAATTAAAAGTTATAAAAAATTTAAGATTGAATAATGTTGGTAACGAAAAAAATTCATATGTATCGTTAATTGTTATTAAATTAAAGTTCATGTAATGGAAAACTTTTATATTAACTAGAACTCAGAAACAAACACCATTTTACTTATCCAAAATAAAACTGTAATTTCATTCTGTGAAGAAAATACCGAATTGATACAAAATATTTAATTAAATATTTTTGGATTTAATAAAAAATGAAGTTAGTTTAACGAAGTTGAAAACTGTTAACCACAAAAAAAGAGACGATTATATAATTGGAACTTTTTCTAATGATTATGAAATTAATTGTTCTCTGAAGTCTAGCTTTAACTACATTAATTACTATTAAATGTATCACATTCCAATTGATTATCAGAGGTAAATTTGAAAGAAAGTATTTAAAAATGTAAAGTTTATAATAGCTTTTTTGAAATTATTTTTCGTAGAATAAACAAAACAAGTTTTGCTACAAATATTTTGATATTCAGACTAACATTATGAATAATGATTTTTTTTCTATCAAATAATATTTAAAAATTAAAACTTCACGTAAATGCTACATGATAAGCAAAACTACATTGTTGATATCAATTAAGAAATTTGAAAATGAATTATAATTTACTAGATGATTGATGAAAACAAACATTTTGATTTAAAAAAAGCCAAATTTTTAAAAATCCTAAGTTTGTAAACATTATGTTAAAGTATCATTTTGAAAAAATTATTAAAGAATAAAGCACTAAATTTTCTCTCATGATGCATCATTACCAAGTTTTGACACTATCACGCTACAATATATAAATAACACATAATGTATTTGTCAGTTTTATGTAAACATTTAATATTTGCTTTTAAGTCAACTGTACAAAACAAAATATTTCTAATTTTGTTCACAATTATAGCAAATGAAAAGTAAGGAATGAATTATTTCAATTCAAAATTAAATTTTCTTACAAAAATTATATTTCTATTAAATAAGATAATAACAGATTCTCATGTAAACATATATAAATATTAGAATTGAAAACCAGAATGTTAAATAAGGTATAGCATTAAATAACTCTTTCTAATTTCAAAACAATTTTTGGAAAAGTAAATAAATTTCAATGGATAGACTTTAAATAACTCAAATGGATAGATTTTAAATAACTCAAATGGATAGATTTTAAATAACTCAAATGGATAGACTTTAAATAACACACACACACAAAAAAAAAAAAAAATTACGAACTAAAGAATTCTATGTATGAAACTTTTAAGAAAAATTGTTAGGATTTTTACATATTTCCATTTCTCTATAGAACATTTTTCTACACATCGAGTATCTTCCAGTTTTCTTTATCCTTACATTGAATATATTTTTCGTTGATAATTTTTGTAGTGAAACTTTTAGTCAATTATAGTCATTTTTTTAAAACCCTTTATTAAACTTACCACTTACCACAGATAAGAGCGGTTAATACCGCATAGAAGTATAGCTTCAACATTTTCAGAAGCAAAATGCCTTGGCTTTAAGTTGATTTTAGGAATTTAAAAAACTTCTTTGTATAATGAAATCAATTCAAGATTTGTCAAAATCTGCATATTTATAACAACTTAAGCAAAGAAGCCAGTTACCTGATCAAATAAAATGGATGTGTTTTAATGATAATTCTAGACATTGTCACATGTGCAGAATTTTTATGAGACACAAAGATCTCATATAACAGAGATAAATACTTAATTATCTCTAAGTTAAAATACTCATGTTGGCGCAGTTGTTATGTTATACTAACATTTTTCTCTAAAAAAAGATATTTATTAAGCATTGACACAGGTTGTGCGATGTTATAGATAGATAAAAAATTTAGCGAAAGTTGCGTATTACATATTCATAACGTCACAATCTCTAGCAGGCGCCAATTTTTTTTTCTTAGTGGTGGTTCAATAAAATAAAAATGGTAATCCCTGGCTTTTTAAAGCTGATTTTAAGAGATTCAGAAGCTTTTCTGTCAACTGAAACCACTTGTATATTCATAACATCTTGAGCAAGGTGAAATCTGAGCAAATAGAAATTAGATTTAATGATAGTTTTAGAAATACTAAAGCATGCGCCTTTTTTAACCAACCCTGACATATATTGACGCAGCTGCTTTATTAAGTTTTTCAGCAAAAAAAATTGTCTTACGAATTGACACAGGTTGTGTTAGTTTATAGATAGATAAAAAGATTGAATATAACTTACATATTACTACATATCCATAAAGTCGAATGCTCAGACACGTGCGTTGGAGATTTTTTTGGGAGAAGCTCAACAAAATAAAAAGTTATCTTTTTATATAATGCAAAGACTGGTGCATCCTAAAATAACAAAGTTAATAAGAGCAGGAGGAATTCTGGTAGTCAAATACATAAATAATACATAAGTTTCAGTAACATGTAGGATGTAAGAATTATAACAGCAATTAGAAATAAATAGTCTTCACCAGCAGATGGGAATGAATTGTAAATGGTGATTTTTAGAAATAAAATTTAACTTATGTTAATTAAAAAGCTATTAAATAAAACTAGTTGAATAATATTAGCTAAAAACAGCATAATGCCTTTGACATTGAAATTTTAATTTTGACTAAGAGACTAAAATTATCACAATGAACAATTTCAAACATAAAAAAAGCACTTCCTGCAACAACATTGAGGTAAGAAATGAGCATACATAAATATCATTAAAAATGCCATTGATGCCGGACAGGTCTGCATAAAAGCCACGATATAGTCCAGGCGTCTCCAAAAAAATTGAAAAAAAAGTTTATGGGCCAAGAAAAATCGAAGCTAAAATTTTAAAAACCATTTAAATATGATGAGCAGAATGAAATCGAGATTTCATTTTTTAAAGTTCCTTATAGTGAGGGTCGAAGTGAGAACCTTACTATAAGGAATCACAAATGCTCATCTGTCAGTCTACTATCTGTCAGTCTATTTCTGAAACAATTCTTTCCAAGATTCATAGTTGAAAACACTTGTTCACATGTATAAGATGAAGCAAACACAGCACTGATTTTCTGGCCGTGAGATATTGAATTTGGGAAACCTACTTTCGATAATGATTTGTAAAACTCTAACTTTGGCATATTTAGAAACAACTGCTGGAGATGATTGTTAGAATGTAGCTCAATTAATTCAACTTGCAAATCCTTTCCGATTGAAAGCTGTCTGTGCTTGCTATTTCCGTCGATTTAGGTTTTGTAGAACAAAAATAGAGAAAGCAAAAAGATCTTCAGTCCTTTGAAAAAAGGAAGAAAAAAAATATTTAATCAAAGAAGAAAAGCAGATGGATATATAATGTATAAAATATATTTCTTTTTAATTTGCCTCGAAATTAAAGAAAAAATTGTTATCCGCGGGCCGGATAGAATGTAGTTTGGAGATATAGACCATAAGTAAGGGAAAAATTTGAATTAATTATCGTGAAGTGGTGACCACGAATGTTTTTCCACAACTGTATGTTTGGTTTAAAAGTATCATCATGTTGCATAGAAAAATTCGGAATGAAGATATATTTGTGATGAGACAATGAGCCACACGGCCAGTTGTTTGTTTACTTGAAAAATTCCATAGTTCAAAAGAAACAAGATAGCACACATTTTTTTTTGTACTCGCCACACCTTAATATTAAATCATTATAGCTTCACATAGTTCAGCCGCAATTTGCTGTAGATGTTATTTTTCTCTAGATCTCAGATCCCATGTTTTGTCTTTGGGTGTTTTATTGTAATTGAACTCAAACCTTCTATGCCCTCTAACTTTAATTAGTGTGTTTATTCACATATCAGTTCACTACTTTAAAATAGTATAGTATTTATCTAATTAATCCAATTACAATATAAGTCTTTTCATTTCCAGTTATTTAAATTTTATTCTATGCAGTGATCCGATATATATATATATATATCGCATTGCTTTAAATTAAAGATTTAATAGCTCTTAGAAATGCACGAATTAAAGATTTTTATTCGTAAAATTTATCAATTCTGGCTCAGTCGTTTAAGAAATTAATATTACTTTGATCCACTGGAAAACAGTATTCCCTTTATCGAAAATCTATGTATTATATATATATATATATATATATACGATTTTTCTTCCACATTCCTTTTTTTCGGTTTTTGCAAAATCCACCCTTCTCTTCACATTTCTGCATTTTTCTCCGTTTCTGTGGGCTTCTTCCTGCTTTGTTTCATAAAAAACGATAACAGATAAAAAAAAATACTCCTTGAACTTCACCGTAATCGCTAGATCTGCGTTTGCAACTTGAATGCTGAAAATATTGACAATTTTGTGCATATTTAAATTCTAATATCACAAACTTTAGGAGGTGAAACCCCTTAAATCAGGGATAGTCAACCCGAGGCCCACATTGAAAGTTTTTCCGGTCGGTGAGATTTATCACACTTTTACAAAATATATTTATTTTATAATGGCCAAAGTATTGAAAACCAATGTATTAAAAAAATGCATTAAGTGTGCATCCATGTGAATCAATTTGAGAAGTCTGACAAAAAAAGTTTTTAGCGCCTTTTGGTTCAATTTACACCTGCGATCGTTTTTTTCTAAAATGAAGTTGACCAAACGCAAAACACGCTCAAACTTAACGGACGCTAATCTGCAACACCCATTATGATGTGCATATACCCAAATTGAGATCCATTTGTAAAAGCTAAGTGAAAGAGTGGAGAAACAAATATCCCACTAGTAAAATAAATATTTCTTAATGATTTCATTTTTTATTTCCTTTATATTTATATATATTTTTTTTATTTCATTTATATTTATATATTTTTTTATTTCATTTATATTTATATATTTTTTTATATTTCATTTTTAGTGTTATATATTTTTTTACAATAAGCATTTAGTATCATTATTATTATATTATCTAGCTTTTGCAGTAAAAATAACAGTAAACACAATAATAATAACTCGATATGCTTCAAATGTTCACTTCAAAAATATTTCTATAGTGAGTCTAAATCTAATAGGGGGTTACATAATTTTATATGCGGCTCGCGGAGTTATAATGCATTCAAAAGTGGCCCGCAAGATCATTTGGGTTGGCCAGCTCTTCCTTAAACCCTCGATTTATTATCTAAAAATTCTACAGTTTAAATAAATTTTAAATTCTATTATTAAAAACTTTAACTCCACCCCCGAATTAACACACACTTGCATAAACAATTAAATAGGCACTGTTTCACTACATTCTTTAAGTTAAGTTTTTTCTACATTCTTTACCTAAAAAGAGTTTTAAGAATTTCAATCATTCAGTTTATAACAATCTTGATGCCTAATAAAAACGTGAAATGTATCAAAAAGTGGTGCATTCTAATATTTAAATACATAAAATAATGTGCTTTTGGTTTAATGACATTAACAATAATCTGGTACTTAATTACACAAATAACAAATTAAATAAGCATAAAATTATTTGTAATATATATTAGAAATATTAATGCCATATGTATAAAATTACTTTAATTTACATAAATTTTATGTAATTACATTAATTTGCATAAAACAATTTTAAAGAATTTCAGTTATTCAATTTGCAATATGTTGTACCCCGATAAAACCGTCAAATATATCAAAAAGTGATGCATTCTAATATTTAAATACATAAAATAATGTGCTTTTGGTTTAATGACATTAACAATAATCTGGTACTTAATTACACAAATAACAAATTAAATAAGCATAAAATTATTTGTAATATATATTTGAAATATTAATGCCATATGTATAAAATTACTTTAATTTACATAATTTTTTATGTAATTACATTAATTTGCATAAAACAATTTTAAAGAATTTCAGTTATTCAATTTGTAATATCTTGTACCCCGATAAAACCGTCAAATATATCAAAAAGTGATGCATTCTAATATTTAAATACATAAAATAATGTGCTTTTGGTTTAATGACATTAACAATAATCTGGTACTTAATTACACAAATAACAAATTAAATAAGCATAAAATTAATTGTAATATATATTAGAAATATTAATGCCATATGTATAAAATTACTTTAATTTACATAATTTTTTATGTAATTACATTAATTTGCATAAAACAATTTTAAAGAATTTCAGTTATTCAATTTGTAATATCTTGTACCCCGATAAAACCGTCAAATATATCAAAAAGTGATGCATTCTAATATTTAAATACATAAAATAATGTGCTTTTGGTTTAATGACATTAACAATAATCTGGTACTTAATTACACAAATAACAAATTAAATAAGGATAAAATTATTTGTAATATATATTAGAATTATTAATGCCGTATGTATAAAATTACTTTAATTTAGATAATTTTTTATGTAATTACATTAATTTGCATAAAACAATTTTAAAGAATTTCAGTTATTCAATTTGTAATATCTTGTACCCTGATAAAACCGTCAAATATATCAAAAAGTGATGCAGTCTAATATTTAAATACATAAATAATACACAAATAAATATGCTTTAAAAATAATTTGTTGTAATAATTTTTGGTTTAAAGAGATTAACAATCTGGTAATTAAATACACAAACAAAACATTAAATAAGCATAAAATTAAGTGTTAGTTATAAATATTAGAAAAAGTAATGCTCCATGCATTAAATTTCGATGTAATTATTAATATTATCTGGGATTAACTAGATTAATAATCAAGCAATTAAATATTAAATAAATAAAACAATAAATATTAATAATAAACATAAAATAACCTGCATAATCTTGAAAGAGTAAAGTGTGATAAAAAATAAGCTTGCATCACCCATATAAATGAGCTCAGGAACACAATTGATAGGATCAATATCATAAATATGACAATGATATCAATAAGCAAAAAAGATCAGCCAGACAATTCGTCATCAAAACAAAGTTACTGGAAAAACAAATAACGAGACGAGTTGATAGAAATTTCGCCTGCTGACACGAAAATGAGATACGGAGAAATAAGAACTAAAATCTGCAGGTATATCATGTAACCAAAATACGTATCAACAGAAAGTCGGCAAATATTTGCCACCCTCCCCCGATTTCCTACACCACTCATTACTATAACCGAACTGCAACATCATAATGGTATATATCCGAATAACCGCTTGAAATTGTTAATGATATTGACAATTTCAAGTGGTTATTCGGATATATACATTATGATGCTGTTGCTCATTGTTACATTATGATGTTATTGTTCATTGTTACATTATGATGTTGTTGTTCATTGTTACATTATGATGTTGTTGTTCATTGTTACATTATGTTGTTGTTCATTGTTACATTATGATGTTGTTGTTCATTGTTACATTATGATGTTGTTGTTCATTGTTACATTATGATGTTGTTGTTCATTGTTACATTATGATGCTGTTTGCTCATTGTTACATTATGATGTTGTTGTTCATTGTTACATTATGATGCTGTTGTTCATTGTTACATTATGATGTTGTTGTTCATTGATACATTATGATGCTGTTGTTCATTGTTACATTATGATGCTGTTGTTCATTGATACATTATGATGTTGTTGTTCATTGATACATTATGATGCTGTTGTTCATTGTTACATTATGATGTTGTTGTTCATTGATACATTATGATGTTGTTGTTCATTGATACATTATGATGCTGTTGTTCATTGTTACATTATGATGTTGTTGTTCATTGTTACATTATGATGTTGTTCATTGTTACATTATGATGTTGTTGTTCATTGATACATTATGATGTTGTTGTTCATTGTTACATTATGATGTTGTTGTTCATTGTTACATTATGATGTTGTTGTTCATTCTTACATTATGATGTTGTTGTTCATTGATACATTATGATGTTGTTGTTCATTGTTACATTATGATGTGATGTTGTTCATTGTTACATTATGATGTTGTTGTTCATTGTTACATTATGATGTTGTTCATTGTTACATTATGATGTTGTTGTTCATTGTTACATTATGATGTTGTTTCATTGTTACATTATGATGTTGTTGTTCATTGTTACATTATGATGTTGTTGTTCATTGTTACATTATGATGTTGTTGTTCATTGTTACATTATGATGTTGTTGTTCATTGTTACATTATGATGCTGTTGTTCATTGTTACATTATGATGTTGTTGTTCATTGTTACATTGATGCTGTTGTTCATTGTTACATTATGATGTTGTTGTTCATTGTTACATTATGATGCTGTTGTTCATTGTTACATTATGATGTTGTTGTTCATTGTTACATTATGATGCTGTTGTTCATTGTTACATTATGATGTTGTTGTTCATTGTTACATTATGATGCTGTTGTTCATTGTTACATTATGATGTTGTTGTTCATTGTTACATTATGATGCTGTTGTTCATTGTTACATTATGATGTTGTTGTTCATTGTTACATTATGATGCTGTTGTTCATTGTTACATTATGATGTTGTTGTTCATTGTTACATTATGATGCTGTTGTTCATTGTTACATTATGATGTTGTTGTTCATTGTTACATTATGATGCTGTTGTTCATTGTTACATTATGATGTTGTTGTTCATTGTTACATTATGATTCATTGATACATTATGATGTTGTTGTTCATTGTTACATTATGATGTTGTTGTTCATTGTTACATTATGATGTTGTTGTTCATTGTTACATTATGATGCTGTTGTTCATTGTTACATTATGATGTTGTTGTTCATTGTTACATTGTGATGCTGTTGCTCATTGTTACATTATGATGTTGTTGTTCATTGTTACATTGTGATGTTGTTGTTCATTGTTACATTATGATGTTGTTGTTCATTGTTACATTGTGATGCTGTTGCTCATTGTTACATTATGATGTTGTTGTTCATTGTTACATTATGATGCTGTTGTTCATTGTTACATTATGATGTTGTTGTTCATTGTTACATTATGATGCTGTTGTTCATTGTTACATTATGATGTTGTTGTTCATTGTTACATTATGATGCTGTTGTTCATTGTTACATTATGATGTTGTTGTTCATTGTTACATTATGATGTTGTTGTTCATTATGATGTTGTTGTTCATTGTTACATTATGATGTTGTTGTTCATTGTTACATTATGATGTTGTTGTTCATTGTTACATTATGATGTTGTTGTTCATTGTTACATTATGATGTTGTTGTTCATTGTTACATTATGATGCTGTTGTTCATTGTTACATTATGATGTTGTTGTTCATTGTTACATTATGATGTTGTTGTTCATTGTTACATTATGATGTTGTTGTTCATTGTTACATTATGATGCTGTTGTTCATTGTTACATTATGATGTTGTTGTTCATTGTTACATTATGATGTTGTTGTTCATTGTTACATTATGATGTTGTTGTTCATTGTTACATTATGATGTTTGTTCATTGTTACATTATGATGTTGTTGTTCATTGTTACATTATGATGTTGTTGTTCATTGTTACATTATGATGTTGTTGTTCATTGTTACATTATGATGTTGTTGTTCATTGTTACATTATGATGTTGTTGTTCATTGTTACATTATGATGTTGTTGTTCATTGTTACATTATGATGTTGTTGTTCATTGTTACATTATGATGCTGTTGTTCATTGTTACATTATGATGTTGTTGTTCATTGATGATTGTTGCTCATTGTTACATTATGATGTTGTTGTTCATTGTTACATTGTGATGCTGTTGCTCATTGTTACATTATGATGTTGTTGTTCATTGTTACATTGTGATGCTGTTGCTCATTGTTACATTATGATGTTGTTGTTCATTGTTACATTATGATGCTGTTGCTCATTGTTACATTATGATGTTGTTGTTCATTGTTACATTATGATGCTGTTGTTCATTGTTACATTATGATGTTGTTGTTCATTGTTACATTGTGATGCTGTTGTTGTTCATTGTTACATTATGATGTTGTTGTTCATTGTTACATTGTGATGCTGTTGTTCATTGTTATGATGTTGTTGTTCATTGTTACATTATGATGCTGTTGTTCATTGTTACATTATGATGTTGTTGTTCATTGTTACATTATGATGTTGTTGTTACATTATGATGTTGTTGTTCATTGTTACATTATGATGCTGTTGTTCATTGTTACATTATGATGTTGTTGTTCATTGTTACATTATGATGTTGTTGTTCATTGTTACATTATGATGTTGTTGCTCATTGTTACATTATGATGTTGTTGTTCATTGTTACATTATGATGCTGTTGCTCATTGTTACATTGTGATGTTGTTGTTCATTGTTACATTATGATGTTGTTGTTCATTGTTACATTTGATGTTGTTGTTCATTGTTACATTATGATGCTGTTGTTCATTGTTACATTGTGATGTTGTTGTTCATTGTTACATTATGATGCTGTTGCTCATTGTTACATTATGATGTTGTTGTTCATTGTTACATTATGATGCTGTTGCTCATTGTTACATTGTGATGTTGTTGTTCATTGTTACATTTATGCTCATTGTTACATTGTGATGTTGTTGTTCATTGTTACATTATGATTGTTGTTCATTGATACATTGTGATGTTGTTGTTCATTGTTACATTATGATGCTGTTGTTCATTGTTACATTGTGATGTTGTTGTTCATTGTTACATTATGTTGTTGTTCATTGTTACATTATGATGTTGTTGTTCATTGTTACATTATGATGTTGTTGTTCATTGTTACACTATGATGTTGTTGTTAATGAAATTGAATTACGCTATTGAATTTGTTAATGCCATGGAATTATATTATAGAAATTGTTAATGGTATTGAATTATACTATTGAATTTGTTAATTTAATGGAATTATATTATTGAATTTGTTAATTTAATGGAATTATACTATTGAATTTGTTAATTTAATGGAATTATACTTTTGAATTTGTTAATGCCATGGAATTATATTATTGAGTTTGGTAATGATATTTAATTTGTTAATGTCATGGAATTATATTATTGAATTTCTTAATGCCATGGGATTATATTATTGAAATTGTCAATGATATTGAATTATACTATTGAATTTGTTAATGTAATGGAATTATACTATTGAATTTGCTAATGCCATGGAATTATATTATTGAATTTGGTTAATGATAATTAATTTGTTAATGGCATGGGATTATATTATTGAAATTGTTAATGATATTGAATTATACTATTGAATTTGTTAATGTAATTTAATTATACTATTGAATTTGCTAATGCCATGGAATTATATTATTGAATTTGGTTAATGATATTTAATTTGTTAATGCCATGGGATTATATTATTGAAATTGTTAATGATATTGAATTATACTATTGAATTTATTAATGTAATGGAATTATACTATTGAATTTGTTAATGCCATGGAATTATATTATTGAGCTTGGTAATGATATTTAATTTTTTAATGTCATGGAATTATATTATTGAATTTGTTAATACTATGGGATTATATTATTGAAATTGTCAATGATATTGAATTATACTATTGAATTTATTAATATAATGGAATTATACTACTGAATTTGCTAATGCCATGGAATTATATTATTGAGTTTGGTAATGATATTTAATTTGTTAATGTCATGGAGTTATATTATTGAATTTGTTAATGACATGGAATTATATTATTGAATTTGGTAATAATATTTAATTTGTTAATGCCATGGGATTATATTATTGAAATTGTTAATGATATTGAATTATACTATTGAATTTATAAATGTAATGGAATTATACTACTGAATTTGTTAATGCCATGGAATTATATTATTGAGTTTGGTAATGATATTTAATTTGTTAATGTCATGGAATTGTATGATTGAAATTGTTAATGATATTGAATTATAATATTGAATTTGTTAATGTAATGGAATTATACTATTGAATTTGTTAATGCCATGGAATTATATTATTGAGCTTGTTAATGATATTTAATTTTTTAATGTCATGGAATTATATTATTGAATTTGTTCATGCCATGGGATTATATTATTGAAATTGTCAATGATATTGAATTATACGATTGAATTTATTAATGTAATGGAATTATACTGCTGAATTTGCTAATGCCATGGAATTATATTATTGAGTTTGGTAATGATATTTAATTTGTTAATGTCATGGAATTGTATTATTGAAATTGTTAATGATATTGAATTATAATATTGAATTTGTTAATGTAATGGAATTATACTATTGAATTTGTTAATGTAATGGAATTATACTATTGAATTTGTTAATGCCATGGAATTATATTATTGAATTTGGTAATTATATTTAATTTGTTAATGCCGTGGCATTATATTATTGAATTTGTTAATGATATTGAATTATACTATTGAATTTGTTAATGCAATGGAATTATATTATTGAGTTTGGTAATGATATTCAATTTGTTAATGTCATTTAATTATATTATTGAATTTGTTAATGCCGTTGAATTATATTATTGAATTTGTTCATGATATCGAATTGCATTAGTGAATTTGCTAATGCAATGGAAATATATTATTAAATTTGTTAATGATATTTAATTTGTCAATGCCATGGAATTATATTATTGAATTTGTTAATGCCATGGAATTATATTATGGAATTTGCTAATGATATCGAATTGCATTAGTGAATTTGCTAAGGCCATGGAAATATAATATATTATTGAATTTATTCATGATGTTTAATTTTCTAATTTCACGAAATTACATTATTGAATTTGTTAATGATATTGAATTGTATTATTGAATATGTCAATGCGGTGGAATTAATTATGTTATTAAATTTGTTAATTATATTATTGAATTTTTTAATGATATTGAACTGTATTAGTGAATATGCTAATGCTGTGGAATAATATTATTGAATTTTTAATGCTATTTAATTGTATTATTAAATATGTTAATGCCGGGGAATTATATTATTGAATTTGTTAATGGTATTTAATTGTATATATATCTTGAATTGGTATTGATATATATATATATATTAGAAAAATTAATGATACATGCAATAAATTCCGACGCAATTAGGGATATTATTTAGTATTAATGATATTAACAATCAAGCAAATAAAAATTAAATAAATAAAACAATAAATATTAATAATATACCTAAATTTACCTGTATGATCTTGAAACAGTAAAGTGTCATAAAAAATAAGCTTGCATCACCCGTATAAATGAGCTCAAGAATACAATTGATATGACATCCATGTGATAAATATGATCAATGATATCAATATACAATATGAAAAAAAGGATAAGCCAGACGATTCGTCATCAAAACAAAGTTACCGGAAAAAAAAAATAACGAGCCGAGTTAATAGGAGTTTCGCCTTTTCGCATGAAAAAGAGATATGGAAAAAAAATCAGAACTAAAATCTGCAGGTTTCCCATGTTATGTAGCAAAAACGCGTATCAATATGAAGTCGGCAATTTTTTATCACAGCCTTCATAAGTCGCTGAATTAACCGAATATAGCATCTTCTTCTTTATGGGCATTACAGCTTTCCAACACAATATCTCTCCGTCTGTCTCGCTCCAATGTCAATCTCTGCCAATAAATGATTTTCAGTTGTCTAAGATCCTCTTCGACATTATCAGTCCACCTTTCCCTGGGTCTTCCAACTGTTGAATAATCTACATAACATAATCCTTTTAAGGGTACTTCCCTCATCTCTGCGATGTACATGTCTGAGCCAGTCGATTGCGTCAATTGAACACATTAGTTTTTTCCTTCTAATGCAGCTGACAAATAGACCGTGATCTTTCGCCATAAGGGCTACACCGATGTTACTCACTTTGCATTACCCGGGGGGCGCGTGCAACTTGATGGTAAGCCACGGACGCGGAGTAACAATGCCCCCGCAGCTCTCTACGATCCTATTAGGACCGGGACCTACGACTCAAAGTGGATTCCGAACCACTGCAAAAACCCATGGCAAAGCCGGGATTTGAACCCGATACCTGTGGTACCGAACGCCAGAGTACTAGCCATTCGGGCATCAGGCCCACTTGAACACATTAGTAAAAAAGAATTTAATGCCAAAAGACTTCCTAGATACTCAATACTGTTAAATAAAATTCTCAGTGATGTTTGGCACATTACTCTGTATCATTTTTTGTCTGAATTTGCATAAAATTACTCCGAAAAACAGCCAAAACCATTTTCTTCATTTAGAATGAGTTCTTTCAATTCTTTATGAAATACTCTTTTTAAACTTCCCTACAAATTGCCGGGTTCCGATGAACTGTTACATTATGTGCCTGATAGCGGAACATGATCTTCGACGTTGTGGTAAAACTTGAACTGAGTTTGAAGACTAATCACAAAGACTGTTTTCAATAAAAACATAACTACGGTTACTATCGCAGTTGGCAGAACAATATTTATTGCACATCGTAGCGATGAGAAACTGAAAACAACAGAGCTTGGATTTAAATCCTCATCCTCAATTCTGTGAGATTCGGTCACTTACCGACTGCGTCACTTTAACACATTTGTAAGAAAGATGAATTTAATGGCCAAAGACATGAGAGACTCAATACTGTTAATTAAAATTCTCAGGGATATTTTGCATACTGCTGTGAAAAGTACTATTGTGTTTTGGCATACTGCTACCGAAAATTAAGACCAATTTTCAATTTAAAATTCCAGGGGCTTATGGAATTCCAATTTATTTTTAATTTTTAGGTTGCTGGCACTGTCGTTGACATCTGTGTGGAATTTTATGCCAAAATATTCATTATTGTTTGAGTTAAGCTTGGCTTTGTGAGACGCTAGAACTGATTCCGGTGATTTTTGAAATATCTGAATTAATTGAGCAAAGAACTTGCATTCAATTTTGTTTGCTGAAACGTATAGAATGTTGCAGAAGGCATTTGGGGAGCATTCCTATATCGGAAAGAAATGTTTTGAAGTGGCATAAACAGTTGAAAGGAGGCAGAGAATGCGTTGAAGACGAAGAGCCTTCTGGTCGACCATCAACCTCACGTCAAAAAAATTAAAGATTTTATGCTTACAAACCGTCCGTTATACCAAACCGTTATAATTAGAGACCTTGCTGATGATGTTGGAATTTCAAAAGGATCGGTCAATTCCATTTTCAGCATCAAATGCGTCAAATTTCGATTGGTACCGAAACACACTGAATGCGCCAGCTCACACTGCATTGATTCTACGTGAATTTTTCGCTAAAAATTAAACTCATATCGTTCCACAATCACCGTATTCAAACCGTGCTACTTCTAGCTATTCCCTAAACTCAAAATACCACTCGGGGGACACCGTTTTGTGTCGATTAGATACTAGAGAGATTCAACGTGAATCGCTGCGCGCTTTGAAGGCCATCCCTGCCGATGACTTTCAGCATGCATTGAGGATTGGAAAAAAAAAGCTGGCATAAGTGCATTGTGTCAGGAGGGGATTACTTTGAAGGCGATGAGATAAATTTGGAAGAATATATAATCAGTTTTTGAAAAAAAAAATAATTGGTCTTATTTTTTGGGCACAGTAGTATTACTCTATATCAGTTTTTGTCTGAGTTTACATAAGATCACCAAAAACATTTCTTTAATTTAGGAAGTCGTTAAGAGGAGACATCAAAAATTGCAAGCTTTTAATTCCTGGATGGTAAACAGGAAGTTGGCGGATTAATGTATTGTAAGTCTGATGAAATTTACGATTAAATTTATGAATTAGTATCTCAATGTTGATTCAGGGATTTAAGTAGCGAACATTCTAATATTTTGTCAGATCATTAAGTAATAAGATTTTGAGGATAAGACCATTCGGAATTCGGTTTTGCAATAACAGTTACATGGTGAATTTTTCAACAATAGGGAAATAAAAGTTCTTGAGAAGAAAATTAACACAAGGGTAATAAAAAGAATATATTTGTTTGGAGTGGACGTTAAATATGATCATTAATTTGATCCAAATCAGTTCCTTTGTTATTCTTAAGTTTCTGATGCTTTTACAGATAACTGTGTTTATAATACGAAATATGTGACAATATTGTTAGTTTGATGGAAGAAAACAGGATTTCGACGTCGCGTTGAAGCTCGAACTATGTATGAAAACTGGTTGCGAGGAACTCCACTTTATTTTCGGAGAAAGAGTTTTCAGCGACCTTCAGCACCATGCAAGAATGGAATGTTGTGGAATTATTTTTAATAGGAACATCTCTTCCAGAGTAAATTTATCTCAGGTGAAATAGATTTCATAATGTGTTTCTGCTCTTGTTTGAATTTAGTAATTTCGATTCTTTGAGACTAGCACAGTATAATAGAAGAAAATCAAGATATCTGGTTCGCTGCCACGTCGTTATTACGTTGCTTAATCAGGATTTTATTGTCAATAGGAAACCTATGGCTGTTTCAATTTAGGACTAGAACTTACCTTCAGGCACGTGAGGTAGATGATTCCTAAGTCGAAGATGCATTCCTTAGCATTAGAGGGAGAAAGAAGCTTAATTCTCGGAAAATCCTTGTTTTTCCGTCATATACCTAAAGTTCTCCCTGTCGGTATTAAACTGAAGTGGAATTTTCAGTGAATTAGAACTGGTATTAAGGGTTATGAAAATAAAGTGGTTATATAGCCCAATGCCTCTAGAGATAGTACGAAGGTCAGCTATAGTAACTTTAGATGGTACTATTTTCACACCTCTTTGGTTTTAAAGAAATTAATTGATAATGTCCCTGTATCGATTGATCTTCTAAAATTCTAGCCACGATCACATTATTTTCGGAGTTAAGAAATGTATTGGTTTGAGCAATTTATCTTCCTCAGTAAAACCCTCCGGAATATTGGTTTTGACATAAGCCAAGATTATTTTGATAGGAAGTGGGTCAACGAGTTGAATATTTAAGTTGCATCAATGAATTAAAGATCTGGAACTGGAATGACATGATGTCTAAGAGAATTTTTAATGAGATTCCTGTTCCCCCTTACACTCGGTATCGGATTTTGGTTGTCTCTATAGGTGGAATATGGTGTTGTGGAATTCTTTACATAAATAGGAATATCTTTTAAAGAGTAAATTTATCTCAGGCGAAATTGTTTCCATAATGCGTTTCTAGAGCTATTGTTTGAATTTAATAATTTCGATTCTGATTTCTTTTAGACTATCTCAGTATAGTCGAAGAAAATCAAGATATCTTTCTCGCTGCCACGTATCATTACATTGCTTAATCAAGATGATATTGTCAATAGGAAATCTAATCTATGGCTCTTTAAATTTAGGGGTAGAATTTACCTTCAAGCACGTAAAGTAGAGGATTCCTAAGTCGAAGATACATTCCTCACAATCAGAGGGGGAAAGAAACTTAATGCTCAGTAAATCTTTGTTTTTCTATCATATACCTTAATTTCCCCCAGTCGTTATTAAATTGACCTGGAACTTTCAGTGAATCATATTTGGTATCAAGGCTCAGGATAATGAGGTGGTTACCTAGCGCAATGTATCTAGAAGAAGTACGAAGGTTAACTATAGTAAGTTTAGGAGGTACTACTTTCACACACCTTTGGTTTTAAAGAAATCAATTGAGATTGTACCCGTATCGATTTCATCTTCCAAAATTGAAATATTAGTTTAAAGTGTTGAAGTCACTAACCATGATTACATTATTTTTGGAGTTAAGATATTTATTGTTTGGAATAATTTATCCTCCACAGGAAACCCAGCTGGAATGTTGGTCTTGGCGTAAGCCGAGATTATTTTGATAGCGGATGGGTCAACGAGTTGTATTTTTACTAAATTGCCTCAATGAATTAAAGATCTAGAACTGGAATGACATGATGTCTAAGAAAATTTTGAATGAGATTCTTGTAGCGCTTACACACGGTTTGGATTTTGGTCGGCTCTATCGGTAAGACAGAGCAGACAGTTTCCAATCGAGGGATTTATCTCAAGATTCAGTTTGGTTTCCTGTACCAAAAATACATGTAGATTATGTTCTGAGACAAATTCTCGAATTTTGTGGTTTTTGGAGAGCAGAATTATAGCTAAAAATGGCAGAAACTGTAACGTTATGGTTCAAAGTTGTAGTGAGGATTTTCATTAACATGGGTATAAGGTTAAATTAGGTAATAGCCCTTGCCTATGACATTTGTAGTATCCTTCCTAGCAAGATGGAAATCTCTGGAATGTTGGTCTTGAAATAAGTCGAGATTATTTTGATAGCGGGTGGGTCAACGAGTTGAATTTCTACTTAAATTACATCAAGGAATTAAAGATCTGGAACTGGAAAGACGATGTCTAAGATCTATTTTAATTAGATTTCCACACGGTGATTTTAGCTTTACACACGGTTTTTATTTTGGTTGGTACGACAGAGCAGGCAGTTTCAAATCAATTTATTTATCCCAAGATTCTATTTGATTTTCTGTACCAAAAATATATGTACATATGTTCTGAGACAAATTCTCGAATTTTGTGGTTTTTGGAGGTCAGATTGTTTGCGTTCCAAAAACTTAACACTAAAAACTGCAGAAACTGGAATGTTAAGATTCAAAGTTGAGGTGAGGATTTTAATTAACATGTGTAGAAGATTCAATGAGGTAACAGCCATTACCGATGAAATTTGTAGTATTCTTCATATCAAGACAGAAATCTCTTAAGAAGCATGAAATCAAGGCTTCAATCAAGTTTAATCACTCTTCGAATTGTTTAACAAGATTAAACAATTCAAAGTTAGCAATTTTTAAAGGAAGTTAGCAATTTTTCGTAAAATTCGAAATTATTTGGCATTGGAAGACTTCAGTCATGGTGCAGTTATTAACTGAGCTTCACTGGTTGCTCTTCGTCAAATACTGACTTGGGTATTGGTAGGATATTTTTGCCTTTAATGCCTGGTTTTACTAATTTTAAAAAATCCAGCAAATTTTAATAAATGTAAATATTGGAAACAGAAACAATCTAAATTAACTTTGAGATTCATTTAGCATTAAAAGTTTTTGAAGTAATTTGTACATTAATAATGAAGAAATCTGCACATTCTTCTCTTCAGTATCATATTGTTCTTTTACATAACGTAAGGCTTTGGCTCTCGGTTTGATTGGTCATTGCCTATTAAATAGTTTTAGAAGAATAGTTGGTAGATTATTTATTTATTCTTATAACAGAAATTGTGGTATCTTTTAAAAATTTCTCAAATCTATCAATATGATATATCAGTAAAGTTTTACTTTCATAAAAGTGCCCGACAGCGAATAATTACTTAGAACATTTATTAATGAATAAATAAATTTTAAGACATTCTTTTCTTTTTCCAACATTTACAAAGTGACTTTTTTATTATATTCACTTTCTGCCAATTTTAATGTACACGAAGTTGTGGAATGCAATAGCTTCGAAGATACATTTATTCACAGAAGGTTCAAACTATATATGTAGTATATATGTTGAATTGGTTGAAAGTTATATTTGTAGTATATATGTGGAATAGGTTGAAAGTTATACATGTAGTATATATGTTGAATAGGTTGAAAGTTATACATGTAGTACATATAGTGATTAGGTTGAAAATTATATTAATTGAAAAATATGTTGAAGTAAAAAACATTTTTTTTGAAAATAACTTGAGATAAAGAATAAACCAAAATGTTGAAAGTTTTTAAACACTTTTTCAATATTTATTAACTATAAAAAATGTATTATCAATCAACTTATTATAAAGATCAAAGACATACAATTTTTTAGTAGACAGCAAACTCAGCACTCGCTTGTACTTTCAACAAACTTGCTGCCGATTTGACATTAGTTTTAAATACAAAACATCCATCCAGCATTTTATCTCGCGTAAATATACCAAGGGAAGTCAGGAAACTTTTATATGCACCGAAAATAGTAGTCGTCTTGTATTGTGCGCCACTCTTGCCGCAATTGAGATTGGCGCTCTCTATGACTTTGTCGAAGAAAGCCTTGGCGAGAATGGTGGCATTTCCAGCATTAAGGATGCTCTCATTGATGAGGTTTGTGGCCACGGTCTTGGCGTAAAGTTCCAGTATGAATGTTGGTGTAAGCGTCTGGAAGTTTTGTGTGATAGGAGCAACGGTAATCTTGGCCAGAAATTGAGAGCCAGGTATTCCGTTCTGGTTGAAGACACAACGGATGTCATTAGAGAGGGCTCTACTGAAATCTGAAGGAGACATAGAAGAACAGTCGAAGGCATCTCTCGCCTGTGGTGAGGATAGGACTGCCGTGGTGAAAGTGGTTACAAATTCATCTGCGTTGGTACACCCGTTTAAACAAGCAAGGTAAGAACTTGAGAGAGCTCCTGAAATGCCTGCAATTTAAGAGAAGTTTATTTTATATTTAATTAATTAACGTGTCCTATAAAAAAGAAGACTCCAACATTCTGAAACAAAAAGGCCTTGATACCATAGATAAGTTCTCCCAAGGTAATCTTGCAATAGCATACACCGATGAATCATCTGACAAATTCCTCAATAAGGGAGGTGCAGGCATCTTCTTTCTACTTCCAAATGGAAGTAAATACCATCGTAAAGTGAACACAGGCCTGATAGCTTCAAACATCACCAGCGAGCTCATAGCAATTAAATAGGCTGTTGCTTTATATCTGAATGACTCAAATATCTCAGGCCTCACTGACGGGTTAGTGATATTTTCTGACTGCAAGTCTGCTCTGGAAGCAATTAAAAATGGAGATACTAATATCACTTATGCGATAAATGTTCTACTAGAGACTCTACACTGTAGAGGCAAATCATGTCATCTTCAATGGATTCCTGCACATGTCAACATTGTGGGCAACGAATGCGCTGACTCTTTAGCCAAAGAAGCCAGGGACAATGATCAACCCAGGACTACCATCACACTTGCAGATGCTAACGCAGTTGCCAAAAGCCGACTCATTCCTCATAACTTTAAAAAGCCACTCATCACGGACTTCAGCTGCCCTAGGAAGCAGACATCAGTTATTAGCAGACTCAGAACTAATCATTACAGAGGGATGAAGATTATCCCAGACAAGACCAGGGAATACATCCCCTGCAGAAATTGCCACAACGCTTTCCTAACACCTAAGCACATTCTTGAGTGCCCAGCACTCACTCCCTATGTTTTGCAATTGGGTATGGTGCCAATCGAGGCCAGCCAACTTAAGAGAAGTCCTGTATAGTGAAGCGGCGCCATTGCTTGCAGCCGCTATCGAGAAGACTTTCGACTTGATCTAACATTGATAATTATATTTTAAATCCATGGACACGATAACAACAACAACGTGTCCTATAAACGAAAACTACAATTCAATGTTTAAATTTTGTCATTGAAAAAAGTAAGTTAAATGATGGATGAGTAAAATATAAAAGCTTAAACATGAGAAAGTTTTAAACACTATATAAGACAGCATACTACATCGAAAGGAGAAATAGGCAAAAGTAAAGAAAAAATGAACTATAGTACAAATCGAATTCAGGGAAACTTAAGTTTAAATAAGCTCAATTCGCATTGTAGGCATTGCTTTCTATACTTTTGAAACAAGAAGATTCGATGATGATTTTGACAGCACATGTAAATGCATTGCATTAAAATTAGAAGGCATGTTGGCAATTTATTGGATTTTACTCTACGAATAAAAAATAATCCTGAAAGAGTTTTTCTTCCCATCACCTATTTTTCAGTGAACTGTTTGGGGCAGGCAGGTCAAATAACGAATTCAGGTGTATACAAAAAAATTATAGTTTAAAGGCACTAAAAAAGATGCTTTTAGAGTTAAACAAACTAAAAATTAAAAAATAAATTATAGTTTAAAAGCACTAAAAAACACGCTTTTAGAGTTAATCAAACTAAAAAGTAAAAAATAATTGTCAACATAAGAATAAAATGACTGACGAGAAAATTAATGTCACCGTTCTAAAAGCGTGGAGTGCTCTGTATGACATTTTAAAACTAACTCCGCATTTCTGAATGAAACTAGTGAAAAATTATAATGATTGATATCGAGCACCCCACGCTTTTAGAACAGTGACATTCATTTTCTCGTCAGTCATTTTATTCTTATTTCAACAATTATTTTTTACTTTGATTAACTCTAAAAGCGTGTTTTTAAACTATAATATTTAAATGAGGTCCCAGTACGGAGGACTGGAACTATAGTCCTTACAATAATTTAATTGTGAGTAAAACAAAGGCTAAATGCTAATATGTCGAGCCAGCCAGGATTCGAACAGGTAATCTCTTTATCAGTAGTCAGGCGCGTTATCCGTTGTGCCACCTAGGTTTGAATGTCATACGTACTTTCATTCGACATGGGTTAATAAGTTAAAATAAAATCACTAATTCTAGCGATCCTAATCATGATGAGACAATAAACTTATCAAAATATTTTAGTGTCGTCGGTCCTTGATAAGTCTACAACGTTTAAATTAAATCTGATCTCTTAAAGTAGGGAAATCGAGCCCAAAGAGTCAGTTACAAACAAGCAAACATACAGGTGAAACTAATAAAGCGTATTAAAAAGGAGTATTATTTAGTTTTAAACTCAGTAAAGTTCTATTAAATTACCTTATCAGAAGCGCAATTGCATCATTTCGCTACAAATTTTATGAAATTTATCTGGCCAAAAAAAAATAGTTATTTATTTTATATAGAAGATGGATTATAAAATACCTTAAAATATAACAAATATCTCCTTTTACTGAATAATATTAACATATCTTTCATTTAGATACATCAATTCGTAGAACATTAAGTGAAATGATATGTAAATATTTTTACATTCGTATAATTATATTTATTTAAATTCTATTCAATATTGAATAAAATGGTGTAAATTATAGAAATTATAATTGGGATTGTCATATAAATTTAATTAACAAATAAACTTTTATATATATGTTTAATTTAAATAAAAGAGAAAATAATCCTTGTATAAACAATCCAAAGTGTATTTTTTTAAACACGACATTAGTTAATAAATACTTTTATTTCAAGTATTAACTGTTATGAAAATCTTAAAATTGAAAATTGAACTATGTAGTAATTTTAGAACTGTTGGTAGAAATTAAATCTTCCTAATTTCGTTGGCATATAAAAAAAAGAAAAACTTAAAATTATATTATTTTAGTTTTAAAAACTAAAAAGCTTCCGACTTTTATAAAAACATTTTTTTAAAATTTATTGTAAGTAAACAAAAGTGATGCAAATAAAAGTTATAAAAATTAAAGTTTTAATAATATTTGCAATGAAAAAAAAATCATGTGTAATCTCAATTGAATTAAAGGTAAATTTATATAATGTAAAAATCTTACATTAATTAGAACTAAGAAACAACATTTTATTTATCGAAATGAAATGATTTCCTTTCTATGAAGTACATTTCGAATTGACAAAAAATATTTTTATCAAATACTTTGTATTTAATGAAGTTAGTTTAATGTTGAAACTTATAAACCACGAAAAAAACATTTTATAGCAAATGAAAAGTAAGAAAGAAATTATTTAAACTAAAAGAAAAACTTTTTTTAAATTATATTTCGATTAAACAAGATAATAACAGATTTTCGTTTAAAGATATATAAATATTAAAATTAAAAAAAAACAGTTTGTTAAATAAAGTATAGAATTAAATAACTCTTTATCTTTTCACAATACTTTTATGGAAAGTAAATAAATTTTAAATGGACAGACTGTAAATAAAGCGAACAACAAAGAAAAATAACAAAATGATGAGCTAAAGACATCTATATATTGAATATTTTAAGAAAACTCTTAATGATTTTAAATATTTCCATTTCTTTATACATCGAATATTTTTTTTGTTCTAATGCAGCTGGCAAACAGTTAGACAGCTTGGTCGCCTTAAGGCAAGCGCTGCACAGACGTTACTCACTTTGCATTACCCAGGGGGCGCGTGTAACTTGAAGATAAGCCATGGACGCGGAGTAACAATGCCCCCTCAACGCTCTACGAATCTTATAAGATCGGGACCTACGGTTTAAAGTGGATTCCAAACCACTACAAACATCCATGACACGGCCGGGACTCGAACCCGAAACTTGTGCTACCCAGAGCGCCAGAGCGCTAGCCACGGCCATTCAGGCCCACATCGAATATACGTATTGAATATATTTTCTGTAAATTTTTTTATATTGGAAGTTAATAGTGAAACTTACCAATTTTAATAGTGTAACTTATCACTTTTAATAGTGAAACTTATCATTTTTAATATAGAAACTTACCACTTTTTAAAACACTTTATTAAACTTACCACTTTCTACGGATAAATTCTGGGATTGTGTCAGTTGCGCAGTGATAAGAGCAGCTAATATCGTGTAGACGTATAGTTTGAACATTTTTAGAAGCAGAGTGCTTTGATTTTAAGTTGATTTTAGGAATTTAAAACGCTTCTCTGTATGCTGAAAACAATGCAAGATAAGTCTAAACTTGCACATTTATAACAGCTTAAGCAAAGAAGCCAATTACCTGAACAAATAGATTGCATCAGTTTTAATGATAGCTTCTAGATGTCACACTTGCAGACATTTTATGAGACACTGGTCTCAGATATAGATGAGATAAATAGTTAATTATCAGAGATAAAATACTCATGTTGGCGCATTTGCTATGTTATGCTAACATTTTTCTCTAAAAAAGGACTTTATTAAGAATTGACACAAGTTGCGTATTAGATATTCATAACGTAACAAGCTCATGCACTCGCCAAGTATTTATTTTTGTTGGCGACTCAATAAAATTAAATGACTATCCTTGGCTTTTTAAAGGTGATTTTAAGAGATTCAGAAGCTTCTCTGTCAACTGAAACCACTTATATTTTTATAACAGCTTGGGCAAGGGCAACCTGAGCAAATAGAAATTAGGTTTAATGATAGTTTTAGAAGTACTTAAACATGCATATTTTTTAACCAATCCTCGCATGTATTGGCGCAGCTGCTTTATTAAATTTTTTTCAGTAAAACTTTATCCTAAGAGTTGACACAGGTTGTTAGTTTATAGATGGATGAAAATATTGAGTATAACTTACGTATTACTACATATTCATAAAGTTAAATGCTCAGACGTGTGCACTGGAGATTACTTTGGGAGGGGCCTCAACAAAATAAAGAGTAACCATTTGAGAAAGGTCCTTAGATCATTGAAAATTATAAGTATTTAGAAACGAATATTCACTCGAAATTCGGATTGTTTTAATATTACTTATTAATACTTTGTTTATAGTACTACTTTGGTGCAAAAAGAGGACGTTAAAACTAAAAAGTACTGCACAAAAATTTAAATAATTATTTCTAAAGGATTATATAAATTTATAAATTAAAATTTAGTCTTCGTTTCTCTTTTGATAGCTCATATATTTCATCATTTTTACCAACTTAAATAATATGAATACTTAATAAAGCTAAATCATAGGTTTTCGTCCCGTTGTGGGCCTCGACCTTCGTTAAAAGATCCAACCAGGCTGTTCTCCTCTTGTCCGTGGATCTCCAGTTTTTGATCTCAATAACATTAAAATCAGAACCGACCCATCTCTTTTTTGGTCTTCCTCTTGGTCATTGTCCAATAGGGATTGCATTGAAAATTTTCAAAGTAGCACTATCACTTTCCATTCTCATGATTGGCCTATCTCATTCTGTTCAGTTTAACAAATTTTAGAATGTCAATACCTGTAAAAAGTTTATAAAGTTTAAAATTGTATCTTCTTCGCCCATTTCCATTGTCATTGATACCACCAAAAATAGTTCGTAACACTTTTCTTTCAAAGATTGCCAACATTTTCTCTTCTCTCGCCGTTAGAATTATTCAGCTGTTAGTTTATTGTAAAAACCGTAACAGATTTATTTTAAGCAAAAATAATAATACCATATTTTATTTATTTTTAGTATCTATCAAATGGTATTTCAGTTTATAGTTGAGTATGCCATCCAGGCTCTCAGAATTTTCTCGTCATTTGGCTGACTGGTATAAAACGAACAAACTTCGTATTATTACCTGGTCTTCTAACTGAAAAAAATAGCTCATCTTTCTTTTAAAATGCTTCATTTACTTTTTTAAATATGTCAACTGTTAAATATCTAGAACAGTTAAAGGCCAAAGATGCCAGAAAACAAAGTCTTACTATTAGTTTCTTCATCTGCTCTTGTTTCTTCATCTTTGTCAATCGTTGTCCCCTGATTTATTTTCTTCTTCATTACAATTATATCCGAAATTATAATTTAAGTTAATCTCTTTAGTTTTTTTATCATGTGTGAACGTGACGTTGTTCTGGTCCGTGACGTTATCCGAAAATGAGGCCAAGCAAATAAAACTGTATTACAAATTTTGGCGGAAATGGTACTTTGGTCCCCTTAACTCTTGAAATGATTCATGAATAATGTTAGTCTTAAGGAATTTTCCAGAGAATTTCACTTTTGCTTGAAGTGTTTTGCAGTTTGGTTTTGAATCACTTTTCATGTTTTGGGTTGGGATTTTAAGCCCTTGTATATCCAATGGCTATAAGTACTCGTAGTGCGTTGATCAATTCCTTCTTTTGAAGTTTCATATTTATCACTTTTGGCATTTCCCGGTGCCTATTGAGCTGTATAGTGCTTCTTATTTTATTTGGAATACTTCTTTCTTCATTTATGCCTAGAATTTCAAACTGTGATATATTCTTTTGGGTATTGTATGTGATAACGTTTCTTGTAGAATTTGGAATACTTCATTCTTCATTTACGACTATATTTATCTTACTTTTGAATATTCTTTTAGAGATTCTTAAACAATTCATTCTTCATAAAGTTCTTGATCTATTCAACATTGCTATATTCATATGGATACTGAATTTGGCCATTCTTATAGTATCCCCATCAATTGCTTCATAGTATATCTCTTGCATTATTAAACATTGACATATTCCTGAGCTATTTATCCGTTCTCGAATGTTCACACATGATAAGTTGAAATTTACAGAGTAGATTTCAGCCTTTTTTATATATTATGTTGTTAATTTCTTTGTTTGAATTTACTTTCTAATTTGTTCTTCAGTTTCGTCGTTTCTATCAGGTTTTCTTCAAGTTCAACTTCACTCTCTTATTGAGGTAAAGCTACAACATCTTGATGTTGATGCGGAAGCAATGCGGATGTTGATGTATAAGCAATGACTGGATTAAGCTAAATTTCATTTTACTTATTTTTTATGGAATTAATTTTTGCTTTTATTAATTATTCATTCTTGTTATATATTTTTGATGCCACATTTTTGATTTTAGTAACCGTAGCAGATTTATTTTAAACGAAAATTAAGAATGACATATTTATTTACAATAATATAGCGTAAAATTCGCTTCCATTTCATCATTGGCCTAATATGTTGTCCTAGTTGGAACTATTATCGCCTTTTGGCAAGAAAAAGAAACGTAGCGAAATCAGAACTAATATTTGCAGGAATTGTAAGTAAAAAGAAGCATATCAATACAAAGTCGATAAATTTTTGTCACCCTCACCGCCCCCACTTTTCTATTCCACTATATAATATAATCGAACAGCAATATCATAATTATATATATCCGAATAGCCACATTGAATTTGTTAATGGTAATGAATTATATTATTGAATTTATTAATTCCATTGAATTATATTATTGAATTTATTAATTGCATGGAATTATATTATTGAATTTGGTAATGATTCTTAAACTATTTTGAAAATTTTCTTCTTAATGAAGTTCTTGTTTCATCAAAGTTTGGTATATTCTCTTGGCTAGTGAATTTTTTTTTATTTTTTATTATTCTAAACAATTGCAATATACATCACTGAACTACTGAATTACTGAATTGGAGACTGATGGCCGAATGGCTAACGCTCTGGCTCACGGTACCACAGGACTCGAGTTCGAATCCCGGCTTTGCCGTAGATGTTTGTAGTGGATGGGAATCCACTTTAAACCGTACGCCTGGTCTAATAGGATCGTAGAGCGTTGTGGGGATAGTGTTACTTGCAGCTGTAGCATTTTTTCAAGTAACTCTCACCCCCTGGGTAATGCTAATGAGCAACGTCGGTGCAGCCCTTACTGATGGCATTAAGATTAACTGTCTCTGTATTACCAGCTGCATTCAAACAGCAACAGGCTATTGAGTTTGTTAATGATTCTTATAGTATTTTGAACAATTTCTTCTTAATGAAGTTCTTGTTTGATAAATTCCCGTGGCTTTTGATTTTTTTAATTTGTGTTGTATTCCGTACAATTGCCATAGAAATTGCTGAGCTACTTAATTTCTGGTTGCTGAACTTTTGTACATTAGTCTATAGAATTTAGTTGTGCTTGCTATAGTATTTCAAGCAAATGCCTCTAAATGAAATCCTAAGGTTATCAAACTTTGGTATATTCTCGTAATTGTTGAATTTAATAGTTTTGAAATATTATGACCAATAGCTTCGCAAATGTTTTGAGTTGTTGAACATTATTCTCTCATATATATTAATCCATACATATTAAATTGAATGGATTTCAAATTTTTATCTTATATTTTAATTTTTATCTTAAAAATGGTTTTTGTTTTAGTGCTAGTTCTGGATTTATTTATAAAATGTTTTATTGATTTTTACAGCAAAAAATTATTATTTATTATTATTTTTTTTTTCATTTGTTTTCATCTTTTTAAAGGCTTTGCAGTAACTTTTGGGGGCCAGTGTTAAAATGAACATGCTTCAACAGAAAGACAATTGTTGGGTAAATAAAAAATAATAATATAATATTCTTTTATTTTTTGCTGATAATTTTTTTAAATGATGAGAAAAATAAGAATAGGATATTTTTCATCCATCATATCTTTGGAAATAAATGTGACACTGGCGAGTTCTTGAAATTTATGATCACCATTTTGCTACTTTACTGCATGTTACCTAAAATTTATTTATTTTATTTTAATGGCGATTTGTGAGTTGGGGTCTAAAGGACCGACTCGGTAAGCATTCTAGCGCTAGGTGCCTCAGGTTTCGGGTTCGGAGGTGCCATGGATGTTGTAATGGTTCGGAATCCACTTTAAACCGTAGGTCCCGGTCCCATATGGCTGTAAGAGCGTCACGGAACACAATCAGACTTCTTGTCACTATTATCATTCCCAAAACATATAGGGGCATCTCATTTCTAGACACAGTGATGTGGTGTGGTATAGTAGTAGTAGTGGTAAGTGTGCATTTATATGCACAACGATAGTATATCTTGCGATAGTATACCAACGATAGTATATCTTGCGATAGTATACCAACGATAGTATATCTTGCGATAGTATACCAACGGTAGTATATCTTGCGATATTATATCAAAGATATATCTCCGATGAGTCCTACTCCTTTATGTGAATTTTAGGTTGTACTGCTTGGATAGAGGACAATTCAATTCAAGTTGATGAGCTATAGCGCATTGTGCTGAAAGTTCCTACTGCAGCGTCTGGAGGATTCTGCGTCAAAATGACATGTATCTGTAGTTATCCTTTGTTATAGTTGACCATGTTGGCATTTTTATGATGCAGATTAATCAGTGGACACCATATTCACTTGTTATTTCTAGTGTTTTTGTGTACAAAATCGCATTAAGAAAACATTTCCAAATCTATATTATATACCTATCTACCTACCTCTGAAATTTATGATCTCCATTTTGCTACTTTACTGTAGACTGAAGGATATCTAACTTAAAATTATTTTATTTTAATGACGATTATGCAAAGTGCCTTTGGGGTAAATTTGCGTTTATATGCGCAATGATATCCGATGAGGCCTATTTCGAAGTATAGTGGCGATTTGTGCATGTGTATGAATAGTACGGATTTTAAAGTGTGCTGCTCGGATACAGAGTAATTTAATTCAAGTAGATGATCTATAGCATACTATGCTTCCTATTGCAGTGCCTCGAGGATTCTGCAGCAAAATGATATGTATCTATAGTTATCCTTTATACGATGTTGGCATTTTTATGATGTAAATTAATCAACTGACAGCATATTCACTGGCTATTTCTGGTGTTCTTGTATGCCTAATCGCACCAAGGAAATATTTCCAAATCAATACCGACTATATACCTATCTATGAAATTTATGAATTACGTTTTCCTACTTTACTGCAGGATATCTAAATTAAAATAATTTTTAAAAATTATGATTATGCTAAGTGCATTTGTGGTAAATTTACGTTTATATGCGCAACGATATCCGATGAGGCCTATTCCAAAGTATAGCCCCTTTAGATGCCTGTGTATGAGCAGTACGGATTTTAGATTGTACTGCTCGGATACAGGACAATTCAATTCAAGTAGATAAGATACAGCGCTCTGTACATGCAGTGCCTGGAAGATTCTGCGTCAAAATGACATGTATCTTTTGTTATCCTTTGTTATAGTTGACCGTGCTGACATTTTTATGACGTAGATTGATTAATGGACAGCATATTCACTTGTTATTTCTGATGTTTTTGTATACATAATAGAGTCAGGAAGACATTTCCCAATCTATACTATCTACCATGTGATTACAAGACGTTTAAATGCATCCTACCCCTCCAAAAAGTTTGTAAATCTGGTGATGATTCTCTTTGTACGCGATATGTCCACTTAATGGTTTTCATTATTGTTCTCCAGTATTCATACCAGTAGACGATTTGTGAATTCTGATGCAAAAGAAATACTCGAAAATTAATACAAAAGTCTCTGATTGAAGGCATCAATGTTTTGAACTTTATTGTGCATTTGACAGCTGCACAATAGTTTGATATTTGTAAGGTAAAATGAAAAAGTATATTTGAATATCTGCTGCTTATTTACTTCATTATAGTTTAAACTAAAACTAAATTTAATTTTTTTTTAAAAGTCTTCTTCATATTATTGCAATTTTAGCAATCGGATTATACTTAATACTGCCTTGAGAGTTGTTTAGAATCTATCAAAAACTGCAATTACGTACGGCCCAGTTCTGTTTTGAGAGTCGTCACTAAGCTATTGAAGTTAGAACAAAAAACCAGCTTTTATTTTTTTATGAAATATGGCGGAAATTAATCATGACGATTGAAAATCAAAGTCATCCAGTATTCTTCATGGAGAAAATTCATCAAGTCTAGATGTAAGTAAATCTTCTTTGGTCTTGGAAAACTCTAGTTTTCTAACTAGTGTATTCAGTTCTCTTGAGGCAGCATGTGAAATTTAGGCATAGCATCATTATTACATATAACGCTAGATGTAGGAGATTATAGAGCAACACACGAAATTGATTCTCAATTTTTTTTCTGGAAGAATGAAAAGTTTATAAATTTTTTTCTGGTTCCTTTTCGTGTTCAGTGCCAAACGATTAGTAATAGATGACTATTTTTTGTTATTTAAGAAAATTTGTGAGTTCAGCATCCAGCAAAATAATTTATTGTTATATAAAAAAATGTTTTGTATAACGGTGTGAACAATAACATTGCGCTATGAAGAGTGAAAAATAAATGACACTCAAGATGAAATAATTTTTATTTGTATACTGGTACTACATTTTATTGGTAAGAGATAAAGATATAAAGAAATTGGTTAGCATATTAAAATAACATATCTGGTCGAAATGTCTTAAAATCTGCCGAAATTTTTTTTAATTTTTTTATTTTAAGATGGCTTGATTGATCAGTGCTTTAAAAAATTATTTATTTCTTTAATTTGTTAATATGTGCATTGATTTATTAAACAAACCATGAGAAATAATTACGTAAAAATACAAATATATTTATTTATTAATAAAACACCATAAGCATTTTGGATACATTTGCATCAGAAAATGTAGAAAACACTGGAAAATCCTATATGTAAATAAAATTCTTGAAAAAACAAAATGTAGTATTCTTAATATCAGTAAAACAAATTATTTGAAGATTTTTTCTTTCTAATGCAGCTGGCAAACACTTAGAATTTGAAGATAAAAAAGGAAATAAAATCTCCCATTTGACACTTTTTCAGGGTACTCTAGCTTTTATTATATTAAACATATTAACAATAAATAAAATAAAACGTCGTAAATTTTAATTGTCGTAAATTTTTCAAAATTTATTTTTAGTCTAAAGATTTTTTGATCTATAATATTACCTGAATCATGTTTAGTATTTTTATGTTTAGGTAAAAAACACCATCTTTTCATCTTTTACTAATAGACCCTAATTTCTAATTATATTTTTAAACCAATTTTATTTTACAGAAAAGTTGTATAATGCTATTGGATTGAAAAACATTTACTGCTTTGCCCAAAAAGTAAGACCAATTATTTTTCTTTCAAAAACTCTTTATTTACTCTTCCAAATTTGTTTCATCGCCTTCAAAGTAATCTCCTCCGCACACAATTCACTTAGGCCAACTTTTTTTCAATCCTCAACGCATGCTAAAATGTCATCGCCAGGGATGGCCTTCAATGCACGCGACGATTCACGTTGAATCTCTTCAATCGACTCAAAACCGTATCCCCAGAGAGGTCTTTTGAGTTTACGGAATAGCCAGAAGTCGTACGGTGTTAATACGGTGGTTGTGGAAAGATATGGAATTCATTTTTCGTTAAAAAGTCACGAAGAATCAATGAAGTGTGAGCTGGCGCATTCAGTGTTTTCGGTACCAATCGAGATTTGACGTGTTTACGGCCTTTTGTAATTCCAACATCATCATCAAGGTCTCTAATTGTAAATCGACGGTTTGCAAGCACCAAATCTTTAATTTTTTGGGCGTGAGCTTCGTCGGTTGAGGCTGATGGTCGACCAGAGAACTCTTCGTCTTCAACACATTCTGTGCCTTCTTTGAACTGTTTATACTACTTCTAAACATTTCCTTAAGATATAGGAATGCTCACCGATTGCCTTCTATACGAATACAAGTTCTTTGATCAATTAATTCAGACATTTCAAAAATCACCGGAATCAGTTTGAGCTTCTCACAAAGACAAGCGTAACTCAAACACTAATGAATATTTTGAAGTCAAATTTCACACATATGTCAAGGACAGTGCCAGTAACCTAAAAGAGAAAAAATTTAAATTCCATAGGCCCCGGGAATTTTAAATTGAAAATTGGTCTTAATTTTTCGACGCAGTATTAATAATTGAAGCTTGAATGTTTGATTAAAGTTTATTTTTTTGATAATCTGGAAACATATGTTAACTTTATATTCTAAAAAATTATAATATAATTTCATAAATTATGAAATATGTAATTTATTAACTATAATAAAGACATTTCTAATAAATTGATTATAAAGAGTACAGACACATTTTTTAGTTGATAGTAACATTAGCACTTGCCTTTATTTTCAACAAATCAACTGCAGATTTGATTTCAGTTTTAAAAGCAAAACATCCATCAGGAATTTTGTCTGGTGTAAAGTTGCCAATGGACTCTAGAAAAATTCTATAAGCATCGAATATTGTTCTCAACTTGTACTCTGCGCCACTTTTGACGCAATAGAGACTGGCGCTTTCTAGGACACTGCCGAAATAACCTTTGCCAAGGATGGCGGCATTTTCAGCATTCAGAGAGTTCTCACTGATGAGGACTTTGGCCATGGTCTTGGCGTAAATTTCTAATATGAATGTTGGTGCAAATGATTGGAAGTACTTTGTAACAGGATCAACTGCATACTTGGAAAGAAAATGTGAGCAAGGTACTTTGTACTGCTTTAGGACATTGCGAATGTTGTCATAGAGGGTTTTGCTAAAATCGGAAGGAGTTATATCCGAACAGTCAAAGGCATCTCTAGCTGTTGGTGAGGGCAAGACTGCCTTGGTGAATGTGGTCTGAAATATTTCTGTATTGATACATTCGGTTAAACAAGCAGCGTTACGAATTGACAGAGATCCTGCACTCAAAATACCGGCAATTTAAGAGAAATTTTAGGCTGTTTTTAATTAACTAGAATGGTACTACAAACAAAAATAATGGATGGAAAAATGGATAAAAAATAAAATTTATTGTTTAAATTTTGTAAAAAAAAGGTAATTAACTATTTAGAAAAAAAAGGGAATTAAATAATAACTACAAAAAAGGATAATAAATAATATAAAATCCTGAACATGTAAAATATTTAAGCATTATATAGCACAATGTACTACATCAAAATACAAAAAATATATTTAAAAAAATGACTAATGGCACATATAGGAAGACACAAGTTTAAATATGCTGGCGCTTAATTCTATAGTCAAGTCACTGCTTTGATTATTCTTGACTGTGACAGTACATATATTGCATGAAAAGTCAGCCTGGTGAAAAATTAGCCTATTTTCCACCATATGTTAAAAAAGTACTCTTATCCCCGAATTCTCTCTTGGAAGACGCGCACCTCTGTAACGCCTTGGCCTATACTAGACCTATAACGTCTTCAGAAAGTCCACTTTCTTCCACAACTTTCTTTCTTTCCACAAGTCTTTCCAGGTTCATGGAAACACTTTAATTTTTATTTGCAAGCATTCTACATACACACAGAATTCTTGTTATTCTACTATTTAGAAAAAAAATTAAAGATATAAATTTGTTTCTCAAATGCAGTTCATTCCGATGTCGGAGATTTGCAGCGTTCTAGAATCTACGACGTTGGAGTGGTCCTGGAGAGCTTGTCTGGAGACATGTTGAAAGGACGAAGTAAACTCCATGTTTTCAACAGAGGCTCACTGTAGGAGATCGTTACTGCAATGAAATTATCCTCCATTTTGTGTCTGGCTATATGCCCCGATGGCGTCTGTTCCGAGGTGCCATTGGTACAGACTTTAGTTTTGTGGATGACATTGCACGCCACACAGGACCTCTATTGTTGAGGAGATTCTAGAAAGTGAGGAGATCTGCATAATAGATAAGCCAGCGTACTTCATTGATTTGAATTCCATCGAACATGTGTGTAATGCTTTAGGGAGACGCCTGACAGCAATATCCTTCCTCCTGAGAATACCAGACAGTTGAAACAGATGATCCTTGAAGAGGGGGAACTCTTACCTCAAGAACTACTGGATAATTTGGTATTGTGGATGAACAGATGTTGTCACGCAACCATTGCAGTTAGGGTAGTTCATATCCTTTACTAAGGGAATTTGATTTATTGTTCTTCTTTATGACCAGACAATATTTTTTATTAATGCCATTCTGTCCCTAAAGCCTTTTATTGCTTTGTTCCAAACAAAGCATAAAGCTTGACGTACAATTCATTTTTTAGCTACAAATTTTCATCATTCTATAAGTACTTTATTGTGCCACTGTAGTATGAATTTGTCTCTCCCTTGACTTTTTGCAGAATTATGGCAAAATCAAATAAGTTTAAGTTTTGGACACTACAAAACAAATTTGTATTTAACGAAGCTCCTTGGCTACAAGATAGCCGCACGCCTCTATCAGGGAAAAACATCATATGAGGAGATATATACAGTGCATGTGAAAGCAGCGAAGTAGAAAGAGAAAATTGATAGCGATTTCTTTCTTGAGCATTGGTGATGCTGATGATTTAGCATGGTGGCAGTTGTAGGCTACTATCCTGGAAAAACTTCAGATGAGGAAAATATACAGTGCATGAAACAGCAAAGTAGAAAAAGGAAACTGTTCTTTATGTTGGCGATTCCTTTCTTGCGCTTTGATGATGTTGATGGTTCGGTATGGTGGCAGCCGAGAGCTTCTAACTTGGAGAAATTTTACAAGAGGAGCAAATACAATGCATGAACAGCAGCAAGGCAGACAAAAGAAAACTTGCCCAAAATGTAAATGGAACACACAAACAAAGTTTTGGACACTAGTATATTTCAGAATGTATAAATATATAAAATAATGTTTATTTTGATTGGTAAAATTCTGAAATATTATTAAAAATAAATATAGATATTGCATTATTTTCTTATAGTAAAAGCTGGTTTGAAGATTATTTATAAAATGAATAATTTTGAGTCAATTTATATAGAAATCGTAAAGCAATTCATAATCGAGAAGTTTTTTACCAATTGCCTTTAAGGAATTATGTTTTAAAAGGTATTTATTTAAATCTTAGTTTCTGTTGAACAGTTCTGAAAATAGTTTAAGTTCATTATTAATTAGGATAATAAAATAAAATTTTTACAAACGAGTAAAAAAAACTTTGTAAAAATGAATTTTAAAACGATTATTGAAACTTACTTATTATTTCTCTAACAATTAATTGAAAAATAGCAAAAATTGTAAAATTATTCATTATTATTTTCTTACACATTTTTTTTTCTGAAATCAATAATCCCATTGCTTAAAGTTGCAGATATTGCTTAGATGTTAGTTGTAAAATACAAACCACGAAGAAAAAGCGTGAAAATATTATTGAAATTTTTTTTAATTATCATTAAATTAATTTTTCTCTAACAAGGACTTTGATTAGCCCAATTACTATTACCGCATTCAAATTATTTATCAGTAGACATTTGAGGTCAAATTGAAAGAAAATATTTTTAAATTAAAATAGTTTTTTGGAAATTATTTTGCGGAGAATACACAAAAGTTGTTTTTATAAAAAAAAATTTTAACAATTAAACTTACAATTTTGAATAATAATTTTTTTTCATCAAACATGTTTTAAAAATTTAAATTTCAAACAATTGTGATATGATAAACAATACTATATCATTGATACCAGTGAGGAAACTTGAAAATGAATTATGATTTACTAGATTATTGATAACAACAAACATTTTTATTTAAAAAAAAGTTAAATTTTTGGAAACCCTAAGATAATAAATATTATGTTAAACTGCCACCTTTGAAAAATTTTATTAAAGGATAAAGCATTAAACTTCCGTTCGTTATACATCACTACCAAGTTTGGACACTATCATGCTATATATATAAATAACACAAAACAAATTTTTCAATTTTGTGTAAATATTTGTTTACTTTTAATGCAACTGTATTAAATAAAATCCGTCTCAGTTCACAATTTTTAAAGCAAATTAAAACAATAAGAAATAATTTCAATTTAAAGAAATATTTTCTTACAAAATAATTATTTAAACTAAACAGATTATTTAAAGATATATAAATGTTAGAATTGATAGATTGTTAAATGAATTAAAGCATTAAATAATATTTACTTTTTTATAATAATGTTTTAGGAACGTAAATAAATTTCTAAAGTGTATATTGTAAATATGCGTAATAAATAAATAAATTTAAAAAATAATAACACAACGAATTCTTCTATGAAAGAAGATTTCATGAAAACTGTTAATTTTTTTTTACATATTTCTATTTCTTGATAGAAAATTTTTATGTACATCGAGTATATTCAATTTTTCAATATCCCTCTGTACATGGAACATCATTTGTTAAAATCAATTATAGTGAAACTTACCACTTTCTGAAATTCTTTAGTAAACTTATCGTTTTTCAACGCTAAATTCAGTGATTTTGTCATTTGGGTACTATTAAGAACAGTTAGGACAATATACACAAGGTATATTTTCAGCATTTTCAGAACCAGAAGTGCTTGGCTTATTAAATCTGATTTTAAGAGATTCAACAACTTCTATGTCACCTGAAGCCCCTTATATATTTACAATAGCTTGACCTAGATGAACCTGAGTAGATAGAATGGACTGGTTTTTTAAATGACAGGTTTTTTTTAAATTCTTAAGCCTGCACATTTTTATCAATCCTCATATATATTGGCACTGCTGTTCCTTTTCACGCTTTTTCAGCAAAATCTTTGTTTTAAGAATTGGCACAGGATGTGTTGGATTATAGATAGATGAAAAGATTAAGTATAACTAACGTACGAGTATTATTACATATTCAGGAAGTCATATATGCTCAGGACCATGCACAAGAGATTTTTTTGGGAGAGGCTCAAAAAAATACAAAGTTACCGTTTGCTATAATACAAAGACTAGTGCACTCTGAAATAACAAAACTAATAAGAGCAGAAGGTATTATGGTAGTTGAATACCCAAATAATGCATAAGTTTCTGTAATATGTAGGATATAAAATTATAGCAAGACAAGAAATAAACAGACATCAGTAGCAGACGCGAAAAGATTATAAATGGTGATTATTAGAAATAAAACTTAAGTTATAATAATTAAAAAACGATTAAATAAAACTGATTAAATAATATTAGGTAAAAAAGCATCTTAAATATTTGATACTAAGAGACTGAAATTATCACAAAGTAACAATGAAAAATTTCAAACACAAAAGAGCTGCTTTATTAAGTTTTTAATACGCTTTTATTAGCTTTTATTATGTATGTTTGTATGTTTGTATGTAACTCACTTTTTGGGCTCGATTTTGGGACTGATGGCGCCATCTACTGGCGAGTCAGTCAACTGATCCGCGATCGAATTGCGCTCTTCCTATTGGCCGAAAATTTCGGTGGCTAAAAAGAGGCGGATCTCAAAGGCATAGGAGTGCGATCATGTCGAATTGCGCTTTTCCTATTGGCCGAAAATTTCGGTGGGTAAAAAGTATGTAAACTTAGCGGATAACCGGCCAAGTGGAAAACAAAGTAAAAACAATTATACTTTAAAAAAACTAAAAAAAAATATGCTTTTAGAGTTAATCAGACTAAAAAGTAAAAAATAAATTAATAGATTAAAAAAACTAAAAAATACGCTTTTAGAGTTAATCAAACTAAAAAGTAAAAAATAAATTAATAGTTTAAAAAAACTAAAAAATACGCTTTTAGAGTTAATCAAACTAAAAATTAAAAAATAATTGTTAACATAAGAATAAAATGACTGACGAGAAAATGAATGTCACTGTTCTAAAAGCGTGGGGTGCTTTGTATGACATTTTTAAACTAACTCTGCATTTCGGAATGAAACTAGTGAGAAATTATAACGATTGATATCGAGCACCCCACGATTTTAGAACGGTGACATTCATTTTCTCGTCAGTCATTTTATTCTTATGTTAGCAATTATTTTTTACTTTTTAGTTTGATTAACTCTAAAAGCGTATTTTTTAGTTTTTTTAAACTATTAATTTATTTTTTACTTTTTAGTTTGATTAACTCTAAAAGCGTATTTTTTAGTTTTTTTAATCTATTAATTTATTTTCAGCAAATTTGTCTTAAGAATTGACACAGGTTATGCTAGCTTATAGATATATGAAAATATTGAGTATAACTTACGTATTGTTACATATTCAGGAAGTCATATGCTCAGGACTATGCGCAGGAGATTTCTTTGGGAGCGGCTCAACAAAATAATCGTTTTAGAGAGCTCAAAAGATCATTTTAAACTATAAATAATTTTAAAAAATCGTAAGTCGAAATGTTTAATTATTGCTTATGAATTTGTACTACTGTGTTTATTGTAGTAATTTGTTACATGTATATAAAAAAGAGGACATTGAAACTAAAAAGTACTATACAAAAAAATAAATAAAATATTTCTAAAGCATTATATATATTTATAAAATTTAAATTTAGTATTATTTTCTCTTTTGTTAGCCCATCTACACTATCTGGAAGAAAGTGACGGGACACCCTTCGAAAAGTAGAAAAGTCGACAATACAGCTGACACATGCGCAATAATAGGTATCACGTGTCAGCCATATCCTATAAATACTCTGTGGAGTCGACTAGAGTTGTTTTTTGTCAAGATGCCGCCACGGGAAGAGTTGTCTGAGTTCGAGAAAGGTGTGTTGGTTGGATTGCATCTTGCCAAGGTGTCAATTAGGGAGATATCCCGTCTCCGTAACTGCTCAAAATCAACTGTAGCACGTGTTGTGTGTCGCTACAAGACTGAGGGACACTGTCAGAAGAAACCCCGAAGTGGACGACCTACAGTTCTCACCTGCAGGGACCGGCGGGTGCTCGGCAGGGAGATTCGAAGTAACCGTCAAACATCCATGGATAACATTGCTAAGAAGTTTAGACAAGCCACAGGTGCGACCGTTTCGACCAAGACTCTTCGTATCGAGGCCCATAAGTTAGGTTACACTGGATGTTCGGCGGCGGCCCATAAGCCTTTGATTACGAAAACCAACAAGAAAGCGCGCCTTCGATGGGCCAAAGACCACCGTACTTGGACTCTGGATAACTGGAAACGCGTCCTTTGGAGTGACGAGTCACGATTTACCCTTTTCCGTACCGATGGACGTGTTTGGGTATGGCGTTTACCAGGAGAACGCCTTTTGCCCGAGTGTGTCGTCCCAACTGTAAAGTTTGGTGGAGGAGGATTGATGGTATGGGCCTGTTTCTCCTGGTACGAGGCTGGCCAACTGGTGAAGGTTGATGGTGCGATGAATGCCAATAGATACTGTGATATTCTCGACAATCATGTCCTTCCTACCTTGTGGGCAACGTACGATATGGATGATTGCTGGTATCAAGACGACAAAGCAACATGCTATGTTGCAAGGAGGACTCTTGATTGGTATGTGAACAACAACGTTAAACGCATGGAGTGGCCGGCGCAGAGCCCTGATCTTAACCCAATTGAACATCTCTGGGACGAATTGGACCATCGGTTGAGGGCCTGCACCCCACTCCCCAAAAGCAAGCCTGAACTATGGAACTTCCTATTAAACATTTGGATGGAAATTCCTCTTGCCACTATGGCTAATTTAGTGGAAAACATCCCCAGAAGGGTTGCAGCTGTGATCGCAGCCGAAGGAGGCCCTACCTCCTATTAATTTTAATAAATATGGGTTTATGTCGTTATAGTATCGTGTCCCGTCACTTTCTTCCACATAGTGTATTTCCTCACTTATACCAACTTAAATATTCTAAATATTTAATAAAGTTAAATCATAAGTTCTTGTCCTAGTATCTTTCAAATACGATTTTAACCTCCGTAAAATTGTAAAAAAGATCTGTCATTCTCATAAGATGTCAATGGTAAGGTGGCAGATATTTTTAATAACAAGTATATATTAGGATGTATATTCCTATTGCTTATGTCTAATGCTTCAATTGCGTTTTTGCACATTGTTGTTTTGGAAAATTTATTGAATAACAATTTTAATTCGGATTCTAAAATGGATGTGCTAGTTAAATTTAAAATTAAAACAAATTCATACAGTCATCTAACTTTGTTTTTTACAATATGTCGTTACTTAGAAACAGTGCATCAAATCTTGGTATTAAAATTTTGTTATTAATAAACCATTCTTTCAATTGGCTCAAAAATTGATACAAAAATGGTATAAACATCGTTTTTTATAAAAATTCTCTATCGAATAGGTTGATATTATCTGGGAAATATTTTTCGTTTTTTTTTTTTATTTCAAAATCGAATTATTGAGTTAGATTACTAAGAGTAGCATTTTTTAAAAATTTAACTTAGGAATTTTTGTAGTTAAAACTAATTTCAACAATAACATCGTGAATAAAATTTGCTACAGTAGTAAGTTTATTATCTGACTTTTGTAACAATTTGCATAGAGAAATGTATACCTGAGCAATTTATCTAATACATTTAACGATACAAAAAATGTGTCAGCCATGTTCTAAAAGTTTAGCAGTAAGTCATTCCAAAAGACTATTTATTTCATACTGTGAACTTTGGAGCTTAAACGTTCTAGCGATATTGTCACTGACATAGTAATAATCCACCTAGCATTCTCATAAGAACTATATAGCAGACAAGACGTGGAGACAAAAGACAAATGTTTGAAAAACTGGATCCACCATGAATTCGCACGTGAACTATATAGCGGATTGCGCGCGAAGAGAAAAATAGAAATGTTTGACTAAATTGTACTCGAGATGTGTGGCAACAGTACAGCGTTCCGTATGTTTTAAAATTACAAGTTAGTTAGACATGGCTTTGTTAACTGTTGTTTAGGCAATTCTGTCTGTCGTAATGATTGATATCAGGTGCTAAGTGAAACTTCTCTTCTTGAAAGCTTCTGAAACCAAATTACAGGAATATTTAAGTGTTTAGTATCGTAATGGTGATTCAGGAGTTTAAATATTCACATTAAATAGTAAGATCATGAGGATAAGCCCGTTTAAAATTTGGTTTTGCAATAAAAGTTGTAAAGACAATTTTTCAACGACAGGGAAATAATAGTTATTGAGAAGAAAATGAAACCGGAGGGTAATAAAACGAATGTATTTATTAGGAATGGACATTAAATATGATTATTAATTTGATCACAAATAGCTGCGTTTATAACAACACTGTTGACACTCTAACCGTATTTGAAAACTGGTTGCGAGGAGCTCCGCTTTATCTTCAGAGAAAGTGTTGCTCGACCTTCAGCACCATGCAAGAATGGAATGTTGTGGAATTCTTTACATAAATAGGAACATATTTTTTCGAACTGAATTTAAAGACATACCGCTAGGAGCTCGGTTTCATCATCTAGAAAAAGTGCTGGTCGACCTTCAGTGCCGTGTGAGGGTGGTATGTTTTGGAAATTCATTACATAAATAGTAACACCTTTTCCAAAGTGAATTTTTCTCAGGCGAAATTTCCTCCATATCGTGTTCCTATCTCTCTTGTATGAGCTTAATGATTTTGATTCAGACTTTTTCAGACTGACACAGCTTGAAGCGGCTTTCTGGTTCGCTGCTACGTAGGTCGTACATATTACGTTGCTTAATCGGGATTTTAATGTCAATAGTAAATCTAATCGGTGGAGGTTTAAATTTAGGGGTAGAACTTATATTCAGACATGTAAAGAAAATGTTTTGTCGACATCATAGGCGGAAAAAAACTGAATTCTCGGTGATTCTTTGTTTTCATCATATGTCTAAGTTTTTCCTAGTGGTATTAAATAGACCTGGAACTTTCAGATAATCAAGACAGATATCAAATGTCAAGATAACTAGGTGGTTATCTAGCACAATGCCTCTTGGGGTAGTATGAAGGTCAATTCTAGTACGTTTAGGAGGTATTAATTTCATACCCATTTGATTTTAAAGAAATTAATTAAGATTATACCCGTATTGATTTGATCTTCCAATATACAAAGAAAATTGGATAGAGTTAACATCACTAGCATGATCACATTATTTTTGGAGTTGTGCAATTTATTGGTTTGAGCAATTTATCCTCCATGGGAAAAACCATCTGGTATATTGGTCTTGGCATAAACTGGGATTAGTTTGATCTCTATAAATTTGATCTCTCTGCGTCAATGAGTTGAATTTGAACTAAAGTTGCATTAATGAACTAAATATCTGGAACTGCAAAGTCATGATGTCTAACAAAATTTTTAATGAAATTCCTGTTCGGTCTTGAATTCGGTTGGAGTTTGCTTGGCTCTTTCGGTACGATAGAACAGGCAGTTTCGAATCAATGAATTTTTCCCAGTTTCTGTTTCCTATACCAGAAAAACATCCAGATTCTGCTGTGAAACAGATTTTCGAATTTTGTGGATTTTGGAGTGCAGATTGTTTTCCTTCCTGAAACTTATGGCTAAAAACTGCAGAAACTGGAACGTTACGGTTCAAATTGAGATCAGAATTTTCATCAACATGTGTATAAGGCACAAAGAGGTAATAGCCCTTGTCGATAGAATTTGTAGTATTTTCCTTAGAAAGATGGTAAACTTATAAGCAGAGACAAATTTCTGCGCGTTGTTTAACCAAGTTCATTAGGCATTCAAAATTCGGGCTGTTGTTAACTGTAACTTCACTTGCTGCTACACTTCGAATGTTGACTTGAGCAGTGGTAAGATCTTTTCGCCTCTGCTAACGAAGGATTTTGCACATTCTTCTCTTTAATGTCATGCTTTTTTTAGTACCTTTTTTTCACATAATGCAAAGTTTTGTCTCTACTATTAATTTCGAGAAAAACAATTATACTTCAAGTGCCGTAATTAAAGGCCTATGAGAAGAGCTATAATATTCAAATCATAAGGAATATGTCAACTGTACTTTCTGTATTGAAAAAAGTTTAAAACATGTTATTAATTTGTATAAGTATCTTTCATAGTGTCCGACCGCAATAGATAGTAGTTTGTTTCAATTATGAAGCAATACTGCTTTGAGAATTGTTTAGAAAGAATTTAAAAAGACCTGAGATCCGTCATTAAGCCATAGACGTCTGAACAGAAAAAAAAAGTTTTTTTCTGTTATAAAATAAGTCAGAAATTGTTCATGGCGATTACAAAAGAGAAATCATTCAACGTCCTGCAGTAAATGCTTCAATGACGTAGTAACTCTGTCTTAGCTTTGAACAACTCTAGTTTTCTAACAAGATTATAACCTCGCTTGAGACAATATGTGTAATTTAAATATAGTAGTGGATATCATCCTTATATCCAGAACTAGATGTAGAAAACTGTACAGAACATTTCTCAATTTTTCTCTGGAACAATGAAAAATTCTAGAGTTTTTTTCTTTTGGATTCTTTTTTAGTTCGACCCCCTAAAATTAGTAAGAGTTGACTGTTTTGTATTTGACATTCAACAAAATAATTTATCATTATAAATAAACAAAAATTGGTTAAAATGAAAAAATAAATTAGCAAAAATTGGGTAAAATGAACTTGTTACATTTGTAATACATTTTAAGATGAGAATTTTCAATGCACGCGATATTTTAGTTCAACATTATACATTCACTTTCAAAGATCTCATATGAAGGGATAAATACCTATTCGATATACTCGATGTCATCTGATTCGATGAATTACTATTAATATAAAAAGTATAACATATAATAAAACAGTAAAATGAATAATTTTCGTCTATGCTCAAATTTGTCATTGAAGAAATTATGAGAATAATAATTAATTATTAATTATCCTACATCATCCATGAAAATATTCTAAGCGAATTGTTTTGCAAAATCAATAAACTACTACTGCACCACGCCACATCACTGTGACTAGATCTGAGTTTCCCCTTTATGGTTTGGGAATGATGTGGGTGAGAAAAAGTTTGATTGGGCTCTGTGATCATATGAGACCGGGACCTACAGTTTAAAGTGGATTCCAAACATTCATGGCACCGCCGGGATTCGACCCCAAACCTGTGGTACCGAGTGCCAGAGCGCTAGCCATTCGGCCATCAAGTCCCAAACTTAACAAACTAATAAATTTGTTCAAAATTTTCTCAGACAAATTTCTTGAAATTGAAATACTAATCATCAAGCCAATGAACCATTTCTCAATAATCTGAAAACTTTAATAGGCATCCTAATAGTCCAAAACTATACGAGTGGGCATATCGTATATATTATGTTATGTATGTAGATTTGGGCGCTTGTAAAAGACGGATCCCAGCCGAAACCCCAATTTATGTAGACTTACACCGGTTTCAACTGATGCATCCCGGCCGAACCTACAGTTTTGTTGGACTTCTCTACCAGTCTAACAGTGGCTGTACTTTTGCAGTGGGTGTCTAGGGGTGTATTTCCAAACCGAAATAAAGTACAAACAAGTTGGTTTTCTCTCAACAACACATATTTAATTAAAAGATATTCTATTTACATCAACATTTACATCAAGAATTAATCATTCACAACCATTTTCTACCGCTGCTTGACGCAGTGCGTTGCAGTTTTCGCCATCCCCCAGCGTTCCTCTCTCGCGCCCAACTACGGGGCTTCTTTCCTTCTCCCAGCTCCAGAGTTCAAGGTCCAATACTGCCAACTACATGGCAAAAGGTTGGTGTGAAAGACACATAGTCCGTGAAGTGTTTCCATCTGGTGCTTAGTAGGCAAACAAATCCTAAATGCATTATGTATTATGTAGGCATCGTATTATTGTTTTGAATGAAGGGCTGCAGAATTAATTTAGTTACAAAATCTCATCTGTTTTTTATTTTAAAAGATATAATACTTCTGTAATAGATCTTAAGCAATTTCTTTAAAAATATTGTAAAATTTATTACTTTATAAATTATTTGATAATTTTTAAATATTTACTATTTTATAATTTTTAAATATGTACTATTTAAACAAATATTAATATTTTAAAACAAATATTTTTTTTATCATGAACTTTGGAAAGATTCACATAATTTTGTACATAAAATTTGATGTACTGAGATTTTACATTACTTTTTTAATATTCTTCTTTTGCACTACTTTAAGAACTCTGACTAAATTAAACTGTCAATTTAAAAAAAAAAAAAAATTAATTATTTATTTGATAATCTGTGCAATGATTTATTAAAAAAAATTATAAGAAATAACTGCAGACAAATAACAAATGTATTTATTTATTGCAAAAACACCATTTGCATAACAAAAAGTAAAAAGGTGGGAAAAGTTTTATGTGTGAATAAAATGCATGAAAAAAAAAACAAGGTGTAGTAGTCTTAATAACAGTAAAACAAATTATTTGAAAGTGAAAAGGCATTAAAAAAAACTCTCATTGGCTCTTATTTAATGTGCTCTGTCCTTTACCTTATTAAACATCATTGCAATAAATGGAAAAAAAAAATGTCGTACATTTTAGATTTTATGTTTAGATTAAAAACATCATCAGATGCTATTTCAAAACTCATTTTTTGTAGAAATAATATAATGACCTACCATACCATAATCTATTAATCTACATGATGATTAATATTTTTATGTTTAGATTGAAAGCATCATCCTTATCTTATTAAATATATTTGCAATAAACGAAAGAAAAATGTCGTAAATTTTAGATACTTTTTAAAAACTTATTATTTGCAGAAACAATAAATTGATATACTATACCATAATCTATTGACCTACATGATGATTAATATTTTTATGTTTAGATTAAAAGCATCATCCTTATCTTGTTGAGCATATTTGCAATAAACGAAAGAAACAATTTCTTGAATTATAAATACTTTTTTCAAAACTTATTTTCTGTTTCAAAACTATTTTCTGTTATTTTCTGTTTCTATAGTGACCTACTATATCCTAATCTATTGACCGACATGGAGATTAGCGTTTTTATGTTTAAATTAAAAATAATCTTTCTCGACTTTTACTAATAGAATCGTTTTTAATTATATTTATTTTTTGCTAATTTAAATGTACAGAAAATTTGCATAATGCTATTGGATTGAAGAAACATTTATTCATTGAAAATTGAATTCATGGTTGAAAGTTACAGATGCATTAATCTGAGAAATATGTTAAAGTACATAGTATTTATTATAAATGCCTAAACACTATGAAAATATTTTGAGTTAAAGAATAAATCAAAACTGGAAATTGTTAATAATTTTTTCAAAATTAATTAAGTAAATAAAGGCATTACTAATAATCTGATTATAAAAATCAAGGATCTGGTTTTTTAACGATAGTAACATTGAAATTTGCTATTACTTTCGGCGCTGCCAATTTGATTTCAGTTTGGAAAGCAAAACATCCATCAGGTATTTTGTCTGGAGTAAAGTTACCAATGGACTCTAGAAAAATTCTATATGCATCGAATATTGTCCTCAACTTGTACTCTGCACCACTTTTGTTGCTGTTGAGATTGGAGGCTTCTAAGACACTGTCGAAGTAACCTTTGCCAAGGGTGGCGGCATTTGCAGCATTAAGAGAGTCCTCACTGATGAGGACTTTGGCCATGGTCTTGGCATAAATTTCCAATATGAATGTTGGCGTAAATGATTGGAAATTCTTTGTAACAGGATCAACTGCATACTTGGAAAGAAAATCTGGGCAAGGTACTTTGTACTGCCGGAGAACATTGCGAATGTTGTCATAGAGGGCTTTGCTAAAGTTTGCAGGAGTTATATCCGAGCAATCAAAAGCATATCTTGCTGTCGGTGAGGCTAAGACTGCCGTGGTGAATGTGGTCTCAAAGACTTCTGCGTTGGTGCATCCGCTTAAACAATCAAGGAAAGAACTTGAGAGATCTCCTGCATTTGAAATGCCTGCAATTTAAGAGAAGATTATTTTATATTTAATTAATTGACGTGGTCCTGTAAACAAAACAATACGATCTAATGTTTAAATTTTGTCATTGAAAAAAAATCACTTAAATAATAACTATAAAAAGGAATCAGTAAAAATATAAAATCTTCAACATGAAAAAGTATTAAACACTATATGAGACATCATACTACACACAAAGTTGGAGAAATAGGCTAAAGTAAAGAAAAAAATGAATTTTTTTTAATTCATTTTTTGTTGTTCTAATGCAGCTGGCAATACTGAGACAGTTCATCTTTATGCCATAAGCAAGGGCCACGACGCTGTTATTCATTTAGCTCTACCCAGGGGGCATGCGTAGCTTGAAGATACGCTACGGACGCGAGGAATACTACTCCTTATTTATCTTATATAGAAGTCGGATGCGTAAATGCCTTTAAATATTAAAAATGTCTCATTTTACTGTTTCATATCAGCATGTACAATAATTCGATGTATTCCATAATGTTCGATTTATAATAAATCTGTATTTCCATATTAACATGTATCATATCACTTAGATATAATAATTCGATGAGCATTAAGTGGAGTTTTAAATAAATATTTATTTATCTATATAAGTATATTTTGAATTTTTTTAATCTTGGAAAAGTGTTTCAATTTAAAGAAATTACACTGATAATAGACACATAAGTTATCTTTTTATATCTAACTTTGATTTAAATACTGCATAAAAATAGACCTTATATCAATTTTGAAATATGGCATGGGCTTTAAATTACTATTGTCTCACATAATAATTTTTATGAAATTTCTTAAAGTAGTGCGTTAAACTTGAACTATATAGCAATTTTAGAAATTTAACTTTTCTAGTTTCCTTCGATAATAGAAGCAAAACATTCAATCAAAATTATGTTAGTTTTAATTTTCTAAGTTTAAAGTATCTTTAAAGGTTCATAAATGTAGAGTTTAGCCGCTTGCAAAAGATGCATCCCGGCCGAGCCCCCAATTTTTGTAAGGTTTACACCGGTTCCAATAAATTCATCCCGGTCGAACCCCCAATTTTTGTAGAGTTTCGCCGGTTTCAAATAGATTCCTCCCAGTTGAACCTACAGTTTTGTTAGACTTCTCTACCAGTCTAGCAATGGCTATACTTTTGCAGTGGGTGTCTAGGGTATTTGTCGTACAAAACGCAGTAATGGGACGTTACTTTAAATAAACCATTTAATGACATATTTTACAATAATATTTACATTAACAATTAAAGGCTCGTTCCCACCGAGGCGAGAGACGTGAAGATGCAAGAGGCAAGCGACAAAATTTTTCGACCCCTTCACAGCGAAACGTCAGAAATAGCATTACGCCCAGTGAAAAACCGCTTCGAGTTGAAAGTCGGGCAACTCCAAGCGGTGGACTGCAAACCGGTTTCAGGCGACCGCGGTGAGGCTAGTGATTGGTCAAATTTTTTCACTTGCATCTTGTCGCCTTGGTGAGCACGAGCCTTAAGTGATAAACATATTCTCTCCCTGCTTGACGCAGCCTGCCCCAATCGCTCCTGCCAGCGTTCCTTTCTCTTTCTTTATCTACGGGGTCCTGTCCCCTTCTCGTGGGGTCAGAGTTCAAAGTTGAATACTCCCCCACGTTGTAAACAGGCTGTGTCAAAGACAAGCGACCGTGAAGTGTCACCGCCTGCTGATTACCACACAAACAAATCCTATATAAATAACTTCATAAAATTCATTTACTTTTTCTTTAAAGCTTAATAAAAAATAATTTTAAATTTATTCTATCCAAGTAAAAGTGACGCTTGTAAAAAGTTTAAGCCTTAAGAAGTTTTGCAATGATCAAAAATCATATATATTATCTATTGAATTAAAGAATAACTTTCGTAATATGAAACTTTTATATTAATTCGAATTTAAATAAAACCAATGTTTTTTCACTCCAAAACAAAAACTGTGGTTTCAGTCTGAGAATTGAAGAAATTTGAATAGATAAATCAGAAAAACTATCATCAGCGAATATCAGATATTTGATTGAATCTGAATATTCAATCAAATATCAAACAAACAATATTTCTAAACCTTTAATTAACAAAGAATACTCAAACAAACTTTTTTTCCTACTTATATATTCTATCAAAAATGTACGAATATTTATTCTTATGTTATAATTTTTTAGAAAACTAGATAAATTTAGAATTTTATATACTGTAAATGTGCATAATAATTAAAAAAATAATTTAATTTAAAATATTAACATTATGAACTAATGAATTCTATGACTGAGGATTTCACGAAACCTTTTGATTATTTTTACATATTTCCAATTCTTGATGGAACATTTTTGTATACATCGTGTATCTCCCATTTTACAATATCCCTCTGTACATGGAACAACTTAAAAAAAATCTATTACAGTGAAACTTACCACTTTGTAAATCCCTTTGTTAAACTTAATGCTTTCTATTGGTAAATTCTGAGAATTTGCTATTTGGGTACGAACAGTTAAGACAATATAGACAAGGCATATTTTCAGAAGCACAGATTGCCTTGTTTTTAAGCTTATTTTCGGAAATTAATTTCTCTTTCAAATGAAACCACTCAAGATCTGTCTAAACATTTGTATATATATATATATATATATATATATATCTTTGCGATAAGCAAAAAATTATATACATCGGAAACTCCTATTTTTCAATATCATATATTTTTTTTCTTCCTAATGCAGCTGGCAAACACTTAGATAGCTTGGTCTTGGATGCCTTAAGGCAAGTACGGCACAGACGTTACTTATTTTGCATTACCCAGGGAGCCCGTGTAACTTGAAGATATGCTACGGATGCAGAGTAACAATGCCCCCGCAACGCTCTACGATCCTATTAGGACCGGGACCAACGGTTTAAAGTGGATTCCGAACCACTACAAACATCCGCCGGAACTCGAAACCTGTAGTACCGAGCGCCAGAGCGCTAGCCACTCAGCCATTCAGGCCCCATATCATATCATATATTTCTGTACATGGAGCAACTTAAAGAAAAAAACTATTATAATGAAACTTACCACTTTGTAAAACCCTTTATTAAACTTACCGCTTTTTATTGGTACATCCAGGGAATTTGCCATGTGGGTACTGATGAGGACAGTTAAGACAAGATATATTTTTAGCATTTTCAAAAGCAAAATGGCTCGACTTTTTAAAGTTGATTTTTAAGCGATTCAAAAACTTATCTGTCAACCTGGAACCACTTGTCTACTTATAACAGCTTCAAGAGATGAAAAACAAGATAAACCTGTGCAAATGGAAAAGGAATAATTTTTAATGATGGTATTTAGAATTACTTAAATATGCACATTACTTAATATACCCTCACATATAGTGAGTGCAGCTGCTGTATTACTCTTTTTCAGTAAACAACTTGTCTTGAGAATTGACACAGGTTGTGCTGGTTTATGGATAAATGGAAACTGAATAAGTTTGCGAATTATTATATATTACTAAATTATTATATAATAATTCCCAGACCAGTGTGCACAGGGGATTTTCTTGGAAGGGACTCAGCAAATTAAAAAATAATCGCAATAAATTCTTATGCAAACGCATTTTTATGAAACCTCATATATATATATATTGACGCAGCTGTTTCTTTTTAGGCATTTTCAGCAAAATCTTTGTCTTAAGAATAGACACGGGATGTGCAAGATCAGGGGTGGCCAAAGATTTTCCGATCAGGGAGATTTATCACACTTTTACAAAATCTATTTATTTTATAATGGCCAAAGTAGTGAAAACCAATGTATTAAAAATATATTATGTGAGCATCCATGTATTTAAAAAACTCTCGAAATTCTGAGAAAAAATTAACTTTGATTTTAAAATAATATTACTGCGAATTTATGACAGATATTGCCTATTTTATTTATGAGTTGACAGTTATGAGTTAGCAGAATAATTAAATTACGTTCTGCGAACTCATGAGGTACGCGCATCGATTTGCAAAATCTAAGTGAAAGGGTGGAGAAACAAATATCACACTAGTAAAATACTAAATATTTTTTAATGATTTCCTTGTTTGTATTTCGTTTATATTTATATATTTTTTACATTTCATTTTTAATGTAATATATTTTTTTACAATATGCTTTTAGTATCATTATTATTATATTATCTATGTTTACATGTATGAATAATAGTAAACACAATACTAATAACTCATTCAATAACTTCAATTTTTCATTCCAAAAAATGTCTATAATGGGTCAAATCTAATGAGGGGATATAATTTTATATGCAGGCCGCGGAGTTATGATGCATTTCCAAAGTGGCCCGAAGATCATTTGGGTTGGCCACCTCTGTGGTAGATTATAAATAAATGAAAAGATTGAATATAATTTAAATATTATTATGTATTCATAATAACACATACTCAGGCTGGAGCACAGGAGATGGTTTTGGGAAGGGCTCAACAAAATAAAAGTTACCGTTTGAGAAAGCTCAAAAGATAATTTTAAACTGTAAGTAATTTGAAATGAATCTTCAGTAAAAATTGAGATTTTTTTAATATTACTTATTAATACTTCCTACATTGCACTAATTTGCTACAAATAAAGAAGAGGACATTAAAAATAAAAAGTACAGCACAAAAAATTAAAAAAGAATATCACTAAAACATTATATAAATTACTAAATTAAAATTTAGTCTTCGTTTCCCTTTTGTTAGTTCATCAATAACACCATTTAAAGTCAATTTGAATATTGAATGTTTAATAAAGATAAATCATTTAGAGATTTATGTCCTTTAGTCCTAAATCATTTATAGATCGCGAGCGAAGATAAAAAGAGAAATGTTTAAATAAACTTTACTCTAGATGTGTATTTACACTACAACATATTTTTCAACTTACGAATTGACAATCCAATGAAATGTTTGTAACCGTGGAAACTAAAAACTTCTTTTTCTTTTCTCATGCACAAATAATTAAAATTTGCGTTAGATTTCTAGAATTCTTCAATGCTTCTGAATTTTTGTATGAATTCATAACTTTATTACTATTTTCTGTAATATCATGCATATTATTAGGAACGATTTCATACAAAATATTTGTTTTTACATTAATGTAATAATTTGATACTATATCATTACTACTACTGCATTGCTCATTTTTATAAGTACATCTACATGACCATTTAATACACTTTTATGAGTTTTAAATATTTATTTTTTGTAAAAATCAAATTAGGTGTTTTATTTTGAAGTAAATTTTAATTCTCTACCATTATTATCTACAAAAATGAGAATGTGTTACATTAATATCAACGAAAATTACGATTAAAACTATAAATATGTTTAATTCGAATTATAATTCGAATAGACAATCCAATGAAATGTTTGTTACCAAAGAACTGGTTTGTAACTGAGAACTTCTTTTTCTCAGAACTTTTCTCATTTACAAATAATTAAAATTTGCGTTAGGTTGCCAGAATTCTTCAATGCTTTCAATTTTTCATCTTAATTCATAACTTTATTGCTATTTTCTGTAATATTACACATACTACTAGGAAAAGTTTCTGACAACAAATTTGTTTTTACATTAATGTAATAATTTGATATTATAGCATTACTGCTACTGTATTGCGCATTTTTTATAAGTACATCCAGTACATCTGCATGATCATTTAATACACTCTCATGAGTTTATATATTTTCTTTTTGTAAAAATCAAATTAGATTTTATGTCTTGAAGTATATTTTCTTTCTCTATAGTATATAGTTTTCTTTATCTTTAGTATATTTTCTTTATTTATAGTAACTTTCTTTTTAGTATATTTTCTTTATTTATAGTAACTTTCTCTTTAGTATATTTACTTTCTCTATAGTATCTTTGTCTTTAGTATATTTACTTTATTTATAGTAACTTTCTCTTTAATATATTTTCTTTATTTGTAGTAACTTTCTATTTAGTATATTTTGTTTATTTATAGTAACTCTCTGTTTAGTATATTTTCTTTCTCTAACAAAATGAAAATGTGTTCTATTAATCTCAACGTAAAATACGATTAAAACCATAAATATGTTTAAAAAATATTTTCTATATAAGAATTAAAATTATTTAACGTGGCATAATAAAAAGATTGGTACTCTTCGAAATAACGAAATTAATAAGAGCAAGAGGCCATTGTAGTAGTTAAATACCCAAATAAGACATAACTTTCAGTAACATGTACGATGCAAGAATTATAATAAGAATTAAAAATAAATAGGCCTTAGCAACATATTGGAATGGATTACAAATGGTGATTTTTAGAAATAAGATTTAACTAATAATAATTAAAAAGGAATTAAATAAAACTAATTAATTAACTAATATTAACTAAAAAGGTATTACTTACTTTGACGATGAGATTTTCATTGGTGGCATGAGCCTAAAAGCACCACTTTATAAACTGAAAAATTCTTTTGTTATTAAAGAAAAATTTTCTGCAAGTAAGAAATAATCATTAAGTCACATCATTAAAAATGGCATTGAGATCAAAATGACAAAACAAAGCTATTATAAGAAACTTGATTTATATATATGCAATTACAAAGCTAAATGAAGTTATAAGGATAGACCTTCGATACCCTATTGGTCATGATAAGACAAAATATTTCCAATTATAGAGTAATGAAAAAAAAAAAACTGGAATTGGTAAGAGATTTTACTCATGAGAAATAAAATTATTTTGGCTTTAAAGTTTTATGGTCTTTATTTCTTTATTTAACATCAATGTATAAAATGTATACATTTACTTAGATTATAAATAATTACAAAGCTATAATGTATAAATATATCTCAAGCTAAATAGATACTTTGATTTTAAAAATGAAAAATAATTGTTTACGTTCTGTATGTAGTAATACTTTCGAAATTCTTACATCATCAACAAGGTCTCTAATTGTAAACCGACGGTTTGCAAGCATCAAATCTTTAATTGTTTGGACGTGAGCTTCGTCAGTTGAGGTGGATGGTCTACCAGAGGGTTCTTCGTCTTCAACGCGTTCTCTGCCTTCTTTGAACTGTTTATACCACTTTTAAACATTTCTTTCCGATATAGGAATGCTCACCGAATGCCTTCTGCAACATTCCATACGTTCCCTCAAACAAAATTGAATGCAAGCTCTATGCTCAATTAATTCAGACATTTCAAAAATCGTCGAAATCAGTTTTAGCGTATCACTAAGCCAAGCGTAACTCAATCACTTATGAATATTTTGACGTCAAATTTTACACAGATGTCAAGAACAGTGCCAGGAACCTAAAAAAGGAAAAAAAATTGCAGCTTTTTTAGGTTGCTGGTACTGCACTTAAAATATTCATTGAATTACGCTTGGCTTTGACGTTAAAACTGATACCGCTGATTTTTGAAATGTCTGAATTAATTGATTAAAGAACTTGCATTCAGTTTTGTTTATTCCCACCATGCGACTTCTGGCTATTTCCTAAGCTCAAAAGACCACTCCGGAACTCCGGTTTGAGTCGATTGAAGAGATTCAACGTGAATCGTCGCGCTATTTGAATTCCATCCGTGCCTGTGACTTTTTAGCATTCATTGAGGATCGGAAAAAACTTTGGCATAACACACCATAACACAAGTAATTTTGATCCAAATGCTACA